>CANIUD010000079.1:0-312418 GCA_947470075.1 Closterium sp. Yama58-4 | reverse complement strand
TGGTAGGGCAGGAAAGGAGTGAGTGGGGAGGTAGCAGGAAGTAAGCGGGGAAGGTAGAAAGAAGTGCCGTTCTGTCTTGTTCACGCCTCTGCCTGCGCCTCACCTGCTGCCATACAACTGCCTGCTCTGCTCGCCTCCTCGCCCGCCATCGCTTCTTCCTCACCGCTCTGCCCCGCGCCCTCACCACTCGCAGCGCCTCCACTCGCTCCACCCACCCCACTCGCTCCACCCACCCCACTCGCTCCACCCACCCCACTGCTCCTGCCCCGGCCCCTTCCTCCCCACCCTCGTCACCTCCTCCTCTCCCCCGCTCTCCGTCCCTTTCTCCCTCTCTTCCGTCCCAACCCTCCCCCCCACCTCCTCGTCCACTTGCCTACCCCCAGTCCCCCCAGCCCCCCCTGCTTTGAAGGTCCCCCCACTCTCGTCCCCCTGCAGGGCGAGCAGCATGCGGGACAGCGGCGCCATGAGTCGCTGCACGTCGCCGCCCACCTGCTCGCCTGCCCGCGCCCACACTGCCTCCACTTCTGGCCTCGCGCCTGTTTCTGCTGCCGCTTCTGCTGCTGCAAGCGCTGTGGGGGTGAGAGCTGGCCCCCGGTGGCCTGCACCGCTGCTGCTGGCGCCGCTGCTCCCTGCACCGCTGCTGCTGGCGCCGCTGCCGGTAAGTACTGATGCTCGTGGAGGCTGGTGACGGGGAGGGGAGCGAATGGGGCCAGGCACACGAGACGAGCAAATCAAACAACGGGAATGAGAGGGCGAGAGATAGGTGGCTGTGTGGGCGGGTGAGTGAGAGTAATATTGTGACAGTGAGTGTGTAGTTCATGGAATGAGAGACGAAGGTGGCATGGGTGAGGTGAGCAAGGGCATGGGTGAGCAAGGGCATGGGTGAGCAAGAGGGAGGGGGCGCACAGGGCGGAGAGCACGAGGGAGGGGGGCGCACAGGGCGGAGAGCACGAGGGAGGGGGGCGCACAGGGCGGAGAGCAGCTGCGAGTGGCGCCACAGCGCCTCCACTGCTCGCCGCACCTCATCCGCGCTCCTATACCCTGCCTCCTCCCCGTCGCCCTCCCTGTCGGCCGTCGCGCTCATCCCTGTTGCGCCACTCCCTTGCCCTCCGTCCCGTCCCCGCCGCTCGTTCCGCTCCCCACTCCTGAGCCCGCCCCCGCTAAACAGTCCCCCCCGTCCCCCGTATTCGCCCCCTTGCATCCCCCCTTCCAGCCGACCGCTCCCGTACCTCCGCCACTAGCGCAGCACCAGCGTGTGCTGTGCGCTGCAACAGGTGCGCGCAAGGTGGCGCAGCAAGCCTGCGCGTCGCTGCTGCGCGCCCTAAGGGTCGACGTCGTGGAACGATACGATACGATACGATACGCCTTGCCGACGCGCTTCGCTGCAGTGGCTGCGACTCGTTGGCAGGGGTGTCTATCCACCACTGGAGCGTGGCACGCGGTCTCCCTGTGCCACCGTGCGGCGAGGGGTGAGGGGAGGGGAGCAAGTGAGGCGGCGGCGACGAGGTTGAGGATTGCCTCCCTGCTCTGCTCGAGAACACGCGCGGGTGGCGAGCGCCTCAAATCCTGCGTTGCGTTTCGGATGC
The DNA here is from genome assembly GCA_947470075.1 of Closterium sp. Yama58-4. Lineage (NCBI taxonomy): Eukaryota > Viridiplantae > Streptophyta > Zygnematophyceae > Desmidiales > Closteriaceae > Closterium > Closterium sp. Yama58-4. The sequence goes on along the minus strand of CANIUD010000079.1, from coordinate 310,832 downwards.
CGTTGAAACCCTAATCTGCGTCACGCCCTTGGTGCGGCCTGGGGGAAGCGTTTCGAATTGGAGCAGCTGGCGCCGTTATACCTCGCACCCAGTGCTTGACGCGGCGCGCTCGAAATGCGAATCCGATCGGATTTGCTCAGACACCAATGATGTGCGCGAGGGTGCCAGCCATCCACCACAATGCCATCTCGTCGCACCCTTTTCCTCGCTTCACGCGCTTCACGATATGCGCCACGCCATTCGCCGGCTCGTAGTGATCGAACCTCTCCACGGTCGCATCCTTTTCCTCCCAGCTCTTTCTGCACCTACATCCCAAAACATTGGCCCGACTCGACAAAGTAACTACCGCGTATATGCTTAGGAAATCCAATGCGTGCGCAATGTTTCCCGCGACAACGTATATACAGGTTTTTTTACAGGGCCTAGACTCCACCGCCCCCGATACTGTCGGGGTATTGTACGTACCGTGCCCAGACTACCCCTCGCGAGAGTTGCGACATCATGGATTGATAGCTCATACTACAGTGCCCGGTTGAGGGTTTCAATGGGCTTGGTACTCCAGGTGTACTTTGTACAGTTCGATATGTATCAAGTCTGTAAACACACGCGATATACAGAGGGATTACGAAGCCACAATGTTTCTTGGGCTTTAACTTTGAAACTGTTACAGTAATCGGTTACAGAGTTGCCTTGTTACCATTGTGGCATGGTAACACACTGTTACAAAGTTACATAGTTACAATGGTAAAATTTATTGTAGCATCCACATTACCTTGCAGTTATGCCTGATTATGCACCAAATTGTGTGAACAGCTATTTATTAAAAAAGGGTGGTACAGCAAAAATGCCTGCATCAAGAGAACGCCTAATACAGACATGCAACGTGCTAACTGTCGTGCCGAACAGGACTAGGCTGGCATATATCGGTGTATGGGGATCTACTCTTTCCCATCTCCCATCTCATCCCCCACAATCTCTGTAGGCAAGTCTCTGACCTCATTGGGAGGAGGGAATTTGATCCCTGAAGTGCTGACCCGCACTGAACTAATACGCCCTCTCCTCAGCATCCCAGCGTGGGCCCTGAGGGGTGCCATGCCACCTCACGATCGAATCCCTCATCCAGTTGCGCACGATCGCACGCATGCGGTCCGTGTTGTGGATGTTGGGAGTGTCTTTCGTGGGCACACCAGCAACATTGCGAGCGGCGTGCACGACAGGGTACTCAGCTTGCCAGCACGAGATTAGCAACAACAGCAACCAGTTAGTCACAAACCCGTTAGTCACAAATGTTTTGGGATGGAGAGGGGGGGAAGAGGGGGGAGGGGAAGGGGGATAAGAGGACGTGCGGGTATGGGGAGGGGAGAGGGAGGGATCGGCGATGGGTAAAGAGGGGCAGCGAACGATGAGAGAGAGGCAAGGGGAACGAGATTTATGTAAAGTACGCGATATGGGAAAGGAAGGGAGGGGCGGGAAGGGAGGGAAGGGGAGAAGGGGGGAGGGGTGGGGGAGCGGAGTGAGGGGGTAGGCAGTCGAATGTGAACCGACTCCAATTAATGGGCTCAAGGTGAGCGCGAAAGGCGGGTCGTCATCGAGGCATCACAGCATTGAGACTTTGTCACGTCGAATTCTTGTAGAAAACGCTCGAAAGGCGCCTTTTTCATACAAATCATAATAATAGGCTTTTCTGCAGGATAGCTAGAAAAAGCGCCTACAGCAATGCACGCTGGTTTGAGATTCCCGCGAATGGCTCACCTCCCATCGAGGCACCGCACTCCCACTGGGCGCAGCCAGCAGCCAGCAGCCATCGCCCATATTGCCACGCCCAGATTGCCAGGCCTTAATCGTCACGGCCAAATCGACACGCCCATATCGCCACGCCAGAATCGTCACGCACATATCGCGACGCCAAATCACGACGCCAAATCGCCACGCCTACATCGACACGCCCAAATCGTCACGGCCATATCGCCACGCCAAATCACCCCGCCCATATCGCCACGTTATATCGCCACGCCCATATCGCCACGGGCAAACCACGCCCATATCGCCTTCTGCCACGTCAAAAGGGAGAAGAAAAGGACGAAATATTTAACCAGTCGCGCTCATGATTTCAAGGTGAACAGAGAGCAGGAGCATGGTCTCACACGTTTCCCCAGAGAGCGGGGAACTAAACGAAAGCAGCCTGGAAGCTAAGGAATGAGGAAAGGGTAAGTAGCTTTCGCAGGGGTACTACTAGCGACCCTGCGCTTTCAAGGGGACTACACTGCTATATGCGGGCACTTTCCGCCACTCCGCCACTCCGACAGGAACATTATGGCAACAACACAGAACTTGGTCCCACATTCACCCACGTGTCACAAATTTCGCAAGCCACTGGAAAAATATCCCTTTACCTGACCGAAAAAAACTAAAACCCAATCGGGAAGGCATGCGTCTCGGGGAGGCATCAACCCTAAAAAAATGTGGGTTCCCGTGTTTAGGGTTGATCCCTCCCAAAAATGAGTCCAGGTTCCCTATGGGTTTTATTTTTTTTTTTGCCGTGCGTTTTCGAAGGGACATAGGGAATGGCAAGTTCAGTGTGAGTTTTTTTTGTTGCCAACTTTCCAAATTTGTGACACGTGGGTGAATGTGGGACTGAGTTCTGTGTTGTTGCCATAATGTTCCTGTCGGAGTGGCGGAGTGGCGGAAAGTGCCCGCATATAGCACTGTAGTCCCCTTGAAAGCGCAGGGTCGCTAGTAGTACCCCTGCGAAAGCTACTTACCCATGAGGATTGAAGTTGGGTGTTAGAAGTAGCCAGTTATTTGTGTGTGCCTCAGCTGAAATCTGGGTTCGAACCAATCGGAAACTAGGGTTCAGTATCTTCTGCCAACTCGTTTCATCTCTCCATCGTGGCCTTTGATTGCACTAAGAATCGACGGCTATCAGTTGCTTCGTAATCACTCAAAGCAGTAAAATCAATCACAAGACCTTTCTTGCCCAACATGGCAAAAAGTGATGTGTAGCTTCGCCAGATCGTAGCCATCCAACATTATTGAGATCGACGGTTGTGTTTCTAACCCATTGTAATCTCGCTTGGTTTCCAGAAGGAGTAGAGGGTGAGACAGCCCAAATGTCGACCATCCAAAAAAAAAAAAGATCGACGGTTTTCAACAATTAAGTTTGGTATTAAGATCGATACCGTTCAAGGAGTGTCTGATCGACGGTCACGAATCCAACTTTTCCTGGCAAAGCCAAGCCGAAGTACATGCTTGGTGGTTCGTATGTAGGTTTAGAAACCCCTCAGCAATATATGCTCGAACATCCTGGCTTCGCCCCCTCGTCAAAGTCTACACCCAGTAGCCACTATCGAGGCTGTACACGCTACCGAGTCTACATCTGGGTAGGCTCGGCAAGCATGGTTCGTACGAGGGAAGATCTCGGCCAAATCCCTCCGGGAACCCCCCTTCGCCCCTGCGGGATTTCCCTGGAGGGATTTCCGTTTTCCCGCAGTCGCCTAGCGGCGCACGCGAGGGGCGGGAGTCACCCCCCTCCTCCCGCCCGAAAACGGGCACCCCGAGCTGGCGCCAGCTGCACGTGACGCCAGCATCCCGCGCCCTCGAGCTGGCAGTGGTCCCCACCCGAACCGAACCGAACCGAGCCCAACACCACGCTCGGTTCGTAGACGGGTTCCGTCCGGTAACACACCGAACACTCGCCGGACGTCGCCTCGCCGACGGAACCCGTCTGCGAATTGTCGCGAGCGGACGGAAGCCACTCCCATCTGCGCCGCGCTCCACCGCTCTCTCTCTCTCTCGACGGGCCCGTTTCGTTTGGCGCTCGACCCCGGTGACGTGTCGAACGCACACTACACACCCCCTCCCGCTCCTTGAAAGGGGCCTTTCAGCTCCATGCAAGGCGCCCCACCTCATGCAGCCAACCACCAGATTTCACGTCGAGGCCAACAGGGCCCCGCCGCCCTATGCGAAAAGCTCCTCCTCCCGCCGTCTCGGAACGCGCCCTGCCTCGTCGCCCTTGCACCCGAGTCTGTCTCGGTGGGGGTGAAGGCAAACAGCTAATACCCCGAGTGCGCTCTCATTTTGTTGCTGTCTCCGAGATTTTCTTCTCTACTCCCTAGTTTCCAGCTCCCCTGCGCTCCCGCCCTCCCTACTGCTAGGCCTGCCATGGCTACGGGCCCCGCCTCCCAACCCGTCATGAACGAGCCAACGGTTCGACGCGGCCTCATCCTAACCGCGGGCGGGGTCGAGGTGGAGGTGTTCGAAGACCAGTTGAATGCGATTAGCGAGGCGCCGAAAGCGGAGCTCGACGAGAGGATGATGAACGTGGGCGTTGTGTACGTTTCCTGTCGAGCATTTTAGGTTTGCCATGTTCCGGTTTACCTGTCGCTGACTGTGCCTTACCTTTCCGTGCAGCCTGTTTTCAAGGGAGCTGCTGTCCGTCGAGCAGCTGGCCAAGCTTTCGATCGTGACTTCGACGCGTGCGCATGAAGAGATGGCGCGTCCAACACCGATCGCTTTTACGAACAACCACCTCGACGGCCTTCTTGGCAAGCAAGTGATTTTCGTTCTGATGCGGACCACGTGAGTTCGACACTATCCCGTCGCCTTGCTTGCTCCGTGTTTAGTACTAAAACCGTGCTCACGTGCATTCGCTCTGCATGCAGCCTGTCTGTGCCGCCGTTCTCCCATTCGAGCATGTTCGTGGTATCGCGCCCCGACGATCTGCTGGTTCCGAGGCACATTGGCTGTCGAACGCGAATGATGCACTTCGATTCGAAAGACAGGTTTCCCGCGGTGAACCACCAATCTTCGCTGGCACAGGAAGTTTTCGTGTGAGTGACCGATTTGCCACCCTGCTGTCGATTTACCGTTCTCGACAATCTTACTCTCCTTTCCGTTGCTTTGCAGTTGGATGAAGAAGCAGCTTCGCGCCGAGTACGCGATGACCCAGCGGGCTGTGACTGAGCACGAGCAGGGGGTGCTTAGCCTCATCGACATGCGTCTGGACATGATTCAGAGTTTCGATCATCTGGTAAGCCAATCCTTACACTTAGTCGTGCATGTTTTCGTCGAGCATGTTGTTCTGTCGGTTACGTGTGTTTTATACCTGTCGCAGACGACGACGGCCCTTACGGGCTCCAGTGAACCCGGCGCGGCAGCTCGTGTCGGGCATGGGGTGCGCCGGATTTTGTCGAACTGGAACAATTTCATCCTGCAGCCTCGACAGGGTGACCTTGTGATGCTCGGGAGAACGAGCCCTGGCCCGGGTATGCTTCCGTCGTTCATGATCAAGCTGTTTTGGACAAAGATGCACGAGGTGGAGAAGGAGGTAGAAGTGGGAGGGGGTGCCGAACACGAGGGAGGAGGCGAGGGGAAGGCACGCGTCCTGCTTGAGTACAGCTACGAGGAGGAGGAGGAGATCGAGGAGGGTACATCGAGGCAAGGTCAGCACGGGGTGAGCGGCCCGGGCGGTAATGTGAATGAGCAGGAGGGCTCGAGCTCCGGCTCGGACTCGAGCGATGAGTCGGTCGAGCACGACGGCGAGGGCGCAGGAGAACATCCAGGTGGGACGGAGCGTACGGAGGAGCACCGTGTGGCGCTCGGAGAGCGGGTGGACGAGCGGGTGAAGCGTATCGAGCAGCAGGCGATGGGTGACGTTGATGTTGTCGAGGAGCAGGAGGCCGGAGCGGCTGCGCAGGAGGGTGGGGCAGGAGTGCTGCTGCATGAAAGAGGGGCGGCTGTGCAGGATTTTGGGACAGGAGTGCAGCAGCAGGAGGGCGGGACGGCTGCGCAAGAAGGTGGGGTCGGAGGGTAGCAGCAGGAGGGCGTGGCGGCTACGCAGGAGGGTGGGGCGGGAGGGCAGGAGCAGGAGGGCGGGGAGGCTGCGCAGGAGCGACAGGTCGTAGTAAGAAGGAGACACCGCACGGCAAGTGGCAGCGGATAGGGGGGCCCTTCGACCTGGCGCCCTTCGACGGCAGGCCAATCGACGTCGGCCATTCCATCTGGTGGTCAGGTCGTCGAGCTACTGCAGAGGGTCGCGGAGGTTGAGGCGTCGCAGAAGAAGCTCGTCGCCGATGTATTTGCGAAGCACAGTGAGCAAGCCGCTGTTTTCAACAAGCTTGCTGCGGATTTTCGGACGGCCTGGAATATGATTTCGGAGTCGTCGAACAGGACGCTTAAGCATTGCGGCGACGCCGTAAACGGTGTCACGGAGGAAAGGAAGCTGTTGGAAGGGGCGCGCACGAAGCTCGAAAAGATGAGCGGGAAAATCATCGAGGGAGTGGCAGCCGCTATCACGAAGGCGAGCGAGGACGCCGTCGAGAAGCAGTTCCAGCTTATCGAGGAGCGGCTGGTTGCTTTGGTCGTGAAGGGTATCGAGAAAGCCGTCAAGGACGACTTGTTCTACTCCACCCTCCCGCCCGAGAGCATGAAGGACCTGAAGGACGTTGTGAGAGAAGGCTACCAAGAAGCTGAAGCTGGCAGATTGGAAGTCCTCACCGAAGCGATAGCGAGAGGGTTTCAGCGCTCGGCAGGCCCGTCGACGAGGTCGCGTCAGGAGGAGGGGGTGGCTGGTGTTCGCAGCGGGGTGGAGCGTCGATCGGTTCCTCCTTCTTCTTCGGTGGGAGGACATGTCGGCAGCCCAGTAGCATCCCCACCGTCGCGTGCCCGTTAGACCGTTGGCAAGACCGTCGAGGGCAACGAGGTCATCGTACTCGACCAGTCGCCCCATCCGAAGATCTCCGAAGCGGCACCGAAGCCTCCGACTGATGCTTATGCTTCGCTGCGGGACATGTTGCATGGCCTCGGGAATAAGGAAGGGAAAGGCGTGGTTACGGGGGAGAATAGTGGTGCTCCAATCGAGTCGGTCGCCAACGCTGGGAAAAGTGGCAGGGGAAAGCGGGTTGCGCCTACCCCGTCCGGCGGCAATGCGGCGAAAGGAGCGGGGGAGACATCGGGTCCTGCTGGGTTGCTGTCGAAGACAAAAGCGGCATCAGCTGCGCAGAGCGGTGGTGCTGGTCGTGCTCAAACGCTTGTGGGAAATTGGGCGTCGTCCTCTACCCCTCCTGTAGCTCCCGTCGCCGCTGCTCGGGCCTTAGGCGACGTCTGCCTTAGCGAACCGGGTTCCCCTTTTGCGTCGAACAAGAGGCAGGCCATGACGAAGGCGAGAGAGAGCAGTCACGTGGTGGAGCTGCCCAGCCGCACTGGTCAAGCTCCTGTCGAGAAGCCGTCTACCGTCGTTGCTGCTCGACAGGAAAAGGCGAAGAAGGCCAAGGTGATCGGCTACACCCCACCTCCTCGGCCGGACGACCAAGGCAAGACGAGAGGCTGCAAAGCTCCCTTCAGAGGACCGGGTTTCGGGTGGCGGAAGGGTAAGCCGGTTTCCGAGCAGACCGTCGGCGGGAGGAAGCGGTTCCTGTCAGAGGTCCACTGGAGATCCCCGATGATCCTAGGGAAGGGTTACAGGCACGTCGGCCTGGGGGGTTATGGGCGCACTCACCCGCTATATAAACAAGCCCTTTTATCCCAGTGGTTAGTGACTGGGATTCTGACATGGTATCAGAGCGAAGGTCTCGGGTTCGATTCCCGGTGTGTGCACCTCGGGCATCCCAGTGCGGGGGGGTGTCAGAGGTCCACTGGGGATCCCCGATGATCCTAGGGAAGGGTTACAGGCATGTCGGCCTGGGGGGTTATGGGCGCACTCACCCGCTATACAAACAAGCCCTTTTATCCCAGTGGTTAGTGACTGGGATTCTGACAGTTCCTTGACACTTTTGATACGGAGAAGGACCAGAAGTTATGTACGGCCATCTGCTGGCGCGTGTACTTCCCCGACATAGTCCTTACGGAGTACGAGGGGTTCACGGCGCAGGATGAGAAGGAGTGGAAGGTCTATCTCGACGCAGCCGCTGGTATGCCGACCGGCGTTTGGAGCGTGGCGCAAGAACAAGGGGAATGTCGTTTCGACGAGTGAGTTTTGTCGAACTCCTGTTGTTCGACTGTTGTGAACGGTTTTGCTCTTCCTGTCTAACTGACGGTTTTTATTTTTCCTGACGAAGTGATTTCCTGTCAAAGTGCGGCCTCTTGACCAGAACATTTGTTTCGCTGTGCAGGTTTGAGTCGCTGCTGGCGACGGCAAATAAGGAAGTGAGAGCTGGAACCGACTGGGGAATCGCTCTGTGCACGGCGATTGGTATGGTTGCGACGCTTGGCCAGAAGCATGGGAACGTGATATATCCAGTCCCGAAGGGCATGGCGGCGACACCGCACATGATGGCCATCGCCGCAACTGTGGCGAGCTTGTGGGCGGCTTGCAGGAAGCTGTCGAGGGAAGATATTCAGGCGAATGCTCTAGCTGCCGCAAACGCAGCGCACTACGCCACGGAAATGGCGACAAAGGCTAGTGCGGCTGCCATGGCGGCGCTCGTGTCCGTAGTTCTGCACGTCGGCCGGACGTTCCCAGCCAAGCAGTGGCCCGATCAGCTGTATTCGTCGGCGATCGAAGGTCTCGGCTCGACGGACGCCACAGTGTTGCAGATGCTGCGCGTGGCAGCACAGGTCTGTACGCAATGGTGCTACTGTCGAGCTGCTGCCCGCCTGCTGGAGGACGCGGGCTATGGCAGCCTGGCTATGCCAGAAGAAAAGAGCAAGGCGAAGCTGGGCGACGAAGATGCTACGGAGATGGAAATGGGCGGGCAAGGGGAGTAGTTTAGGAGGGCGCATTGCGTGGAGGTGTTTGCATCATTCGACAGATGTGTTTGTTGTTTTGATAGTTTGATCGACAGAATATGTTGGATTGATGGTCATTGATTTGATGTTTTCGATAATGCTCAATTGGTTCATCTTGTCGAGATAGTCTCACAACAAGTACAAGAGGGAAATGCCAAGTAAACCTAGCTAGAACAACCTACACTAGGTTTCCCCCCGCCTCAAGATGCCCGTCGAACTAGGCCGCGCGCCAGTCGTTCTTGTGAACTCTATCCATTTCTCCTTGCCGAACACCTTCTCCGCCCATTCTGCTGTTCGGAGCCCGACGCGAATAAGCTCCACAGTGATTCTGAGGCGTTGTTTGTCCTTCCAGTTTTCCTATGCAGACTCGAGTTTCCGTTTTTTCGTGAGCTGCCTCCCAGAATCCTCGTTGAGAACGATGCCCTCCGAGAGCATGTTGATCGAGTGGTCCTTGACAATTGAGTCCAGCTTTTCGATGACCGTCGACGTAGCCGCGCTGCCGTCGTCGATCCGGAAATGCTCGACGACTTTCATGACAGCCTCCATTTTCCGCAATTTCGTCTCGATAGCCTTTGCGCTTGGGGGCTTTTCTTTTGGCAGGGACTCCTCGTCGTGAGGTACGGGGGGTGGAGTCGGTGTGAACTTGCAGAACTTGACGGAAAAGCCCCTCCTGTACGCCTGTCGAAGACTGTTTCCGTTGTTCAGTGGGCTTGGCCCGTCCCAGTACGACCACGCCTTCCGTACGGTCTCGCAATTTCACCACGGCCACACCACCGCGTCGAAGAATGCCTGGTCGAGCTGGCTGCCTGCACTCTGTCGAGAGGGCGTTGCTTGTTGGGCTTGATGTGGTGCCGGGGTGGCTTCCATGGTCTCCGTATGCGGTACGCTAGCGCTCTCCCCCACATTTGCAGCTGCGCTTGTCGCCGCGGTATTCTTCAGTGCGTCGAACGCTTTCTGTAGTTGCGCGAGCGCCTCTGTCTTCGCCTCCAACTCCGACTTCATCGAGCGGTTCTCTCGCTCCAATGACTCGACCTGCCTCTCGAGGTGGTTGATCTGGATTGCCTTTTTTCCTCCCTCCTCCTTGTGGAAGTTGATCTCGGCCCGAAGTTGCCTGATGAGGTGCTTGGCGTTGAGTTGAGAGGATACGTCCTGCACACAATAACAGGTGCGGTCAGTGGGCTGTTGAAAAGCCTTCGGATATAGATATAGATGGGCCATCTTACCGAAGCTCTCGACATCGTGGGGTTGGTTCGCATCTCGATGCCGTACTTGTCGAGGAGGTTCACGTCGATCGCCCATTTTTGGAAATCTTCGTCCTTGCACAAACCGGACATCTGGGCGTAAGGGTGACGCTCGCAGTCGCAAACGCTCACCCCGTCGAAGGGGTGGTCGTTGCAATGGACGTAGTACATCGCAAGATCCTCTGCGATGGGCATTCGGGCGGCTTGCAGGGCCTCCAAGAAATATTTCGCTGCGTAGTACTCATGTTCCTTGTCCTGCTCGTTGTTCCACTCCATCGCCTGAACAAGAACAAGCGTGGTGACGTTGAGAGTTAGACGGGCATAACATTGATCACAAACGGCGCTCGACAAATCCATACCTCGATGAGCCAGTGCTCAGCCTTGGGAAAGATGTGCTGCTCGATAGCCTTCACGACCTTCGCAGGCACTTGGGTCTTCGATCTTCCGATGTAATAGTCGCCCGGTTCCACCGAGAAACCCGCTTGCAGCTGGATTGCCCCGCGCGGGATGCCTGTGACGTAAGACCTGCGCATCTCGTTCATGTCCCATTGACCCAGCTGTGCGATGGTGTCGAGGTCACAGTTCTTGTCGGCGAGAATCTGTGCCGCAGATCGTCGAAAGATGTGTGTGACTTTCGACAGGATCCACACCGCGCCGTTCATCGCCCAGGTCACCCATTTGGCGTGAGTCGCGTACGGCAACTCGTTTTTCTCTTTGTCGAAGAGGGCGAAGAACAGGTGCTTCTTCGACCATGCTTCGGGGTTACTGAAATCCAACGGGGGCACGATCTCTTCGCTGTTGTAGTAGAGCGGCAACAGGTCGAAAAGGAAGTGTATCCACAGGGAAACTGCTCCGAAGCCGCACTGCTGGAAGTCCATGTGTCGAGTCAGGTACAGGTGGCCGAGCTTGTTGTCCTTGATGGTCTTCGAGTTGCGATAGGCGACCACGAGAACGAGGATGGACGATTCGTCCGGAGTGTTCGTGATGGGCAGTCGGACGTGAGTGAACATGTTGCAGTAGCGGATCTCCCGGATGCTGATCCCCCTGCCCAGCATGTGATGCGCCATTAGGATCATCACCCTCACAGACAAGGCCCTCCATAGCGACTGACTGGGGTATCCCATCGACGACCTGAAGTACTCCTTGGCCCAGTGCGGCAGGATGTCTGAGACGAGAATGCGGAACTGTTCCTCCGAGTAGACATCGTCGAGTGAGCCCCGGTGTGGATCGACGCACCTCTTGCATTGAGTGGGTTTGTTCATCGATTCATGAGTGAGAGTGTGACGTGTGAAGTTGTACTTGAAGGTGAATGGATGCCCACTTACTCGTACTGATAGTCGTGGAGCTGTCGCAGCTTGACCGCTAGTAACTGCCTGGCCTCGGTGATATCGTCCATGGGTTTTGTGAGTGGCTCGTCGAAGAGTATGGCCTCTACTTTGCACAAGCATGTCAGAGCAGTAAGGCGCGCCAGCATCATCGGCGGGGTGCATTTCTTCGGCTTCCTTCCCGCGACCCTGGTCCGCCCGGTATCCAATGAAGCCGCCTGTTCGTCTGTTTCAGTCGATAGGTATTCGACATACGCCCGCAAACGCCATTTCGACGTTATCGGTCCATGCAGGTGCTCCTCGTTTCGCAGCGCCTCCCTCCATCCCGGCCCTTTATCATCGCCGATCTCCCTCCCGACCTCGTCCTCGTGTTTCACCTGCTCCTCTTCAGGCACTCCGTTGTTTTTTTCCGGCCGCCAGTTCTTTACAGGCCCATGCCGAGACATAGTTAGGCCTAGTGGTATCCTGGTCGACTGCCAGCAGCGGAAGCTGACAACGGTGAATCTTGCTTTTCAGTGTTCCCGTCGCCAAGTACGGATTATCTGCGCCATCTGCGTCGCCGAAAATGTGCGCGGCATCCTCTTCTGATATATTTGCCGCGGCAGGGCGAAGAGGGTCCGCCTCTTCGACGTCGTCCGCCTCCTGCTGCTGTCCCGTCTCATCGTCCTCATCGTTCGTGGCAGGAGGGACGTGGCTGGCTAAGTCCTCTCTGCTGGGTCTCGTCGAAGAGCGCCTAGGCGCGGCGGGAGTGGCTCGCGAAGCGGATGCACCGGCTGGCGGTGGTGGTCGACCCTCAGGCGGAACCCCCTTCGACCTCCCACGTCGGCCATCTGTCGAGGTCGGTTCACCAGCTAAGGGTGCCGTTCTTGTAGTCGATCGGTTGGCTATCGATGATGATGCACGGTGATGTGGGGCTTCCTGTGTAGCTGGTGCGATTGTTGTCGAGATGGGTTCTACCACTACAGGTATGGATTGCGCAGTTGAAGGGACTTCGGACTGTGCACCACCCACCTCGACATTTACCGCACTGGCCGTCGAACGGTGGTCCGTAACAACCGGCTGAACCACTACCGGTATCGATCGTGAGGTCGATGTGGGCGCCCTAGTGACTGGTATAGCACGCGACATCGAAGGGGGCGCTGAAGCGACGGGCCTGGCTTGTGACGTCGAAGAGGGTGGTGTCGAGATGGACTCTATGTCGACATGTAAGCGTCCTACGTCTGCCTGCCTTGCAGGCGATGTCCTCGACGGATCCATAACTGCCTACCCCTAAGCCTTCATTTCTCCCTAGCGTTGACCTACTACAAAAGACGGTGCACGGGGCTACTACTTCAGGTCTTGGCTTATACCTGTTTCGGCCGAGGTTCGTCCATGTGCAGATGCCTTGAATACCGTGTCCCTTTGACGTGACCGTTTGATTGCGACGTGCGTAACCCGTCGCGCATCCGACAGCGACAGTTCGCTGGATCGACGATGTGACCGGTCGAGCGCAGTTGACGTCGCCGTCGATCGTGACGGGCGGCCGGTTGCGAAACTCGTTTCGCTCACGTTGACCGTCAACGCCAACGTGTAAGCGACGTTGACGGCGACATGTCACCGGCGTAACCAGTGTTGTCGAGGGTGCACGGTGCTCGACGGCGATTGGCCAATGTCCGCCGAGCACTGTTCGATGAATGTCCGCCAATTTCCACTGTTACGGCTGACATATATATGGTCGTAAGAAAACGACATTGAACCAGAGGGTTTAGGAGGGTTTTTTGGCGGGGTCAGCCGGGAATTTCTGGGGGCCCGGAGAAATTTTGCGGGTTTTTCGTTTTGCCTCGCATGTCATTCGTGCCAGGGCGGGCGGGGCGGCATGTGCTGAGTCACGCGTGTGTATATAATAGGTAAATCGAATAGAATGTAGCTTCAGCGCACATACATCACACACACCATGGCCAATGTTTGAGAGTCCCTACTTCATTCCTTGCAACCCCACCCCCCTGGAATTTTTTTTTTACCTAGGAGCTCATTCTGCACCTAGGAGCTCATTCTGCACCTAGGAGCTCATTCTGCACCTAGGAGCTCATTCTGCACCTAGGAGCACGCAGCTTCGTGTTGCGGGGGCGCGTCACGCATATACGTGACTTTTCGAGTCGCCTTAAAGCCTCACCTCGCGTCGCATATAAAGTGGATCGTCGACTCGTCATTAGCATGGCCGCAGCGCTCCGCGCAGGGCGAATCAGCGCCGGCGATTTCCCTCTCGCCGCGGCCAGACTCGCAGCAGCGTGGAACGCGGCGGAAGACGCACAGTCGGTTGGCGCGCCGACTCGCATCTCCCCCGCGGCGGCAGACGCACGGCGGAGTGGACGAGCGGGGATCGAGGAAGCAGCGTGGACAGCGTCGCAAAGTGCGGGGGCTGGTTTCGCAGCAGACGTGGTAGTCGATCGACAGGAAATGTACGGCAATCACCGTGAGAGGCGCTCGGAGGGTGAGAGGCGCGCGGAGGGTGAGAGGCGCGCGGAGGGTGAGAGGCGCGCGGAGGGTGAGAGGCGCGCGGAGGGCGTGAGGTGGCAGTGGGTTGCGGCGCGGGCGTCGTCGCTGGCAGTGGGAGGTGAGCGCCTCACCTCCCAGCTCCCCTCACTCCTTCCACCCACCCACCTCTCACCCCTGCCTGCCCACTCCGTCCGTCTCTCCACTCGCCTCTACCCCCTTGGCATCCACTCGCCTCTACCCCCTTGGCATCCACTCGCCTCTACCCCCTTGGCATCCACTCGCCCCTCTGTTCTCTCCGTCTTATCCCCACTCCCGTCTCATCCCCACTCCCGTCTCATCCCCACTCCCGTCTCATCCCCACTCCCGTCTCATCCCCACTCCTGTCTCATCCCCACTCCCGTCTTATCCTCTTGTATATCCACCCTCCCACCCTCCCACCCTCCCACCCTCCCACCCTCCGTTCATGCTGCTGCCATCCTGCCTTCACACATCACCGCGTCCTCCTTTCCCCTGCACCCTCCTTTACCCTGCACCCTCCCTCCCCGCCACCGCCCTGGCCCAGGCGGCTACCTCACCACGCTCCACCCGCTGCTGCTGCACCGCGCACACAGCCAGCACCACCCCAGCTGTTGCCCACTTGACCCACAGGCTCCAGTTGACTCGGTTGACCTGGTTGACCCGGCTGACTCGGTTGACCCAGTTGACTGGGCTGATGCGGTTGACCTGTGTGGCGTGGAGCCGCACGACCCTGCCACCCTGCAGTGCTGCGTGCATCCCCATCCCCATCCCAGCACAGTGCTGGTAGCAGTAGGTGCAGTGGCAGCAGCCCCACAGTCGCACTTGCAGTCACCGCTGCATGCACCCATGTCAGCAGCAGCACAGGCAGCACGGCACACAGTGAGGCCAAGTGAACCAGATAGTGCGTTGAGAGACGAGGGGGGGGCGTTTCGTGATGCAGCATGTGGAGCGAGGAGTGTGCAGCAACCCTGTGACGTGGCAGCAAGTGACACGGTGGCTCTGGTGCATTGCCACGTGGTGTTTGATGCTGTCTTCTCCGTGCCCCAACTGCTGCTCCTGCCATGCCGCCCAGGTGTGCCACCCATGCCCTGCCATGCCGCCCAGGTGTGCCACCCATGCCCTGCCATGCCGCCCAGGTGCGCCACCCATGCCCTGCCATGCCGCCCAGGTGTGCCACCCATGCCCTGCCATGCCGCCCAGGTGTGCCACCCATTCCCTGCCATGCCGCCCAGGTGTGCCACCCATGCCCTGCCATGCCACTCACGTCTTCTATCCATGTCACTGCCATCCTCCACCCACATGCTCCTCTCCACCATGGGCCCAGCATGCATCTCTCGCTGCTAACTGCGTCCATCCTCCCCCCAGCTGCCCCTCTCTTCTCCCTCTCCATTCTCCACCATCACACTCTCTTTCCATAACCCTTCCAAAAACCCCTTCCTTCCCAACCTCCCACCCCCCCTCTACCCCCATCAGACGGCCGCCCCCTGCCCTGGCAGGACCTCTTTGCCTTCCTGCCTCGCCTCCCCGACCACCCCTTGATGCCCTCACCCCTTCCCTCCACCGCCTTCATCCTCCCCCATCCCCCTGCCGGCCCCTCTCCCCTTTCAACCCCCCCTCTTCCGCCCACCGCGCATGACCTCTCACTTGACACCTGGCACCTGCTCACACCCCTGGTACGCCCTCCCTCCCCCCTCTCCATCGCTCTTCCCACGGCCCCTCACATGCCATGGCTAGATGTGCCCCTCACATGCCATGGCTAGATGTGCCCCTCACATGCCATGGCTAGATGTGCCCCTCACATGCCATGGCTAGATGTGCCCGGGACACGATGCATCACATGCCCCCTCGCTTCCACCACACGCATGTTGTCTGTCCCCTGTGCCCCACTCCTGCTCCCCTCACTGCTCTTCGACTGCCTGTGCCATGCGCTGCTCTCCCCATGCCGCCCTCCCCATGCTGCCCTCCCCATGCCGCCCTCCCCATGCCGCCCTCCCCATGCCGCCCTCCCCATGCCGCCCTCCCCATGCCGCCCTCCCCATGCCGCCCTCCCCATGCCGCCCTCCCCATGCCGCCCTCCCCATGCCGCCCTCCCCATGCCGCCCTCCCCATGCCGCCCTCCCCATGCCGCCCTACCCATGCCGCCCTCCCCATGCCGCCCTCCCCATGCCGCCCTCCCCATGCCGCCCTCCCCATGCCGCCCTCCCCATGCCGCCCTACCCATGCCGCCCTACCCATGCCGCCCTCCCCATGCCGCCCTCCCCATGCCGCCCTCCCCATGCCGCCCTCCCCATGCCGCCCTCCCCATGCCGCCCTACCCATGCCGCCCTACCCATGCCGCCCTCCCCATGCCGCCCTACCCATGCCGCCCTACCCATGCGGCCCTCCCCATGCCGCCCTCCCCATGCCGCCCTCCCCATGCCGCCCTCCCCATGCCGCCCTCCCCATGCCGCCCTCCCCATGCCGCCCTACCCATGCCGCCCTCCCCATGCCGCCCTCCCCATGCCGCCCTACCCATGCCGCCCTCCCCATGCCGCCCTCCCCATGCCGCCCTCCCCATGCCGCCCTCCCCATGCCGCCCTCCCCATGCCGCCCTCCCCATGCCGCCCTCCCCATGCCGCCCTCCCCATGCCGCCCTCCCCATGCCGCCCTCCCCATGCCGCCCTCCCCATGCCGCCCTCCCCATGCCGCCCTACCCATGCCGCCCTCCCCATGCCGCCCTACCCATGCCGCCCTCCCCATGCCGCCCTCCCTTTGCCGCCCTCCCCATGCCGCCCTCCCCATGCCGCCCTCCCCATGCCGCCCTCCCCATGCCGCCCTCCCCATGCCGCCCTACCCATGCCGCCCTCCCCATGCCGCCCTACCCATGCCGCCCTCCCCATGCCGCCCTACCCATGCCGCCCTCCCCATGCCGCCCTCCCCATGCCGCCCTCCCCATGCCGCCCTCCCCATGCGGCCCTCCCCATGCCGCCCTCCCCATGCGGCCCTCCCCATGCCGCCCTCCCCATGCCGCCCTACCCATGCCGCCCTCCCCATGCGGCCCTCCCCATGCCGCCCTCCCCATGCCGCCCTACCCATGCCGCCCTCCCCATGCCGCCCTACCCATGCCGCCCTCCCCATGCCGCCCTCCCCATGCCGCCCTCCCCATGCCGCCCTCCCCATGCCGCCCTCCCCATGCCGCCCTCCCCATGCCGCCCTCCCCATGCCGCCCTCCCCATGCCGCCCTCCCCATGCCGCCCTCCCCATGCCGCCCTCCCCATGCCGCCCTCCCCATGCCGCCCTCCCCATGCCGCCCTCCCCATGCCGCCCTACCCATGCCGCCCTACCCATGCCGCCCTACCCATGCCGCCCTCCCCATGCCGCCCTCCCCATGCCGCCCTCCCCATGCCGCCCTCCCCATGCCGCCCTCCCCATGCCGCCCTCCCCATGCCGCCCTACCCATGCCGCCCTACCCATGCCGCCCTACCCATGCCGCCCTACCCATGCCGCCCTCCCCATGCCGCCCTCCCCATGCCGCCCTCCCCATGCCGCCCTCCCCATGCCGCCCTCCCCATGCCGCCCTCCCCATGCCGCCCTCCCCATGCCGCCCTCCCCATGCCGCCCTCCTCATGCCGCCCTCCCCATGCCGCCCTCCTCATGCTGCCCTCCCCATGCCGCCCTCCCCATGCCGCCCTCCCCATGCCGCCCTCCCCATGCCGCCCTCCCCATGCCGCCCTACCCATGCCGCCCTCCCCATGCCGCCCTCCCCATGCCGCCCTCCCCATGCCGCCCTCCCCATGCCGCCCTCCCCATGCCGCCCTACCCATGCCGCCCTCCCCATGCCGCCCTACCCATGCCGCCCTCCCCATGCCGCCCTACCCATGCCGCCCTCCCCATGCCGCCCTCCCCATGCCGCCCTCCCCATGCCGCCCTCCTCATGCTGCCCTCCCCATGCCGCCCTACCCATGCTGCCAGGAGCATCCCTGCCTGGGCCGGCCCTGCATAGCTCTTCACCCCTGCAACACTCCTGCCGCCATGGCGCTGCTGCTGCACTCAGCTGCTGGTGATGCTGCTGCTGCTGCTAATGGTGTTAACAGTGTGGCTGCATCTGTTGGTGCTGGGTCAGCTGCTGACGTGGCGGTTGCAGGTGGGGCTACCAGTGAGGCGAGCGCAGGGCGAGCAGCGGTCGATACACCTGCCGCCACCAGCACGGCAGCATCGCATCATCACTCCCAGGAGCTCGAGCTCTACATGCTGAGCTGGCTCTCTCTGGTTGGCCGCATCGTGGGCATGCAAATGCCACCGTGTCTGCTTGCGAGAATGGCTGCACTGGCAGCAGCTGGTACAGGGTGACGTCATCAGCAGTGAATACTTCAGTCGACCAAAAAATCGACAGCACGAGCACGCAACACCCTGCCAGCACACACGTGAAGTGCACGGATAGAGCCAAGGCCCCAAGGGGCACCGTTGTATGCTCGGAGGGAGCATGACGTCAAGCGACACACACGGCCTGGAGTGGCACAAGAGGAGCAAGCCATGCACGGACGGAGCATGATGTGCGGCAACACATACTGGTAGCACATACTGGCAACACATACTGGCAACACATACTGGCAACACATACTGGCAACACATACTGGCAACACATACTGGCAACACATACTGGCAACACATACTGGCAACACATACTGGCAACACATACTGGCAACACATACTGGCAACACATACTGGCAACACATACTGGCAACACATACTGGCAACACATACTGGCAACACATACTGGCAACACATACTGGCAACACATACTGGCAACACATACTGGCAACACATACTGGCAACACATACTGGCAACACATACTGGCAACACATACTGGCAACACATACTGGCAACACATACTGGCAACACATACTGGCAACACATACTGGCAACACATACTGGCAACACATACTGGCAACACATACTGGCAACACATACTGGCAACACATACTGGCAACACATACTGGCAACACATACTGGCAACACATACCGGTACCGCTGTGGACGGGAACAAGCCCGCACAAGAGTGTGGTGTGGTGTGGGCCCAAGCCATGCGCAAAGCGAGCAGCAGTCGTAATCAATCACCCCCAGGTGGTCTGCCTGTGATCTGCTCCTCACATCTGTTGCCAGGCTTTTGATACATGCATACATGAATGTCTGCCTCACAAGCTTCATGTGGTGTGGTGTAGTACTGGATGTACCCAAGTCATGCTTGTGCACAGGGTAATGTGCGGTATTGCTGGTCGGGCAGGCAGAAGTGTGAGGCGGGGTGAGTGGATGGACTGCTGGATCTGGATGAGAGTCGCAGGGGGCTTTCTGACAGCACCTAGGATAGTGACGGGGACAACGGCAGGTGGACTGCCCTGCCCTGCCCATGCAGTTTCCCAAACAAGTAGCTGCCTGGATTATGGCATATGTGGATACCGGCAGAAATGTTCTGCTTTCAGAGTGTATCCCTAACTTTCAATCATGTGATATAGTGTACTATTGTTTGTTTAATTTATCGTGGACGGGGTCCTTTCTTGTCGGGCGAATGGGACATTGTGAGAATTCAGTTACCGTATTACCATTCACATGGGCCTCTCTCAACTCAAGCATCACGGAGATGCATTGCACGGTGGCATGGCATTCAATCTCCAAAGCACCTACCTACTTTCACGCTCAGCTCAGCACGAGCTGCCTTCCATCCTACCGTCATACCCCGGATATACCCCCAGGCCTATGTTACACCCATGCGGTTATAATCGTACCAGTGGGCTTATAGCCGGGTGCCGATTATAACCCCACCCTAAATTTGGATCATCTTCGTATAACCGCACCCTATGAAATTTTACTCAAATCTGTGTTTTTCTAGTGAATTCGCCACTAACGCGTCAGGAGCAATCGTCGCTGACGTGCCTGGCGAAGTCTTCCCTGGCCCACCTGGCGAAATTGCCACAGGCGCGCACGTGTTAGCAACATTTCAGCACGTCATGGTAGGAATTTTCGCCAGGGTGGCAGATTCTCGGTGAATTTCGAAGCAAACTGTTTTGTGGTAGTTTCGATTGAAACCGCAAGGCTGAGATCTGTTACGAATAGTAATACTTGATATTACTGTGCACTCCTCACCGCAGCAAAGAGGCATGCAGTATCGAGAACGAATGCGAGGAGTCAGAGTTGACTCGAAGCGTCAGACGGTTAGGGTGGATCTAGACCGTCGGAGAAAAACGGCATCGGGCAGCTGCAGGGACAATGAATCTGGCGGGAACAGTTTCGTAACTGCTCGGGCCGCACGGTTGGTTTGAATTCGAATAAGGGAATGTACCCCTTAGAGTACATGGCTAGCTAGGTCGCTTCGTATTCCCCTGTACTCATATTTATATCGTTGTATTTGCATGTTTTATTCATCTCAAAGCATTTTACATTCACTCTGCTATTGAGGTCAAGGGCCCACCAAACTATCTCACTGCGTGCGAACCTTCCTGGGTAGATCCTGGGCTACGATCAACTTATGATTTCAGCATGGTATGAGAGCGGCTCAGGAATCCTTCGCACTGCCACTCCCGAAAATTGCGACATTCGGAAAGTGGCGTCCGGCACACGCTCACGAGTGAAGATGGCCGGAGGATCTGGTGGTCAGACCAATCTAACGGCTGAAGCGCAACCCAACCCGGCTGCGACAAGCGAAAACACGACGACGATCGGCACCGAAGTTCTCGCACAACTTCTTCAGCGACTCACCAGCCTGGAGCAAGGACTCCAAACATTACGGAACGGCGATGCGGGAACATCCTCGCAACCATCCCAACCGGCCCCAACTGGCCTGTACGCCGCCCCGCACACATTCTCTCTCGACACCAATGGCTCAACCCCCAAGGCTCCCCGTCCCAGTGAAGAGGCAATTCTCTCTGCTCAATCAAAGTTTCTGAGCATATCAAAAATAAAGACAAGTACTTGTTTTGACGGCAGAGACTTCTATACCTGGAGCTTCGAGTTGGAGCTCTTGCTGCAGAACGCCCAAATCTTTCACTATTTCGACGGGAGCTACGCGGAGCCTGCCGACGACACGGACGACGCCAGGACCCGCTACTACAACGAGTCCCTAATGGCGTACGGGGTGCTCCTGCGGAACATGGCACCGACGGAGCAACTGAGCATACGCTCATACAAGACTTCGGCCGCCCCAGCCCTTGAAGCCTGGCGACACCTCAACGGTGTGTATCAGCCGAAGGACTCCGTCTCCTCGAGCCGGCTGCTTCAGCAGCTACTGGAAACAAAAATGGCCCCAGGGGAGAAGGCCAACAGCTACATCAATCGCTGTCGAAGCCTTCGCGACCAAATCGCGAAGCTGGGAAGCTCGATTTCGGAAGAAATCTTCGTGAATATCGTGCTTCAAGGGCTCGGCCCAGAGTGGCGGCCCTGCAAGGCGCTTCTTCGACAGCAGGGGGTCATCTCGGAGGCCGCCCTTTGCGCCGCCCTTCTCGTCGAACAGAGGGATATGGATCAGCAGCGACCTGCGCCGCGACGAGAACGCGAAAGGCTCGCCTTCTACGCCGACAACACCGAAGAGCGAAAGCCACGGCGCCTCTACTGCAAAATCTGCAGAAATTTCGGGCATCTGGCGGATCGATGCAAGAACCGATCCCGCCCTCGCCAGACCAATCCGAGCACCTGGTCCGGCCGTCAAGACGCACGAGGCGACGCGCGTCATGCCCAGGGGTATCAGCCCCCTTCCGCGCGCAACCTGAACCCAGCGGTTCAGCATCAGCAGCAGCAGCCGTCACCGACTGCCCCAGCTCGCAACGTCATGAGCAACATGGCCATGACCAGCGAATCGCGTCGTCGCCGTGCCCGCTCGCCTTCACCCGAGCCGGCACCGCACCCCATTGGCGCGTTCACCAACAACAACCCGTTCAACCCGCGCCACGATTTCACCGACGACGACGACCAAGACTGGAACCTTCCAGTCCCGCTGCTTGAAAGTCCCCCGCACGTACCTGATATGCGGGTGGCGCCAATTGATTGGCTCTCGCGCGAGCAATTTTTGAAGTTCGACACTCCGCACATCGTCACACCGCGACTGGCGCTGCTCGCCCGTGACGACAACAAGCGCTACAACACCTGGTACCTGGACAGCTGCTGCGGCCAGCATATGGTGGGCTCCGAGCGTTACATATCCAACGCCATCCCCACTCCTACCGCCACCTATGTCACTGTGGCGAACAACACGCGCCTGCGCGCAAGCGCGCAAGGCATCGTCGTGCTCAAAGCACGCGGGAGCCGCACGCACATCACGCTCAACGATGTGCTGATCGTCCAGAACCTGCGCTTCAACCTCCTGTCCGCCGCACAGCTCATGGATTGCGGCGTCGAACTCAGCACGGACCGCGCGACGCGCGATATTTTGTTGCACTACGAAGCGCGCAACTTCCCCCGCCGGCAGATCGGACGAGCACACTCCGACAATGGGGTGTACGTCCTAGACTTTGACATCCCCGACTGCAGCGGCGACTCGCACGAACTAATCGATCTCGTGCCACTACGCTTCGAGCACATCCACCGCAGGGACTGGAAGCACCCTGACGGGAGACCGTGGGTGCCACATCATCCACACCCACGAGAAACAGCGCTGCACGACCCTGACGCAGACGGCATGTGCAAAGACTGCCACACGCCGACGACGTCAACTAGCGCCATTGCCGGCCGCGGACTCGCCGCCATCGCCGAAGCAGAACATCACGCGCCACCAGAAGAAGGCATGACGCAATTGGAACTTGAAGTCACCACGCATGGCGTCTTCGGCACGCCTAAGTACCCTCTTGCCGGTCCGCCCTCTCAACACCTTCGAGGGATGCTCCGCGGAACTGGCGTCGGCACCTTCGATGCGCATGGCGTGCCGCGACCCTACTCCCGCGAAGATTTTCAAAAGATTTACCCCCATTGGCGCGACCACACGGCCGAAATCGCCGTGGAACAGGAGGAAGAACTGGCGCGCCGCGAAGCCGAGGAGCTTCGCCAGCAAAGCCTCGCGGAAGCACGCGGGACCTTCGCTTGCACCGCCTGGGGAGCTGAGGAAGAAGCAAGCGCCTCCAATGAAGGGGGGTGGGGAAGCGCTGGTGGATGGGGGACCAGTGATACTGGCGGATGGGGTGACACCGGCGGCACCTGGGCCAACGCGAGCGGCGGATGGGGCGCCGCATCTGGCGCCGACAATAGCGGCTGGGGCACTTCCCGCGAAGAACGAAGGGGGGGAGAGGAAGAAGCCGCGGAGACCGAAGCAGCACCTGCAGTCGTTCCTCTCGGTCGTCCCCCGCGCCGCATTCCCCTCGCACCACCTCCTGCAGACATTCCCCCGCATCGCGACCCGTGGGACACCATTACCTGGGGCAACGAGCCGTCAACCCCGCGTCGCACTATCTACGGACCCGCCCCTGAACCATCCCTTGTCCCTGGAACCATCCCTGGGACCAACATCCCGCTCTCTGAAATTCGCGACAGAGAGTTCTTGGCGTTGATGCTGACCACCGCGGCAGAAGAAGAAGCAGAAGAAGTAGCAGCAGAACCTGCTCCTGTACCTGACGAAGACCCCGAGGAAGCGCGCGCGCGCTATATGCGCACCTCCGGCTTTCGCGCTGATGATGCACTCTGGCACCAGCGCCTCGGACACCCTTCCCGCGCGACGCTCAAAAACTGCATCGACGCTGGCGTCTTCGCTCCTGGCGCACTCCTGCGCCCTGATGGCTCCGAAGTGAGTGGCGCGACACATCCGCGCAACTGCACCGTCTGCCCCGAAGCTGCGCTGAGCCACCAACCGTTCCCGCTGCTCGAACCTGGAACCAACCGATACCCCAAGCTGCACAAGGTGTACAGCGATTTCCTGAACGTGGGGCATTGCGGAATCGAAGACGAACTCTACACGCTTACCTTCATCGACGCAGGAACACGCTATGTATGGGTCGTGAACGTGGAGACGCGCGACAGAGCCTACGAGGTGTTCCGCCTCTGGCTAGCACATGCGGAGCGGCAATCTGGAAAGAAGCTCAAGATCTGGCAGTCCGACGGCGCGGCAGATGCAGACATTCCTGACGCAAAAGGGGATCGAGCATCACATCTCCCTCCCCTACGCACACCAGCAACAGGGCGTAGCTGAGCGGACGAACCGCACGCTGATGACGAAGGTGCGCGCGCTGATGAAGCAATCAAAGCTGCCGCCGATCTACTGGACTTACGCGATGCACCACGCCGTGCGGGTGCACAACCTGCTTTCGACCACCGCAATTACCGGCAACCTGTCCCCGCACGTCAAGTGGACTGGGACAAAGGGGGACACATCGATGCTGCGCGTCTGGGGGTGCATGGTGCAGTACCGACCGCCGACATCAACCATCGGCAAATTCACCAGTCGCGCGCGCTGGGGAATTCACCTCGGCATTAGCCACGAGCACAAGGCGTGGATCGTGCTGGACCTTCTGAGTCAGAAGACCGCCCATGCCCGCGACGTAATCTTCTACGAGCGTCTCTTCCTCGACCAATTCCGCGATGACGAACAGAGAAATGCAGATCGCGTCTACGCGAACAACGGACACAGCTACGCAACGCCCGAAGACGAAGCCGCTGCAGCACTCCTGGAGCAAGACACCAGGGCCGAGTTCGCATGGGAGGATCGGCACAGCAGCGACGACGACGACGATGATTCCTCAGGAGGAGGAATGGGCGGAACAGGAACAGGCGGAAGCGGCAGAGGCGCAGAACCACCAGCACCACCTGAACCAGAAAGTGATGACGACGACGTGCAGGAAGTCATCCCGCAACGCCGCCACGACAGCACCGTTTCGGGGCTGCAACTGCTCGGGCTTCACGCTGCTACCTCGAAAGCGCCGCGCATCATCGAGCCCCGAAACCCGCGCGAGGCTCTCTCTGGACCACACAGCAAGGAGTGGCGTGAGGCGATGGACGCGGAAATCAAGGCACTGGAGTCACGTAACACCTGGGTGCTCGTCGACCGCGCAGCAATCAAGGGCGCAAGAATTCTCTCGGGGAAGTGGGTCTTCCGCGTGAAGACCGCAGCGGATGGGACGATCGAGCGCTTTAAGGCGCGATGGGTGGTTCGCGGCTATGACCAGAGGCACGGGATCGACTTCGATCAAACGTTCGCCCCAGTTAGCCGTCACACCTCCGTCCGCATCCTGCTAGCCATCGCAGCCGCAAGGCATCTGCCACTCCGCCAAATCGACGTAAAGAACGCGTTCCTGTACGCGTTAGTAGACGCCGTGATCTACGTGGAGCAGCCGCACACCTATGGCGAAGGGGACGCGCGCGTGTGTCAGCTGCGAAAGTCACTCTACGGCATCAAACAGGCACCGAGACTGTGGCAGCAGTACCTGCACAACATCCTGCTTGAAATCGGGTTCAAGCAGATGCCGCACGACCCAGGAATGTACCGCCGCGACTTCCGCGGGGAATACATTCTCCTCACGGTGTACGTCGACGACCTGCTTTACACAGGCTCGAGCAACGAGCTTCTCGAGCAGTTCGAGAAGGCCTTGGCAGGGCGCATTGACATCACGTGCAACTACGAGGTGAAGCAGTTCCTGGGCCTTAACATCTCCTATGCTCCTGAGGCCATTCACCTCTCAGCGGCTAAGTATGCAGAGGAGTTAGGGAAGCGGTTCAACATTTCACCGGCATCTCTCTCAACTCCCTATCGCACCCCCGGACCGAACCACAAACCTGACAACAAAGCCTTATCCCCTGCTGGGATTCAGACTTACCAGCAGCAGTTGGGATGTCTTCTCTTCGCCTCTGTCACCTGCAGACCAGATCTGTCCTACATCGCGAGTCAGCTCGCGCAGTACTCACGGAAACCAACGGCTGAGAATCTCCTGGACCTGCAGCGTGCCCTTCAGTTCTTTGTTTCAACGCCCAAGATTGGGCTATGCTACTCAACTGTGCCGACTCCATCTTTCAACCTCATCGGCTACGTGGACGCCGATCACGCAGCAGACCCCGACAATCGACGGTCCAGGACCGGCTTCCTGTTCCGACTCGAGCCATCGGGACCAATCTCCTGGAATTCACAGAAGCAGGAATTGGTTGCCCTGTCGTCAGCCGAAGCGGAATTCATCGCAGCAACCGCAGCAGTTCGCGAAGGCCTCTACCTGCAGGAGCTTCTGCAAGAAGCGAAAATTCCAACTTCGCCAACCTTCCGCCTTCACTGCGACAACCAGAGCGCGATTCGCATCGCGAACAAACCTGGTTTCGTCAACCGCACCAAGCACATCGCGCTGCGGTACTTCTTCGTGAAGGACGAGGTGGACAAAGGCAAGGTCAACTTAACCTACTGCCCGGCCGGTGACATGGCTGTCAGAAATAACTGAGCAGGAATGAATGAACTAGCACAGAGTTTGGTACAAGTAGGAAACCCTAACTTTGTGTACCCCCTAAGGTGTAACCCACTACAGCCTACACAATATAAACATACAATGTTTGACACACCCCCATAGGCGCAGTGGGAGACAACCACAGGGTCACAAGACCAGTCAAAGCAAAGCAAGCTCAGGGTGGATCTCAAGGATTCCACACAAATTCCGAGCACAAGCAAGCGGTCCCAAGACCAGTTCACATGCAGGTTTATAACAAAACAAGAGATACAGTGATCACAACCTAGCAAAAGTAAACAAGTAGGCATATATATATAGTGATCACAGTACAAGCAAGGTCAAGAGGTAAGCAAGTGAGGCCCAGTGGGTACAAGGCCTAGCAGAGTGCAAAAGCGCTGATGGTCACAAGGCTGAAGCGCCTTGGTGAACACATCGGCAGTGTTGGCCTCCGTGGCCACGTAACGCAGACAAAGCTGACCACGCTGCTGCAGCTCTCGAGCAAGGAAGTACCGCAGAGCGATGTGCTTCGTTCTGTGCTCCAGTCTGTGCTCCTCACACAAGGCAATGGCAGCCTTGTTGTCGACGTACAGCACTGGAGGAGAACGAGGCCGCTCTCCGAGGTCGGTCAGCAGGTAGGTCAGCCAGCGTAGCTCCTGAGCAGCCATGGCTGTGGCGTAGATCTCAGCCTCACAACTGGAGCTGAGAACAGAAGAAGAGCGAGTAGAACGCCAAGAAACTGAGCCAGAGCCAAGGCTGAAGGTGTAACCCTGGGACGACCGCTGAGTAGCCTGGTCGTCTGCCCAAGAAGCGTCTGAGTGCCCTGTGAGAACAACCCGGTCTCGCCCTCCAAGCACAAGCCCCATGCCCGACGTACTGCACAAGTAGCGCAACACCCTCTTAGCAGCATCCATGTGCTCCTTCCGGTGACGGCCAGGAGCGACATAGCGTGCTAGGATGCTAAGAGGGTATGCAAGGTCAGGTCGAGTGCAGGTCATCAGGTACATGAGGCAGCCCACAAGCTCTGGATACGGGCCACTCGGCTCTACGGACTCATCCGAAGGCAGAGCTGAGAGCGAGTGACCGGTAGGCAGAGGAGTGGACTGAGGCGAGGAGTACGTGAAGCGGAAGCGCTGGAGAACCTGCTGCACCATGTGTGACTGAGTCAGGGTGATGGTGCGCCGTGCTCTGTCCCGGGTGATCCGCAAGCCAAGATAGCTCGTCAGCTCACCCAGGTCTGTGCACGTGTGTCTCCTCTGCAGCTCCGACTTCACGTGAGCGAGTGCCGCGGTGTCAGCAGTGGCAAAGACCAAGTCGTCGACGTACACGAGGATGTAGAACGGCGGCAGCGAGGTGTCGGTGCGTAGAAACAGCGACGGGTCAGCAGTAGAGGGAGCGAACCCAAGAGCCGCAAGTGTCGTCCTCAGTGTGTCGTGCCACTCACGTGGCGCCTGGCGGAGACCGTAGACCGGCCGCTGAAGCCTCCACTGGGTGCCAGGAGGAACTGACCCAGTGAAGCCAGGGGGGCGGCGCAGCCAGATCTCCTCGTGCAGGCTGCCCTGCAAGAAAGCAGTGCTGAAGTCAAGAGAGTGAAGCTCGTAGTCGCGGTGAGCGGCTATGTGCAGCAGCACCCGAAGAGTAGTCATCTTCGGGGTGGGGGAGAAGGTCTGAAAGAAGTCTACTCCCTCTCGCTGACTGAAGCCTCGAGCCACGTAGCGCGCCTTGAAGACAGGAGGAGAACCCGGCGGCCGCTTCACCCTGAAAATCCACATGCCACTGACGATGTTCGCCCCAGGAGGGGGAACCTCGTCTACGTAGGTGCCTGTGGACTTCCAGGAGGCCATCTCTGCGTCCATGGCTGTCTGCCACTGAGAGGAGTAGGGACCCGCCATCGCCTCAGCGTAAGAGCGTGGGGTCGGGATGTCTGGTGCATCCGGGTCTCCCTCAGGGGCAACTAGCAAGGACACGAGACGGGGCAAAGCAGCAGCAAGGCAGTGGAACTCCTCCTGTCTGTCCTCAAGGACGTCCGTGCCGAGGGCACACTCACCCCCGACGGACGGAGGACAGGCAGACGCAGACTCAGACCTAGCGACAAGGCTGGCAGCGTAGTCTAGGCGACAGCGAGCAGCAAAGTCAACCAACTCAGCGACCAGAGCAGACGCAGCAGAGGACTCAAAGGTCGGGTCAGTGACAACTGTAGCGAGGAGACGCGTAACAGTGGGACTGGCAGCACGACGGGAGTCAGACTCCGGGTCAGGAAGAGTAGGAAGAGAGGACGCAGGAGGAGACGGCAGCGGGACACGCTGCGGAGCAGTGGAGGGACGCAGAGTCATGTAGTGAGTGCCAGGGACAGGAGGAGGACGCTCACGTGGGACACGACGACCAGTGCGAGCAGTACGAACAGGCGACGCAGGACGAGACTCAGGCTCACGACGCTCTGTAAGACCTCCTGTGGGACCAGCGTAAGGGGAGGGAGCAGGGAGAGGCGAGGCAGGCGGTAACTGTGACTGCGGCTGGACAGGCAGAGGACACTCGACTGACGGAGGAGGACTAGGAGGAGGAGCCTGACCAAGAACCTGCTGAAGGAGCGGTACGAAGTACGGTCGCGGCCGCGCAGCGTCTCCAGAAGCAGCAGGGACACCAGTGGCAGCCCCAACGCCCGAGTCCTCAGCACCAGCAGCAGCTCCAACGCCCGGGTCCTCAGCACCAGTAGGAGCTCCAACGCCCGGGTCCTCAGCACCAGCAGCAGGGCCACTGGTCAGGTCCTCAGCACCAGCAGCAGCGCCACCGGTCGGGTCCTCAGCACCAGCAGCAGCTCCAACGCCCGGGTCCTCAGCACCAGCAGCAGCTCCAGCCCCCGGGTCCTCAGCACCAGTAGCAGCTCCAGCGTCCGGGTCCTCAGCACCAGCAACAGCACCACCGCTCGGGTCCGCAGCACCAGGAGCACCACTACGAAGACTGCAGCGCCGCGTGTACCACTCGCGGATCACCTGAATGGGGGGGAGCTCCTGGGTAGGAGGGGAAGTACCGGGACGAGCTCCAGAAGCACCTCTCCGGAGGCGGCAGTACTCGAGGTACCTCTCCTGCAGCTGCTGGGAGGAGAGGGCTCCTCCAGGTGTAGCACGCTCAGGCTCAGCACCCCCAGACTCAGCACCCCCAGTCTCAGCACGTCCAGGCTCAGCACCCCCAGG
Source organism: Closterium sp. Yama58-4 (assembly GCA_947470075.1). Classification (NCBI taxonomy): domain Eukaryota; kingdom Viridiplantae; phylum Streptophyta; class Zygnematophyceae; order Desmidiales; family Closteriaceae; genus Closterium; species Closterium sp. Yama58-4. The sequence continues at coordinate 281,489 of CANIUD010000079.1, read as the reverse complement.
CTCAGTACCTCCAGGCTCCGCACCTCCAGGCTCCGTACCTCCAGGCTCCGCACCTCCAGGCTCAGCACCCCCAGGCTCCGCACCTCCAGGCTCAGCACCCCCAGGCTCCGCACCCTCAGACGCAGCACTCCCAGGCTCAGCACCCCCAGACGCAGGACGCGAGTCAACAGCTACCTCGACAGGCTCACCCGGGTCTACCTGGGACACACCTGAGGGAGCGGCACCCTGAGGGGGGAGGGGGTCTGGTACCTCTGCACCTGGAGCGAGGAAGAGAGGCGGGGGGGGAGCGGGGCAGTGCGGTAGGGGAAGAGGCGGTAGAAGGGGACGGACTCGTCAAAAGTGACGTCCTGAGAGGCCAGAACCCGGCGCGAGGTGACGTGGTAAAACTGCCATCCAGGCGCGTCGGGAACAAAGCCAAGAAAGACACAGGGAACAGCGCGACGCGAGAGCTTGTCCGCGGACGTATCGCGGACAAAAGCTCGAGATCCCCAGACCCGGAAACGCGACGCATCGCCAACCTCTCCCGTCCACCGTAGAGTCGGGGAAGTCTCCGGCAAGGAGACACGGGGCCAGAGGTTGAGCTGATGCGCTGCGTACCGGACCGCAAACGGCCACAGAAAGTGGGGAGCAGCCGCATGGGTCAGGGAGGTACGAGCGACCTCCATGACCAAGCCAATGCGGCGCTCAGCGACCCCATTCTGCTGTGGAGAGGCCGGAAGCGTGTACGACTGCTCAATGCCGTGCTCAGCACAGTAGGCTGCCAAGAGGTCGGAGGCAAACTCACCACCTCTGTCAGAGTGCAAGCGCAGGACAGGAAAGTCCGAGTGAAAGCGCTCGCCTAGCTGGAGACGGGCTCGGCTGATCCAGGGGATCAAAACACCAGGGACGTCACCCTTGGCGCGCAAGGGGAAGACCGTGGTGTAGCGCGAGTAGTCGTCAACAACTATCAGGAAGTATCTCTCCTGACCCTGACCACGGACGCGGGCTGGGCCCCACACGTCCATGTGGAGCGTCTGCAGGGGAGCTGTCGTCGGGGGAAAGGAGGAGGAGTGAGGAGCGGCGCGCTGCCGCCCCTCGACACAGGGAATGCAGTCAGGAGCAGGGGAGTCAGGAAGGGGAGGGAGCACCCTGGGAAGACCAGCAACAAGGTCCCGTTTGTGCATGGCCCGCAGGCGCTGCACAGACGGGTGACCAAGGCGGTGGTGCCAGAGGACGGTGTCGTTCGCCAGAGAGCGACACGAGCAGGGGGCGGACAGCTGACCTGACGCTGACGCAGACGCAGCTACCTGAGGGGACTCAGTGGTCAGTGTGTACAGGTCAGACCCCGGCTCTCGAGTGAAAGTAGCTAGATGGCGGCCCGTCCGAGCACACGTGCAGTGAGTCACACGCTCGTAGGCAGGGGTGAACTGGTGAACACCCCCGTCCTGGAGCGCACTACCTGCCACCAAGTTCGTGGAGAACGAGGGGAGGTAGAGACCTGAGAGCGTGCCGGACGGAACCGCTGGACACGGAAGGGTGGTGGAGGAGGTCGCAAGGACCGGACCCCCAGAGGGGTCAGCAAGAGAGACAGCAACCGGCCGAGCTAGAGGCTCAAGGACAGTGCGGTCACGAAAGAAAGAGCGAGAAGCACCTGAGTCCAGTGTGAAGGTGTGCAGTGCTGCAGTCGACTCAGTACCAGGGGGCACAGACGCACAAGCACCTAGAGCAGCAGCTGCAGTAGTACCTGTGGAAGCAGACACACTAGCACCTAGAGCAGCAGCGGGGCTGGCCTGAATGCCCGGGTCGGGCGGAACACGCAAGTACTGAGCACCCTCTCCACTAATAGACATCGCATACATGGCAGTGAGAATAGCATCAAAGTCTAGTGCCCAAATATCAACACCCTTCCTGAGCAGCTCAGCCCAGCGCGGCAGCTCACCCCCACCAGGAAACTGGGTGCGCCACGCATCGTTGAGGCGGGCGAAGCAGCGCTCCGTCTGGTGCGGCCCCCCACACGTCTGGCCAGTGCGGTCACCTGTACGAATAACATACTGGCAGGTGACGCTGCGCCGCGCATACCACTCACGAGCGGCCTGAAGGGTCGGGGCAGGCTGCTGACTCTGACCGCCCCCCGGGCCTCCACGACCACCACCCCCTCCGCCTCCGCCCCGGCCACCTCCACCCCTGCCGCTGCCACGACCACCTCCGCCTCCGCTGCCACCTCCGCCCCTGTCACCACTCCCAACGCCGCTGTCACCTCCACCACTGCCGCCACTAGCCTCTCCAGTCGCACCTCCACCGCCACCACCTCCACCTCCGCCTCCTCCGCCACCACCCCCACTCCTGCCACTCCTGCCCCTGCGTCGTCCGCCTGAAGCAGACGCAGCCCCGACCTTCTCAGCACCAAGGAGGTCGACAGCAGCAGCAGAGGCGACAGAGGGGAGGAGGGGGGAAGGGGAGCACCCCTCAAAGAAGGGGCCGCGGGGGTCGCCACGAGAGGTGCCTACAGCGACGATACTAGCCTCGGCTGCAAGCAGTTCCTTCTCGAGGAGGTCTACGGTGAGCTCAGTGGGGGAGCGAGAGAGGAACTGGTCCCTGACAGGGCGCAGAGAGTCAGGGAGGCGGGTGACAACGTGGTAGAGAGTGATCCAGAGCGGGGGGGGGTTGCTAGCGAGGAACTCGTCAGGCATGGCAGCGCGAAAGCGAGCCTCACTAGTCTTAAGGTGGGTGATGAGGTCTGCGACAGTGTGAAAGGAGGCTAGGTCGGGGAACAGGTAGGGGAGAGTGAGGCGGCCTAGAGTGGCAGAAGCGGGTGAGGAGTAGCGGGCCACTACAGCTGTGTAGAGGTCCTTAGCAGTCTTGCACTGGCCGAAGTGCTCGCGCTCATCTAGCGGCAGGGAGTTGCGAATAGCAAAGCGAGCGTGCGCGTCACGGGTCTGCCACTGTGAGCGCTCAGCTGGGGGGGCAGTAGCGGGTGGGGCGGTCGCATGGCCGAGAGCGTGGTCGTACAGTGTAATATCTTCCTTGGCAGTGAGCTGTAGGAAAAGGTGCAGGTCATCTAGCCAGGTTTCGAATTTGACCGGACGGCCCTCGGCGTCGAAAGCTAGAACAGGAGGACTAGCCATAGCGACAGCGGCAGTAGTAGAAGCAGTAAAGTCACTGAAAAGGCGTGCGCAGGGTCAGCGGGGCCGGTGGGGCCTACGGACTGTAGTGGCGCACAAGCAGCAGTAGCAGGAAGTGTAGTAGTAGGATCTGCAGTGGTGCACAGGCGCAGCAGGCGGCAGCGAGAGCCGGCGCAGCAGGGGCGGGCTCAGCAGCGGCGGTGCGCGGGCGGCGGCGGGCTCAGCAGCAGCGGTGCGCGGGCGGCTGCGGGCTCAGCAGCGGCGGGCCGGGAGCAGGCAGCGCGCGGGCCGTGCAGGCCGTATGTGCGCTGCGCGGGCAGCGTGCGGGCCGGCGGCGGTCAGCGCAAGAGCCGCGCAGGCTCAGCGCGGGCTGCGCGGGCTGCTCGCGGGCTGCGTAAGCGGGTCGCGGGCGGCTCGCGGGGGTTCGCGGGCAGGTCGCGGGCTGCTCGCGGGCAGTTCGCGGGCTGTGCGCGGGCTGCGCGGGCTGGTCGCGGGCTGCGCAGGCGGTTCGCGGGCTGCGCGTGGGCGGTTCGCGGGCTGTGAGCGCGGCGCGCTGTGCGGTTCGCGGGCGGCGTGACGGGGCCGATCGGGGCGCTAAGGGGCGACGCGACGGGGGCCGTGAGAGGCCGCTAGGAAAAAAAAATTCGAAGGGGGGCCGGAGGGCCGCTAGATCGACGGGGCCAGCGGGGCCGGAAACAAGCGAAGGTAAGCAGGTAGGTAAGTCGGTGGGCCCTAAGAACAGTCCTAACGAAGGACCTGCTCTGAAACCATGTCAGAAATAACTGAGCAGGAATGAATGAACTAGCACAGAGTTTGGTACAAGTAGGAAACCCTAACTTTGTGTACCCCCTAAGGTGTAACCCACTACAGCCTACACAATATAAACATACAATGTTTGACATGGCAGCAGACTTCCTCACGAAGCGACTGCCACGCCAGCAGTATCAGCACTGCTCCGAACTCAGCGGCGTGGTCAAGCAGGTCAAGTCGAGCTACGGCCAGGAGTGAAGGGGGGTGTTACGAATAGTAATACTTGATATTACTGTGCACTCCTCACCGCAGCAAAGAGGCATGCAGTATCGAGAACGAATGCGAGGAGTCAGAGTTGACTCGAAGCGTCAGACGGTTAGGGTGGATCTAGACCGTCGGAGAAAAACGGCATCGGGCAGCTGCAGGGACAATGAATCTGGCGGGAACAGTTTCGTAACTGCTCGGGCCGCACGGTTGGTTTGAATTCGAATAAGGGAATGTACCCCTTAGAGTACATGGCTAGCTAGGTCGCTTCGTATTCCCCTGTACTCATATTTATATCGTTGTATTTGCATGTTTTATTCATCTCAAAGCATTTTACATTCACTCTGCTATTGAGGTCAAGGGCCCACCAAACTATCTCACTGCGTGCGAACCTTCCTGGGTAGATCCTGGGCTACGATCAACTTCTGATCTCAGCAAGATCTACATTTCTGTGTTTAAAAATCATAATTCTCTAACTGTCATTTATTTCCCCCATGGGGTTATAAAAAAAGCCACATTATAAGCCCACCCACCATTTTCCTGAGTTTTATTACACCCCCATATGGGGGTATATCCGGGGCATGACGGTATTGTTAGAATCACAGGCAGGAATGATGAACTAACAGCACGCATGAGTACAAATAGTAAACCCTAATTGGGTTGTACCCCATATGGGCTACCCCACTACAGCCTAGAAAATACGCTGCAAATATGTTTGACACACCCCCATAGGCAAAGTGGGGGAGAACAAGGGGTCACACGACCAGTCAAGAGACGCAAAGCAAGCTCAGGGTGGATCTCAACGTCACCACACATTCTGAGCACAAGCAAAGGGCCGCAAGGCCAGTCCACATGCAGAGATATATATAAGCAACAAGAGCAGTACAGTGATCAATACCTAGCAAGAGCAAGCATGCAGGTATAAATATAGAGCACAGTACACACAAAAGACTACAGCAAGTGTGGAAATGTAGGCACAAGACCTAACAAAGTACAAAAGCGCTGATGATCACCAGACGGAAGTGCCTTGGTGAATATATCAGCAGTGTTGGCCCGAGTGGCCACGTGTGCAAGACGAAGCTGACCACGCTGCTGCAACTCTCGAGCCAGAAAGTACCGCAGAGCGATGTGCTTTGTTCTGTGCTCCAGTCTGTGCTCCTCACACAAGGCAATGGCAGCCTTGTTGTCGACGTACAGCACTGGAGGAGAACGAGGTGAGCCAGCGTAACTCCTGAGCAGCCATGGCGGTGGCGTAGATCTCAGCCTCACAACTGGAGCTGAGAACAGAAGACGAGCGAGTAGAACGCCAAGAAACAGAACCAGAGCCAAGGCTGAAAGTGTAACCCTGTGACGACCGCTGCGTAGCCTGGTCGTCAACCCAAGAAGCGTCTGAGTGCCCAGTGAGGACCACCTCTCGCCGTCCTCCAAGCACGAGCCCCATGCCCGATGTACTGCACAAGTAGCGCAGTACCCTCTTCGCAGCATCCCAGTGCACCTTTCGGTGCCGACCAGGAGCCACGTAGCGAGCCAGAAGGCCAAGAGGGTACGCAAGGTCAGGACGAGTGCAAGTCATCAGGTACATGAGGCAGCCCACTAGCTCTGGGTAAGGACCACTCGGCTCTACGGACTCATCCAAAGGCAGAGCTGAGAGCGAGTGACCTATAGCCAGAGGAGTGGCCTGTGCTGAGGACCAGGTGAAGCCGAAGCGCTGAAGGACCTGCTGCACCATGTGTGACTGAGTCAGTGTGATGGTGCGGCGTGCTCAGTCCCGGGTGATCTGCAAGCCAAGGTAGCTGCGCAGTTCACCCAGGTCTGTGCACGTGTGTCTCTTCTGCAGCTCGGACTTCACCAGGGCGAGGGCCTCAGTGTCAGCAGTAGCAAAGACCAGGTCGTCGACGTACACGAGGATATAGAACGGCGGCAGCGAAGTGTCGGTGCGCAGAAACAGTGAAGGGTCAGCAGTCGAAGGCGCAAACCCAAGAGCCGCAAGGGTAGTCCTCAGTGTGTCGTGCCACTCACGGGGTGCCTGGCGGAGACCGTAGACTGGCCGCCGGAGGCTCCACTGGGTACCAGGAGGGAACGACCTAGTGAAGCCATGTGGGCGGCGCAGCCAGATCTCCTCGTGCAGGCTGCCCTGTAGGAAAGCTGTGCTGAAGTCAAGGGAGTGAAGCTCGTAGTCACGCTGAGCGACAACGTGCAGCAGCACCCGAAGAGTAGTCATCTTCGGGGTAGGGGAGAAGGTCTGGAAGAAGTCAACTCCCTCTCGCTGACTGAAGCCTCGAGCAACGTAACGCGCCTTGAAGACAGGCGGAGAACCTGGCGGCCGCTTCACCCTAAAAATCCACATGCCATCGACGATGTTCGCCCCGGGAGGGGGAACCTCATCGACGTAAGTGCCTGTGGACTTCCAGGATGCCATCTCTGCGTCCATGGCTGCCTGCCACTGAGAGGAGTAAGGACCCGCGATCGCCTCAGCGTAAGAGCGCGGTGTGGGGATGTCTATAGCATCCGGGTCTCCCTCAGGGGCAAGCAACATGGCCACGAGATGAGGCGCAGCAGCCGCAAGACACGCAAGGTCCTCCTGTCTGTCCTCAAGGACGTCCGTGCCAAGAGCACACTCACCCTCGACGGACGGAGGACAGACAGACTCAGACTCAGCAACAAGACTAGCAGCGTAGTCTAGACGACAGGCAGCAGCAAAGTCAACAAGCTCAGCGACCAGGGCAGACGCAGCAGCAGACTCAAACGACGGGTTAGTGACAACAGTGGCTAGCAGACGCGTGACAGTAGGGTGCTCAGCACGAAACCGGTCAGACTCAGGGTCCGCGACGTCAGGCAAAGAGGACGCAGGGGGAGACGGAAGAGGAGTACGCTCCGGAGTAGGGGACCGACATAGGGCTACAAGGCGTGTGCCGGGGACAGCCGGCTGACGCGGACGAGGAACACGACGACCAGTACGACCAGGACGAACAGGCGAGACAGGACACGACGCAGGCTCACGACGCTCAGCAAGACTACCTGTCTGCTCAGTGTAAGGAGAAGGAGCAGGCAGCGGTGAGCCAGGCTGTAACGGAAGACCAGTAGAGAGCGGGAGAGTAAGAACCTGACGAAGAACAGAGTCAGGCGGCGGCAGAGACGACGGAGACAGCGGAGCGAAGAACAGTCGTGTCGGCGTAGCTGCACCAGTACCGGCAGCTCCAGCACCTCCAGCAGCTCCAGAAGCTCCAGCCCCAGAACCGACACCGCCAGGCCCAGGGTCTCCAACCCCAGTGCCTCCAGCAGCAGCACCCCCAGAACCAGCACCTCCAGTCCCAGGGTCTCCAGCCTCCACGTCTCCAGCAGCAGCACCCCCAGAACCAGCACCTAGAGCAGGAGACGCAGTAGCACCTAGAGCAGCAGCCTCACCAGTACCTAGAGCAGCAGGCGCTATACCTGGGTCAGGTGGCACACACAGGTAACAGGCACGGTCAGCACTAGTAGGCAATGCATACATGGCAGTGAGAATAGCATCATAGTCAAGAGCAAATATATCTACTCTCTGCCTAAGTAGCTCCACCCAGTCGGGGAGCTCAGCCCCGTCGCCAAACTCGGTACGCCAGGCGTCGCTCAGACGGGCGAAGCAGCACCAGTCCCGTAAGGCTGACCAGTCCGAGCACCAGTGCGAATGACGTAAGAGCAGCGAACAGAACTGAGAGACCCTCTACTCTGAGCGTACCACTCACGAAGCTGCTGGGGCGTGCGAGACTCGCGTGGACGACAGTGTAGCTGCATCTGGCCACCGCCAGTAGCAGCAGCAGCAGTAGTGGCAGCAGTAGCAGCGCGGCCACCCCTACAACCCCAACTAGCGTACCACTCACGCAGCTGCTGGGGCGTGAGGGACTCACGCGGACGTCGCTGGGGCTGCATCTGGCGTCGGCCAGTAGCAGCAGGTCGGGAACGACAGGCAGGCAGGCAGGCAGGCAGGCGGCGCGGCAGCGCGCTAGCAAGGCAGGGGCTCACCAGTGGCAGGAAGAGCAGGCTCTCACCGGGCGAGCAGGGCCGGTGCTCGGCGGACGGCGGCAGGGTCGGCGTACGACGGCGGCGACAGCAGGGCCGGGGTAGCGGCTACAGTGAAGGGCCGGATCGAGTCAGCGGCAGGGCAGGGTCGTGTCAGCGGCAGGGCAGGGCCGGGTCGTGTCAGCGGGAGGGTGGGGCCGTGGCGGCGGTAGGGTGGCGCGAGCCGCTGCCGGGGGCCGTGCACTGGCGGGTAGGGCGCGGCGCGGGCCGCGCGGACGGCGCGCAGCGCGCTGCGGGGCGCGGACGCGCCGCGCGGGCTTGGGGCGAGCTGCGCAAGGCAGCGGCCGGCCGCGCGCGTCGCGCGGGCTCGGGACGGGCTGCGCGGGGCAGCTGCGGGCCGCGCGCGCGTCGAGCGGGCTCGAGACGGGCTGCGCGGCAGGCAGCGCGACGGCGGGCAGCGCGGCAGGCAGTGCGACGGGCGGGCAGCGCGGCGGGCAGCGCGGCGGGCGGGCAGCGCGGCGTGCAGCGCGACGGGCGGGCAGCGCGGTGAGCGGGCAGCGCAGCGGGCGGGCAGCGCGGCGTGCAGCGCGACGGGCGGGCAGCGCGGCGAGCGGGCAGCGCAGCGGGCTGCGCGAATGGCGGGCGACGCGGCAGGCAGCGCGACGGTGGGCAGCGCGGCGGGCAGCGCGACGGGCGGGCAGCGCGGGCGCACGAGGGCGCTAACGAGGGGCGCACGAGGGCGCTAACTGGGGCGCGTGAAGGCGCTAACGAGGGGCGCGCGAGGGCGCAGCGAGGGCGCGCGAGGGCGCTAACGAGGGCGCGCGAGGGCGCTAACGAGGGCGCACGAGGGCGCAGCTAGGGCGCAACGAGGGCGCATCGAGGGTAGGGCGCGGGGTAGCGTGGTAACCGCATGCGTGTGACGGTGGGCCCTAAAAAAAAGATCGGTAGGTCCTAGGGACCTCCTGCTCTGAAACCATGTTAGAATCACAGGCAGGAATGATGAACTAACAGCACGCATGAGTACAAATAGTAAACCCTAATTGGGTTGTACCCCATATGGGCTACCCCACTATAGCCTAGACAATACGCTGCATATATGTTTGACATGTATCCATCCCCGGCAGCACCAGCAGCAGCAGCAGTTGCTGTTGTCCCATCCTCACCCCTCACCTGCCAAATCCCCTCCTTCTGCCTTAGTAGCGGCTGCATCCCCACCTGCTGCATCCCCACCTGCTGCATCCCCACCTGCCTCATGTGATGTGAGCACCATGTGCACGCACGGCTGCATGCACGGCCCATTGCAGCCGCCGCTCTTGCTGCTGGACGGGGCGAACTCGCGGCCGCCGCTCTTGCTGCTGGACGGGGCGAACTCGCGGCCGCCGCTCTTGCTGCTGGACGGGGCGAACTCGCGGCCGCCGCTCTTGCTGCTGGACGGGGCGAACTCGCGGCCGCCGCTCTTGCTGCTGGACGGGGCGAACTCGCGGCCGCCGCTCTTGCTGCTGGACGGGGCGAACTCGCGGCCGCCGCTCTTGCTGCTGGACGGGGCGAACTCGCGGCCGCCGCTCTTGCTCCGCACTCCACTCTCCTCACCCCATGCCTTCCCCTCCCCTCCCTCCTTCCCCTCCCCTTCCTTCTCTTCTGCCCCTCCCTTTGCCTCCTTCCGCTCACCTACCTTCTCCCCCCCTTCCCCGTTCACATCGCCCCCCTCATCATCCTCCTCATCCCCAAACATGTCCATCCCCGCACCTTCCTTCTTCCCAATCCCTCTCTCCTCCCCACCTTTCCCCCCATTCCCCGTGCTCCCTTCCCCCTTGCCCCCCCAGCAGCCCCTGGCGCGCGCAGGATGGCCTCGTACCCCGCGGCCTCGCGCTCAAACGTCTCCCTCTTGTCCGAGTACACCTCTGTTAGTGTGCAAGCACCGTGCTGTGCCAGATGGAAAGGAGGAGGAAAGGGGAAGGGGAAGGAACGCATGTGCTCTCTCATTGCCCTAGTGTGCGTGTAGCACCCTTCACGCACATCATCAGGCTCAGGTGCCGATTCTCAAGGCCCATGGCACGGCTTTGGATGCATGCATGGTGCATGTGGCACTTGCCATGTCATGCACCACTCTGCAGTGGGGCATGGCGTGTGTGCCATGCGAGGCAGGAGCGGAGGCAAGCAGGTGCATATATGCGCAGCCACCCAGAACAAGGATGAAAAATACGGAAGTCGTATTTTCGGTCTGTTTAATACGGTCGTACTTTACACTATTTTTTTAAATAAAATACGGTGTATTTTTAATAGAGTTTTTTTTCCCCTTTATTAAAATCAATACATGGAATGATTCCTTTCAAGTTCTGGAGGGTGCACATAAGCCTATTAAAAAATAGAGATCAGCTACCACCACTACTACTACTACACAACATCCCCTCCCCTATACTACTACTTCTAGTAAGTCACTACTCTATTCCTCACCCCCTACGCCTCTCTCCCCTACATCATCATCCTCCTCCTCCTCGTCATCCTCCTCCTCCGCTTCCTCCCCACTCGAGCCATCACTAATGACCCACAGATCCTCACCCGGGCGAGTCCTCTTGGTGGGCACATGCTCCTCCTCATCGCCATTGCAGTCCGCCGCCTCCTCCTCCTCATCCTCACGCACAGCTGCTGCTTTCCCCTTACCTTTGCAGGGCTTGGTCTCCTTGCCCTTCCTCTTCCTTTTAGAGCTCTCACCCACCTTTTTCTTCTTCTTTCAATTTGCTCGAATTTCTCTCAGTCAATGGTGCATCCCACATTCACCTCTCCCTCCTCATCTTCCCCCTCTTCCTTTACGCCTGCTTCTGCCGGAGCGACGAGAATCCCTCCCTTAAGGGTGCCCTTCGTCACGTTATTAACACATAGCTGGCAACTAAGTGTGAATTACACAGTAGCCAAGATGAGGGTGTGTCAAATGTTGTAGCCTTTAGTGATGCGTGTCATATGGGGTACAGTAGTTAGGGTTACAGTAGTTAGAGTTACACAGTAGTCGGTAGTTAGGATTCGTCGCGTCCGTTGCGCCCTGTTCGTCGAGTCTGTTGTGTCCACCTCGTCGCGCCCGTTGCGCCCTGTCTGTCACGCCTGTTGCGCCCTGCCTGTCATGCCCTTACGCCCTGCCCGTCGCGCCTTGCGCCCTGCCCGTCCACACTCGTAGCGCCCTGCCCGTCGCGTTCGGCGCCCCTTGCCCATCCCGTCCGTGGCGCCCTGCCCGTCGCGCCCTGCGCCCTGCCCGTCAGCGCCCTACCCGTCAGCGCCCTGTGCGTCCACGCTCCCCGCGCCCTGCCCGTCCACGCCCGTAGCGCCCTGCCCGTCGCGCTCGGTGCGCCCTGCCCGTCCCATCCGTGGCGCCCTATCCGTTGCGCCCTGCGCCCTGCCTGTTCGCGCCCTTAGCGCCCCGCCCGTTCCGCCCGTGCCCAGCGCCCTGTCCGCCGCGTCCGCGCCTGCGCCCGCGCACTGTTGTGTTGCGCCCGTCCTAGCTACGCCATGTGCCCTGCTGTTGGGTCCCGCCCTTCGTCTTGCTCGTCGTTCGCAGCCTGCCGCCCTTCTCAGGCTTTCTTGGCGGCTAGCAGCCGCTTCTACCTATTGAGCTATGGCGGCGCCTAGGGTCCTTCGCTTTGACGCCGAGGGTAGCCCGCTCGAGTTCTCTGTCTTCCTCCTGCGTGCGCAGCGTCTCCTAGAGAGTCAGGTTTAGGCAGATGAGTCCCTATGGGCGCACGCTTCCACTGACCTCTGTGCGCCCCCGATCCTGAACCCTTAGGCACTGACCCCACCACTGCGGACAGAGATCGTTTTGCACGTCAGCGTGCTGCCCTAACTGCCTGGAAGTCGCGCGACACTGCGGCCTGCATCACCCTCAGTAGCCTCCTCCCTGAGTCTGAGGAGACCCACTTCACCTAGATTCGCACGGCTAGTGAGTTCCTGACTGCGATCAAGGCCCGCTACGCTACTCCCACCACTGTCTCTCTTGGTCGCCTGTTCCTCCCGTTCCTGTTTCCTGACCTCGCCTCGTTTGAGGCGTTCACATGCGTTCACTGGATTCTGGTTACCGCGCTGCCTGCACTAACGCACAGCTTGCACTGCTCCCCCCCCCCCCCATGGCAATTACTATCTATTTCATCGCCACTAGCCTCCCTGAGCTATACCCCCACTGGCGCGACTCCACGAAGAAACTCACCGTGGCGGAAGAGGAAGAACTAGCGCGCCGCGAGGCGGAAGAACTCTGCCAACGGAGCCTTGCCGAAGCGAGCGGAACATTCGCTTGGAGCGGATGGGGCGCCGAGGAAGAAGCGAGCGCCTCCAATGAAGGGGGTGGGGAAGCGCTGGCGGATGGGGAACGAGGACATTGGAGGATGGGGCAACACCGGCGGCACCTGGGCCAACGCTGGCGGTGGCTGGGGCGCCGCATCTGGCGGGGAAAGCAGCGGATGGGGAACTTCCCGCGAAGAACAAAAGGGGGGAGAAGAAGCAGAGACAGAACCTCCTGTTGTTCCCCTTGGTCGTCCCCCGTGCCGCCCTGCACCTGCGTTACCTCCACCTGACATCCAGCCACATCGCGACCCCTGGGACACCATTGACTAGGGCAACGAGCCCTCTACCTCGCGTCGCACTGCCTACGCACCTAACCTCGAGCCGCGCGAACCAACCTTTGTCCCTGGAACTATACATGGGACCAACATTCCCCTCTTCGTGATTCTCGATAGAGAATTTTTGGCGCTGATGCTGACGACGACGCGCGACGAAGAAGAAGAAACCGATGAAGTAGTAGGAGAACCTGCTCCAGTATCAGAGGAAGACCCCGAAGCAGTGCGCGCACACTACATGCGCACTTCTGGACTTCGCGCCATCGACGACCTTTGGCACCAGCGCCTCGGTCACCCCTCACATGTAACACTGAAGAACTGCATCGAAGCCGGCGTGTTTGCGCCTGGCGCATTCCTGCGCCCATATGGCACCGAAGTGAGAAGCACGAAACAGCCGCGCAATTGCACCGTCTGCCCCGAAGCTGCGTTGAGTCACCAGCCGTTCCCGCTGCTCGAACCGGGAACCAACCGCTACCCCAAGCTGCACAAAATGTACAGCGACTTCCTCAACGTGGGACATTGTGGAATCAACGACGAGTTGTACATGATTATCTTCATCGACGCAGGGACGCGCTACGTTTGGGTCGTGAACGTAGAAGTGCGCAGCAGAGCATACGAAGTGTTCCGCCTCTGGCTGGCGCACGCGCAGCGGCAGTCTGGGGAGAAGCTGAAAATCTGGCAATCGGACGGCGCAGCGGAATTCAGGAGCAAGCAGCTGCAAGATTACTTGGCGCAAAAGGGAATCGAGCATCACATTTCCCTTCCCTACGCGCACCAACAGCAAGGCATAGCTGAGCGCATGAATCGCACACTGATGACGAAGGTGCGGGCGCTGATGAAACAATCAAAGCTTCCACCAATATATTGGACCTACGCGATGCACCACGCCGTGCGGGTGCACAACCTGCTATCAACCACCGCCATCACCGGCAACTTGTCTCCGCACCTGAAGTGGACGGGGACAAAGGGGGACACATCCATGCTCCGCGTGTGGGGGTGCATGGTGCAGTATCGCCCGCTGACGTCAACTATTGGGAAATTTGCAAGCCGCGCGCGCTGGGGAATCCACCTCGGCATCAGCCATGAGCACAAGGCATGGATCATTCTAGATCTGCTCAGCCAAAAGACTACTCACGCACGTGTCATCTTTTACGAGCGGCTCTTCCTCGAGCAATTCCGCGACGACGAGCGGACGAATGCGAATCGTGTCTACGCCAATGGCGGGCACAGCTACGCAACGCCCGAAGATGAAGCAGCCGCCATTTTGGAGCAAGGCAACAGGGGCGAATTCACAAGAGGCGATCGTCACAGCAGCGATGACGACGACGCCGATTCCCTTGGGGGAGGAACCGATGCGGCAGGAGGAAGCAACAGAGGCACAGCATGACCAGCACCACTTGAACCAGAAAGCGATGACGATGACGTGCAAGAGGTCATCCCGCAGCATCGCCACGACAGCACCATCTCTGGACTATAGCTTCTCGGACTTCACACCGCCACCTCAACGGCGCCACGCGTCATCGAGCTGAAGAACCTGTGCCAAGCTCTCACGGGACCGCACAACAAGGAATGGCGCGAGGCGATGGATGCAGAAATTAAAGCGCTCGAGTCTTGCGACACCTGGGTGCTCGTCAATTGCGCTTCAATCAAAGGAGGAAGGATCCTCACTGGCAAGTGGGTCTTCCGCGTGAAGTCCGCAGCGGACGGCACGATTGAGCGATTTAAAGCGCGCTAGGTCGTGCGCGGCTACGACCAGAGGCACGGGATCGACTTTGACCAGACATTTGCGCCGGTCAGTCGTCACACCTCCGTGAGAATCCTGCTCGCCATTGCTGCCGCAAGGCATTTGCCGCTAGGCCAAATCGATGTGAAGAATGCGTTCTTTACGCTTTAGTGGGCGCGCTAATCTACGTGGAGCAGCCGCACACATACGGCGAAGGGGACTCGTGCGTATGCCAGCTACGAAAATTCCTCTACAAGATCAAGTAGGCGCCAAGGCTCTGGCAGCAGTACCTGCACAACATCCTGCTTGAGATAGGCTTCAAGCAGCTGCCTCATGATCCTGGGACGTGTCCCCACGATTTCCGCGGGGATTACATCATCCTCACCGTCTACGTCAACGATTTGCTCTACACGGGGTCGAGCAATGAGCTCCTCGAACAATTCAAAAAGAACCTAGCGGTGCACGTCGATATTACCTGCAACCACAACGTGAAGCAGTTTCTAGGACTTAATATCTCCTTTGCGCTAGAAGCCATTCACCTTTCAGCAGCCAAGTACGCAAAAGATCTTAGCAAACGCTTCAACATCGCACCTGCACCGCTCTCCACCCCTTACCGCACTCCCCGAACCACAAGCCTGATAATAAAGCCCTGTCCCCTGCTGGAATCCAGACTTACCAGCAGCAACTGGGCTGCCGGCTCTTTGCCTCAGTAACATGCAGGCCTGACCTCTCCTACATCGCGAGCCAACTGGCTCAGTACTCTCGCAAACCAACGGCTGAGAACCTTCTGGATCTGCAGCGCGCCCTACAGTTCTTCATCTCCACGCCCACGATTGGGCTCTCCTACTCAACAGTACCAACCCCATTTTTCAACCTCATTGGCTACGTCGATGCTGATCACGCAGCAGACCCCGACAATCGACGGTCCAGGACTGGGTTCCTGTTTCGCCTCGAGCCAACAGGACCAATCTCGTGGAACTCGCAGAAACAGGAGCTGGTTGCCCTGTCATCGACCGAAGCTGAGTTCATCGCCGCGTCAGCAGCAGTTTGCGAATGCCTCTATCTGCAGGAACTCATGCAAGAGGCGAAAATCCCATATCCGCATCGCAAACAATCCTGGATTCGTCAACCGCACCAAGCACATACTTCGTCAAGGACGAAGTGGAGAAGGGGAAGGTGGACTTGACCTATGCCCGACAGATGGCATGGCAGCTGACTTCCTGACGAAGCGATTGCCACGCCAGCAATATCAGCACTGCTCCGAACTTAGCGGAGTGGTCAAACAGGTCAAGTCGAGCTACGGCCAGGAGTACTCCTGACAGTAGCAAATGAGTCATTGAAAGATGTGACTCGTAATAAATGGCACACGAGATTTTTGAGCTGCTGATTTGTTTGGGGCTCCCCTAACAAACCATAGGTCCCTCACGAGGCCGTCGCACGGAGAGGGCGAGGCACGGCACCGGCGACGTGCGGGGGCCAGGGCATGACACCACGAGGACAGGACATGGCGCTGCGCTCGGGGGCCGAGGCAATGCGCCGTGCCCTCCTAGTGTAGAATGCAAGGCACGTCGGCGGCGCGGGCGGCCGCCGTGCGAAGAGGGCGGGGCACGGCGCCTCACGTCGAGGGCAGAGCATGACGCTTGACCTACAACAATGTAAACTCTTGTCCCGTGAAGCATCCGTCATTTGCGACACCAGTACAGCTGATCCAGCATAAAAAAAATCGTTATAATGTAAACCCCTGTTGCGAAACAGGACGTCGCGTAGAAACTTGGCAAACATGCAATTACAACTTCAAGAGCCAACCATTCCGATTTCGGTTGATGTAATCCGAATTGCATTTACTTCATACTGTTTGTGCGAGTTCAGATCGAATCTTGAAAAGCGTGTAATACCTCGACGCGCGGTAGAAGCTAGACGAATACCTCGAGCCGCGGCAGCAGAGTCCGGAGGAATATATCGATCAGCGGCAGCAAGAACCGGGCAAATGCCTCATGTCGCGGCAGAAGAAGCGGGACAGGTAGAAACAGAATTGAGAAGCTGACTGACGGATCGGGTGGCAGCAGTAGCGGAACCAGGAGCGACAGCATACGCCGATTCCTCGAGAGTCAGCACGGCTTCCATACCTGCAGCACCGTAGCGCTTCATTCCCAAATACGCCTATCCATGCACCTCCCTCCACTTAGGCTTGCTGATGTAGAATTTGCCAGGAGTGAGGGGATTCCAATGATTCTGGTTGTAGTCATCTAGGTACGCGTTGATCTGGCTAGGAGAAAACCGTACTTTAAGTCTAAATGACGTCGAAACTTTGACATCCGTCAGAAACCGAGCGGTTCAAACGACTTTGCTTTCTGTAACGTAAGCAAAGTATATAAGGACGCATCATAAGCGACAGATCTGGGGCTATATCGATCCGCCACCGCACTGTAACCCCGCTTTTCGCATCCACAGAAGTACAAAACCTATTCTAACCGCGTTAAATTACGATACTGAGGTGATCGATCCAACACCCTAGCCCTAGTTTTGACCCAGTGGGTTTGGGACGCAATAAAAGTGACCAATCTTGGGCTATATCAATCCGCCACCGCACTGGAACCCCGTTTTTTGCATACACAGGAGTTCAGAACCTATTGTAACCTCGTTGAATTACGACCCTGAAGGGATCGATCCTACACTTTTACCGCGTCATTAGGGGGACGTCATATTGGTCTCATAGCTTTGGTTCGATTCCCGCCTGAGTCACATTTTCCGCTTCGAGGGAGAAGTAGAATGCGGTAACCCACTCACGAACCCAGCGAAAGATCCGCTGGTGTCTTGGCCCACCAGCGAAGTCGCTGAAGAGCGAGATTGAGGTCCTTACGAGGGCCGACTCTCTACCCGACGAGGACTTTGGCTTCAAGGGGGGGACGAGTGTAACGCCTGCGGAAGACGCTGTCGGATAAACTTCAGGTTCGCAAAACTTACACTGATAGTGAAAGTACAGTAACTCACGTTTGTGCTCGTAGGGTGAATTGTCTGTCTCTCGTGGACAGTCTCGTATAAGGAAAGAGAAAGATCGAACAACGTGGCTCCTCGCATGTCAGCCTCAAGTGACAACATGGTGCGGCGATTTAAGTGGTTGAATGTGTTGGTATGAGTGGACGGATTTCAGTTGCACTGAAATGCACTCGAAGTCAAAACTACATAATATTACTACGGGAGAATGACGAGGCTGAAATAGGCAGAGTCAAGCTAGGCGAGGAATGGGGCGGGGTAAACGAGGCTCTAAGAACTTGTTCCTGGGTTTGGCTGGAAATTCCACTCACGCAATGTATGGATAGGAGAGGCATGCTCGGGTCGTGTGAATACAATGGTGGTGATTGGCTAGTCCCATGCGCATAGGTGAAGGTAAAGGAAGAGGGGGGGGGCTTTCAGGTGCTACCCGCGGCTGTCGAATTGAGTTCGAGACCACATGGGAAGGTAAGGGGTGTGCCAATCGATTGAGAATTGTACACGCGACAAGACACTTTTGGCTTTGAAATGTGGCTAATGTCAGCACTTCGCGAAACTAGTATAATGGGGCAAGAGAAAACTGAAAGAAACGAAGGGTCGCAACACAATTGTGTTGAATGAGAAGGGGCGGAGGAGGGAGATGGTGCAGGGAAGGGAAATCAGTAGAAAATCCCGACTCTTGTGGCTTGCGATACCTTGCCTTACCTTGCCTTATTCTCACCATGGCGCGCGGCGCCAACGACCTTATTGTGATAGCAAGTCCAACATCTCAACGCTCACTATAAGAGTGCCTAGGGTTAAGTCCCGAAATAATCACACAAATAGAAATATAAGCAATAAACTCAAAGATACTAGAGACTATGGGCGTCATCACGACGCTCGCCATACCACATTTCCAAGTATCTGTACGTGGAGCAGCAACGTCTTGCTTGCCTCCCAGGTTCGCATATCATTTCACGTCTTTTGCCGCAAGCACCATTGTGCTACTACCATCACGAAGTGTCACTTGTTGAACCAAACACCACATTTGGTGGATGCATGCCAGCTGGTGTGTGCGAAGCGGTAGCTGGTGGATGCGGAGCAACGGGAGTTGGACTTGCTGAAGGGAGAACGGTGTGAGCATGTGGCAGAGGTGGGCCAGTAGGACGAGCAGCTGGTGGATGTGGAGCATCGGGTGGAGGCAGCGCTTTAGCAGCTAGTGGATGCGAAGGAGCGGGAGGACGCAATGTGTTAGTAGCTGGTGGATGCGGAGGAGCGGGAGGACACAATGTGTTAGTTGCTGGTGGATGCAGAGCAGCAGAGGTAAAAGTTTTTGAAGGAGTCCCATATTCGCGCATGTTCCTTGTGCCGTTGCTGCTCACATCTCTTGAAAGCCATAAATTCGAGAATTTTGAAATTCACTTCCGTACCACTGCTGCAGTGCAGCATTATGTTGAAAGAGCACATCAATTATTCTCGCCTATACATAGCAAGCCCTCTGCCAAATCTACGGCTTGAATTACATACAAATGTATATTTACTGCATTAACATAGCCAAGCATTTCCTGAGGGAGAAAGGAGGGAAGGATGGAGGGAGGGAGGGAGGAGGGAGGGAGGGAAAGAGGGAGGGAGGGAGGGAGGGAGGGAGGGAGGGAGGGAGGGAGGGAGGGAGGGAGGGAGGGAGGGAGGGAGGAGGGAGGGAGTGAAGGATGGAGAGAGGGAGGGAGGGAGGGAGGGAGGGAGGGAGGGAGGGAGGGAGGGAGGGAGGGTGCGTGAGCAACATATTGGGCTAAGGAGAAATGGCAGGGGAGAGAGAGGGAGAGAGTGAGAGCGTGAGATTCAGAATTGGAGGGCATGAGTAGGAGGGGCAGAGGAGGTCGGATGGTAGCCATGACCATCAGAGCCATTGCCCTCTCCCCCGCCTTCCCCCTGCCCCCCTCTCCCTCCCTTCCGTCTCCCTCACATGCTCTCGCGCCCGCCCTCCCAGCCACCCACACACTGTTGCCTGCGTGTGAGTGCTTTGCTAACTCACCCTTTCTTTACGTTATGACACCCTCCAACGCCCCCCGTCGTACGCCCTCCGCAGCTGCTGCCGCGTATGTGCCGCTGCTGTGCCGTGTGCTAGCCCCCTGCCCCTCCTGCTGCTTCTGCTACTGCTGGGAGGGAGGGAGGGAGGGAGGGAGGGAGGGAGGGAGGGAGGGAGGGAGGGAGGGAGGGAGGGTGCGTAAGCAACATATTGGGCCAAGGAGAAACGATTGGGGAGAGAGAGTGAGAGGGTAAGCACCAACATAGCTGAAGGGCATGAGCAGGAGGGGCAGAGGAGTCCGGATGGTAGTCATGACCAGAAGAGCCATCGCCCTCCCTCCCGCCTCCCCCCTCTCCCCCTCTCCCTCCCTCCCCTATCTCTAACACCCCCTTAGTACCTACCCTCCTAACCACCCAGACACACTGTTGCCTGTGTGTGACTGCTTGCTGAATTACCCTTGCTGTGTGTTACGTAAGCGGTGGAAGTGGAGGAGGAGGAGGTAGTTGTTGCTGCGGGAGTGACTGTTGGAGCTGGGGGGGCTGCTGTTGCGGCGGCGGCTATTGCTGTTGCTGTTGCTACGGTTGCTGCAGAAGGGAGCGGAATGGGCCCCTCGAGCAGTATGGCTGATGGAGGGGACGACGTGGATGGCGAAGCGGTTGTCTGCCTGGATGCAGATAAGGATGTGCCCGTCCGCGTGGCGAGCGATGCACAGGCTCCTGGGAACCAGCCTGATCGCGACGCCCGCGCACAGGTCCGCCACTTGCCTCGGCCTCAACCAGGTTAGTTGCGGCTCCGGGTAGGGCTGGCACCTAGCCGCGCTGGCCCTCTGGGGGGGTGGCTTCGGCAAGGCCACTCGCCACGATGCCATGACGGGGCGGGTTTTGACGCTTGCCCGTCATCATGGCGGGCTCAAGACGATGGCACTGGAGTGCAGGGCATGGGAGCGGATCCACAGCCAGAGGGAATGGAGGAGGAGGCAAACCGCGAATAGGCGCTGAGACCCAGCCAGGTTAGTCCACCACAACGACCTGGCACGGGGCGCCAGAGAATCCTTTAGGGGCCGACTAGACCTCAGGTGTCGAGAGGCGCGCCGTCAAACACGGAAGAAGGCGCCCGTCGAGGGGGACTAAGGGCGTATTTTTGGCTTCATGTCATCCCAATTTTTTTTCTCGAGCCGCGAGTTTTCTGACTCGAGCTTCAGGTTTTCCGATTCGGAAAGCGACGAGCTTTATTGAACTTGACTTGTTTTCAGTGAGCTTCCGCCCCCCCCTGCTACCCGCCGCCCCACATGCTACCCGTCCCCCCCCACCCGCTACCCGTTGGCGCACCCTTTATCCGACCTGCACCCTAGAACCGCCCCGTACTGCACTCAACCCCGCTGACACGTCCGGTACTGCATCCAACCACACAAAACCACACTCAACCGCACTCAACCGCATTGGACTACCCGTACTACACGTGCTCCCAGTGCTACCCGTTCTACCCGTGCTACCCGTTCTGTCCAAGCTACCCATGCTACTGCGCTAGAAGGCCCCGTGACCCTCAGCTAGAAGGCCCCGCGACCCCCCATCTAGAAGGCCCCGTGCCCCCCAGCTAGAAGGTCCTACGGGCCCCAGCTAGAAGGCTCCGCGGCTTCAAGCTAGAAGGCCCTGTAGCCCCCAGCTAGAAGGCTCCACGTCCTACGGCTAGAGGGCTCCGTGGCCCCCAGCTAGAAGGCCCCACAGCCCCCAGCTAGAGGGTCCCACGGCTACCCGTACCCGCTAACCGTACGTACCCGCTACCTGTACCGTACCCGTACCCCGTCTCTAGCTCCTGCCATGGCGTCTACTCGAGTTCTGCAGTAGCAAGGCCTGCCGCAGCGACAACAGCTGCAGCACTCTCGACAGTGGGGACCTGAGGGGCCAAGGAGTGCCGGCCCCAGCAGCGGCTAAGCCAGCAGTGGGTGCGACGTCTGTCTCTGCGGGTACTGGATCCTGACTGGCCCTGGTGCTGGCACTACCTGCGGGTGTCCTGACCATTCCGCGTCCCGGTGTTACGGTTGCCTCGACTATCTCCACCGTGAGCGTTTTGGACCTGACGCGATTGCAGTGTACAGGCCTTCGCGTCTTCGCTTGAGAACTGTTCGCCCAGTTGAGTCACACCTACCTCGTCTAGGACCTTTCCCGCCTGCACAAGTAGGGACTTGTGTTTCCAGTCTTGGTGCCTGTGTAGTTTCTAGCCGAGGTGCCTCTGAGGGTTTTCATCGCGAGCGCCGCTGCCTTGCCCTGCCGTAAGCTGCGGCCCGCTGCCGCGCCTTCTCGCCCTGCAGCGCCCTGCCCTGCACGTTGCCCTGCTGCCCTGCCGTTGTAATGCCGCTGCACTGCCCCGTCAGGCCCGAGCTGCCGCTACAAACCCTGCTGCTGCCGCTACAGCCCCTGCTGCTGTCGTTACAGCCCTCCTGCTGCTGCTACTACCCCTGCTGTCGCCGCTACAGCCCCTGCTAGCGCCGCTACAGCCCTGCTACTGCCGTTTCAGACCTGCTGCTGTTGCTACAGCCCCTACTCCTGCTGCTACAGCCCTTGCTGCTGCCGCTACAGCCCCCGCTGCTGCCGCTACAGCCCCTGCTCCTGTCGCTACAGCCCTGCTGCTGCTGCTACAGTCGTGCTGCTGCTGCTACAGCCCTGCTGCTGCCGCTATTGCCCCTGCTGTCGCCGCTACAGCCCCTGCTACTGCCATTTTGACCTGCTGCCGCTATAGCCCTTGCTGCTGCAGCTATAGCCCCTGCTACAGCCGCTACAACCCTGCTGCTGCCGCTACAGCCCTGCTGCTGCCGCTACAACCCCTGCTAGCGCCGCTACAGCCCTGCTGTCTGCAGCTCCGACTTCACAAGGGCGAGTGCCTTAGTGTCAGCAGTGGCGAAGACCAAGTCGTCGACGTACACGAGGATGTAGAACGGCGGCAGAGAAGTGTCGGTGCGAAGAAACAGCGACGGGTCAGCAGTGGAGGGAGCAAACCCAAGAGCCGCAAGTGTTGTCCTCAGTGTGTCGTGCCACTTACGAGGCGCCTGGCGGAGACCGTAGACTGGCCGCCGGAGGCTCCACTGGGTACCAGGAGGGAACGACCCAGTGAAGCCAGGTGGGCGGCGCAGCTAGATCTCCTCGTGTAGGCTGCCCTGCAAGAAAGTTGTGCTGAAGTCAAGAGAGTGAAGCTCGTAGTCACGCTGAGAAGCAACGTGTAGCAGTACCCGAAGAGTGGTCATCTTCGGGGTAGGGGAGAAGGTCTGGAAGAATTCAACTCCCCGCTGCTGACTCAAACCTCGTGCAACGTAACGAGCCTTGAAGACAGGCGGAGAACCCGGCGGCCGCTTCACCCTGAAAATCCACATGCCATCGACTATGTTCGCCCCAGGAGGGGGAACCTCGTCGACGTAGGTGCCTGTGGACTTCCAAGATGCCATCTCTACGTCCATGGCTGTCTGCCACTGAGAGGAGTAGGGACCCGAAATCGCTTCCGCGTAAGAGCGCGGGGTCGGGATGTCCAGTGCATCCGAGTCTCCCTCAGGTGCAAGCAGTCAGGCCACGAGATGAGGTACAGCAGCCGCAAGACACTCAAAGTCCTCCTGCCTATCCTCAAGGACGTCCGTGCCAAGAGCACACTCACCCCCGACGGACAGAGGACAGACAGACTCAGACTCTGCAACAAGACTGGCGGCGTAGTCTAGACGACACGCAGCAGCAAAGTCGACAAGCTCAGCAACTAAGGCAAACGCAGCAGTGGACTGAAGCGACGGGTCAGTGACAACAGTAGCCAGGAGACGCGTGACAGTAGGGCTGGCAGCACGAACACGGTCAGACTCAGGGTCAGGAATCTCAGGAAGAGAGGACGCAGGAGGAGACGGCAGAGGGACACGCTGTGGAGCAGAGGAAGGACGAAGTGCCATGTAGTGAGTGCCTGGCACAGGAGGAGGACGCGGACGCGGGACACGACGAGCGGTGCGAACAGCGCGAACAGGGGAGACAGGACGAGACGCAGGCTCACGACGCTCTGTAAGGGAGACCGGCTGCTCAGTGTAACTCGACGGGACAGGCAGCGGCGAGCCAGGAGGAAGGGCAGTGGACGAAGGAAGACTAAGAACCTGGCGGAGCACCGACTCGGGCGGAAGCTCGGACAGCTGCGGCGGCGGCTCGAAAAACGGTCGTTGCTGCACAGAACCTCCAGCTATAGTACCTCCAGCTCCAGCGCCTCCAGCGCCAGCGCCTCCAGCTCCAGGGCCTCCAGCTCCAGTACCTCCAGCTCCAGCGCCTCCAGCTCCAGTGTCTCCAGCTCCAGTGCCTCCCGCCCCATTACCTCCAGCTCCAGCGCCTCCAGCTCTAGCGCCTCCAGCTCCAGTGCCTCCGGCTCTAGGACCTCCAGCTCCAGCGCCTCCAGCCCCAGTGTCTCCAGCGCCAGTGTCTCCAGCTGAAGCACCTCCAGCTCCAGCGCCTCCAGCGCCAGTGCCTCCAGCTCCGGCACCTCCAGCCCCAGCGCCTCCAGCGCCAGCGCCACCAGCTCCCGAGCCTGCAACACCACCAACTCCTGCAGCTCCAGTTTCAGCAGAACCAGTACCCCCAGTGCGAGCACCTCTAGGACCAGCAGCTCTAGCACCAGAGCCTCTAGCACCTCCAGCTCTAGCAAGGACTAGCAGCACCACCAGCCTCGGCAGTCCCAGTACCTCCAGTACGAGCACCTCCAGGACCAGCAGCTCCAGCACCCCCAGTACCTGCAGCACCACCAGCCCCGGCAGCTCCAGTACCTCTAGTACGAGCACCTCCAGGACCAGCAGCTCCAGCTCCAGAGCCTCCAGCCCCGGCGCCCCCAGCTCCAGCAGCGCCACTCCGAAGGCGGGAGCGTCGAGCAAGCCACTCACGCAGCTGCTGTGGTGAGAGAGGCTCTCGCCGACTAGACTGCGGTGGCGAGGCACCTGTAAGACCTCCAGGACTAGTAGCTCCAATACCCTCAGTACCTCCAGCTCCAGCAGGACCTCCGGCACCTCCAGGACTAGCAGCACCACCAGCCCCGGCAGCTCCAGTACCTCCAGTGTGAGCACCTCCAGGACCAGCAGCGCCAGCGCCAAAGCCTCCAGCTCCGGCGCCTCCAGCTCCAGCAGCACCACTCCGAAGGCGGGAGCGTCGAGCAAGCCACTCACGCAGCTGCTGTGGTGAGAGAGGCTCCCGTAGTGAAGACGCAGCACCCCTAGGCCCAACACGTCCAGACTCAGCACCCCTAAGCTCCGCACCCGCAGGCTCAGCACCCCCAGGCTCCACACACTCAGGCTCAGCACCCCCAGGCTCCGCACCCCCAGGCTCTGCACGCTCAGGCTCAGTACCCCCAGGCGCAGCACCCCGAGCAGGACCACCCCCAGCAGCACCTGAGTCACCAGTGACCTCGACAGGCTCAGCCAAGGGAAGTGGGTCTACCTGAGACACACCTGAAGGAGCAGGACCCTGAGGGGGGAGGGGGTCTACCAGAGGGGGACCTGGAGCGAGGAAGAATGGCGGGGGGGGAAGAGGGGCAGTGCGGTAGGGGAAGAGACGGTAGAAGGGAACCGACTCGTCAAAGGTGACGTCCAGGGACGTGAAGACACGGCGCGAGGTGGGGTGGTAAAACTGCCAGCCAGGCGCGTCAGGGGGAAAGCCAAGGAAGACGCAGGGAATGGCGCGAGAGGAGAGCTTGTCCGCGGTGGTATCGCGGACAAAGGCACGGAAACCCCAGACCCGGAACCGCGACGCATCGCTAGCCTCCCCCGTCCAACGCAGGGTGGGCGAGGTCTCCGGCAAGGAGACACGGGGCCAGAGGTTGAGCTGATGCGCAGCGTACCGGACCGCAAACGGCCACAGAAAATGGGGAGCAGCCGCATGGATCATGGAGGTACGAGCGACCTCCATGACTAAGCCAATGCGGCGCTCAGCAATCCCATTCTGCTGCGGGGAGGCCAGAAGCGTGAACGACTGGAGGATGCCTTCCCTGTGACAAAAGTCCCGCAAGAGGTCGGAGGAGAACTCACCACCTCTGTCAGAGTGCAGACGCAGGACAGGAAAGTCCGTGCGGAACCGCTCGCGGAGCTGGAGACGAACAGCGTGGATCCAAGGGATCAGGACAGCAGGGACCTCACCCTTGTTGCGCAAGGGGAAGACCGTGGTGTAACGCGAGTAGTCGTCAACAACCAGCAAAAAGTACCGCTCACGGCCCTGTCCACTGACGCGGGCTGGGCCCCACACGTCCATGTGGAGAGTCTGCAGGGGAGCAGTCATCGGGGGAAACGAGGAGGAGTGAGGAGCGTCGCGCTGCCGCCCCTCGACGCAAGGAAGGCAGGGCGGGGCAGGCGAGCGCGGGAGGGGGGGCAGAGACCTGGGAAGGCCAGAGACAAGGAGGCGGGAGTGCATGCCACGGAGGCGTGGCAGGGAGGGGTGACCAAGGCGGTGGTGCCAGAGGAGAGTCTGGTGCGAAAGGAGGCGACACGAACAAGGGGCTGACAGTTGACCTAACGCATACATCTGACCAGACGCAGCGACCTGAGGAGGCTCAGTAGTCAGTGTGTACAGGCTCGACCCAGGCCGACGGGTGAACGTGGCCAGGTGACGGCCCGTCCGTGCACACGTGCAGATTGCCACACGCTGTCCTCCAGGGGTAAAGGTATCAACCCCAGCATCCTGAAGGACGGCGTTACTCACCAAGTTCGTAGAGAACGAGGGGAGGTGAAGACCTGTCAGTGAGCCAGACGGAACCGCCGGACACGGGAGAACAGTGGAGGAACGTGCAAGAACTGGGCCCCCGGAGGGGTCAGCAAGAGAGACAACAACAGGTGCAGGGAGTGGTGTGACTGTGGTACTGTCGCGAAAGAAGCAGCGGGAAGCACCTGAGTCAAGTGTGAAGGTGTGCAAGGCCTCAGCAGGCGCAGTACCAGAGAGAGCAGACTCACTAGTACCCAGAGCAGCAGCATCTATACCAGAGAGAGCAGACTCACTAGCACCTAGAGCAGCAGCCGCTATACCTCGGTCGGGTGGCACACACAGGTAGCAGTCATCGTCAGTACCACCAGGCAAAGCGTACCTGGCCGTAAGGATAGTGTCATAGTCTAGAGCAAATATATCCACACCGCGCCGACGCAGCTCTATCCAGTGGGGGAGCTCAGACGAGACACCAAACTCTGCGCGCCAGGCGTCGCTCAGATAGGCAAAACAGCGGGACTGTGTGTGGCCAAATGTCCCGCAGGTCTGACCAGCCCGATCACCTGTGCGAATGACGTACGGGCAGCGAGTAGTACACCCAGAATCCCGCTGCGCTAACCACTCACGAAGCTGCTGAGACGTAAGGGTCTCGCGCGGACGCCGCTGCGGCTGCATCTGGCCACCGCCAGAAACTCCCCACTGAACAGCTCCACCGCGACTGCCACTACGGCCGCCGCCACCACTCCAACTGATGTCACCACCGCTGCCACCGCTCCTACCGCTACCACGAAGAGAAGTCATAGCGGACCAGCAGGGCAGCACTCAGTGAGGGCAGGACGGCGAGCAGGCCCTAGGGTAGAGCGTGTGGTACACGGTCACGGAAGGGCGGCAAGCAGCCAGGGTAAGGTAGTGCGTTGACACGGAAGCGTAGCACGCGGGCAGGAAGTGACGGCGTGCGACCAGCAGGGCGGTGCGCGGGCTGCAGTGGGCGGCGCGCTGGCCCTAGGGCGACGCAACGAGCAGGGCAGGGCGTCGCGCGGGTCCTAGGGCGACGCGACGGGCAGGGCAGGGCGTCGCGCGGGTCCTAGGGCGACGCGACGGGCAGGGCAGGGCGTCGCGCGGGTCCTAGGGCGACGCGACGGGCAGGGCAGGGCGTCGCGCGGGTCCTAGGGCGACGCGACGGGCAGGGCAGGGTGTCGTGCGGGTCCTAGGGCGACGCGACGGGCAGGGCAGGGCGTCGCGCGGGTCCTAGGGCGACGCGACGGGCAGGGCAGGGCGTCGCGCGGGTCCTAGGGCGACGCGACGGTCAGGGCGATGCAGGGCAGGGCGTGCGCGGGGCAGCGCGACGCAGGGCAGGGCAGGGCGTGCGCGGGGCGGCGCGACGCAGGGCAGGGCGTGCGCGGGGCAGCGCGACGCAGGGCAGGGCGTGGGGTAGCGCGGTAACCGCAGTCGGTCACTAGCTAATGGTGGGTCCGGAAAAAAAAAAACGGTCCTACGGACCTACTGCTCTGAAACCATGTCAGAATAAATGAGCAGGAATGAATGATCTATGCATTAGTGTGGTACAAGTACTAACCCTAAACTGGGTTGTACCCCATATAGGCTACCCCACTACAGTCTACACAACACAATGTTCTAACAAGAAATAGTAACATTGTATAAACGAGCAAGAAGCCCTGGTTTATGGGCGAGTGAACAGTGACACGGCGACAAACTTCAAGCAGTGCAGATGAACGACAGTGAACGCCCATCGACGGGGTGAATCCGAACCTGGTGAAATGCCGCAAAACAAATTTGCACAGTAAACGAGTGTTCGTGATAGTTCGCAACAGTTTCTAGGTTGTAAACCAGCTAGATAACCTAGTCGGGCAATGTTCATTGTGAACAACCATTTACGATGCTGATTTCAACCCCAAAACAGACCCCCCCCCCCCCCTTCTCAGACCCGCATTTTCACATTTTTGCGATGTGGCGGTCGGGTGTGAGCTGCAATCAACATGCATGACACGGACTGGGGGCTGCAGCGTCACCGTGAGAGGTGCGGACTGGTGTGACCATGCGGCGCGGCTCGCAGACGCGGACGGGAATGAGCAACCATGTGAGTAGGTGCGATATGAGTGGGGGTAAGCAGCGATATGAGAGGGTGGAGATGATCAGGTGTGGTGGTGGCAACGAGGCGATGCGGTCGCCCCGTGACGCGGCGTAGCTCCAACTCTAACGACCTACGGGATAGCCTCCCGCGTGACGGCGTCATGCGAGGAGTCCACATCGACCTAGGCGTCGCGAGACCCCTATTCTAGTCGCGGTGAGGATGCCGCGGGGTGACGTGGCAGCGACGAGGCGACGGGAAGTTAGTGCCAGGTGCGACGCGATGGGTGAGAACGTGGCGAGATGTTTCTCGCATAGGTAGCGAGGGTAGCTGGATGATGTGGGTTATTCGTATCATGAACCCTGGATTGCGGAGCATGAGGGTCGTTAGCAGATGTGCGAGTAGCTCATAGTTAGAATTCTAACTATAAACATGCCTACGCGACCCCGTTTTGAGGCTGTTTTGTTTGTGTCGGGCCCAGGATTTTCCGTCGTTCAGCCAATTGCTTCCCCCAAGCAAACCGCACAGGTGTTTGGTGAAGAAGCTCAATTCGCTCTCGAATCATCTTGCGCCAAAGGGTGTGCACTTAGATTACCCCTAGAAAATCCCTTTTAGAGTGTAGACCGCAGCTGCCCGTCGTTCTGAAACTGCGACCGCGCTACTGTGGACCATTCCAAATCAGCCACATGATCACCCCAGTTGTCGCCCACAAACTGTTGCCAACACACTAGTAAGCCCACCTTTCCACGTCAGCCTACTTCGCCCGCACATCCCAACCACAAGCCAATCGCCTGGCCACCGCCCGCCATCCATGACTCGCCTTGAATCGGATTCGACACCCCAGAAGATTTTGAGCCCCAGAAGATTTTGAGCCATCTGATTCGGCACTCCATAAGCATTTGGAGGATCGAGTTCCTCGTTGGCTGGAAGCACCGCACGCCAACAGCTGGGTGCCCCTGGCCAACATTGAAAACCACCCTGCCCTGCAAGTGTACCTGAGGAACCGGAGTTTCCGCGATATACACGCACTCGCATAGCGAAGGGGGCTTCTTATGGGGAGGGGGGAGGGGGGGGGGGGAGTGTAAGAAATTTTCTCGCAATTCCTTACCGCGTACGTCAACATCGCGTACAGCAGCAGCCGTTGTTCGCCCGTTACTGCTAACAGGGCTTCGCCAACTTCGCGCGCACTGTTTCACCAAACCATGCACCGCTGGCCCGGCCGAGTCGGCCTACGCTTCGGGACTAGCCCGAACCTCGATGCCAGCCTAGCACTAGCTAGCTCGCACGCACCGCGTTACCGTTTGCATGTTTCGCGTATAAGTATTCGCTCATGCCTTCGCTCATACTTTGTACTCGTTTGACACCTAGTGCAATCCTCGCTATCTCGCTCCATTGCATGAGTAACAGTTACCGTATTTACCCGGGTAATGGACCCCCCAAAATTATAGACCACCGGGTCGTTAAATAGGGGGGGGGGGGGGGGGTTCTAATGCTATGTGCACTTTTATAATAGTCACCCCGTTTTGTAACGAATCCGGATTAGACCCCCCCTCACTGTATACACTTCCATTTCTAGCGAGATTGTAGGAAGTGACAGCTTACTGTAGTGAAATTTGACTGAGTTGACTGCAGAATTTGACGCGCGCGTGCCTCGCGTCAGGGTGTGGTAAAAGAATTCCTGCCGCAACATTGGGATTCTCGCTTCTGGGGTCGGAACACTAGTATTTTCCATGAC
The DNA here is from genome assembly GCA_947470075.1 of Closterium sp. Yama58-4. Taxonomy (NCBI): domain Eukaryota; kingdom Viridiplantae; phylum Streptophyta; class Zygnematophyceae; order Desmidiales; family Closteriaceae; genus Closterium; species Closterium sp. Yama58-4. Next base: position 251,554 of record CANIUD010000079.1, on the reverse strand, counting down.
TAAGTAACTTCGATTGCACATAGGATTAGACCCCGGGCCTATTGAATTTACACCCACTTAATAGCCCCACCCCCCTTCTTTTCCCGGGGTAGGATTAGACCCCCGGGTTTATTACCCGGGTAAATACGGTATGTACAATAGCGTCACTATCTGCTGACCTGCGTAATCAGATATGAAAAAAACCTAGCATCCAGGGCCTCAGATTCGTTTTTGCCTAGGCTGAACAGTCCGTGTTGTACCAAAAAAAAAAGCTGAAAAATCAGTGTCCTGGGTAAAAAAAAGGCTGACTAATCAGCCTCACTTGAAAACCAAGGCTGAAAAAAGTTGTAGTCCTTTTTCAATGATGTGTCGTGGGTGAGGTGGGGGTGCTTGACGTGGGGGCACGCGGTGCTTTACTGTGCGGCGTTGTTCTGCTGCAAAACTTCTGTACCAAACCGACGCATCGGGAAAATTTGATTTCCCGCTGCATCAGCACTGTAGGTGTCAACTTCGGCGTGATTGACAGGGGATGTTCCTAGACTCGCAGCTCCGACACGAATCAGTAATAGCGCGATTTCAGCCTACACCCTCGTTATTACGCTGATCAATCAGTGTACACTTGTAAAAAATCGCTGAAATATCAGCCCATACACTAAAAAAAAAGCTGAAATATCAGCCCATACATTATCCCCATGTCTGAAAAATCAGCCTTCCGACCAGGCCCTCAGATTCGTTTTGGCGTAGGCTGACTGGTCAACCTTAGGAGAGAGTGCATGGCTGATCAGTCAATGGAGGTGTTTAAGAAAAAACTGATTTTTCAGGGTGTCTGTGAGGAAAAAATCTGAACGGTCAGCGTCACTATGCGGTAAAGACTGAACAATTTCTAGCAGGCAAGGACAATCATCATCATGATGTATGCAGCGTTTACAGGGGCACTGACTAAACATATCATCATCATCATCATCATCCTCTTCATCCTCAAGATCCTCTTCACTATCACTAGAGCCTACAGCATCTACAGCATGGGGTTCATCTACTTCCATTGCTGTCACTTTCCCCTTCTTGCTGGTTTCACCTGGGGTGGAAATTGGGGCATTTAAAAATGGCTTCCTCTTCTTGTAGCTTCTCCAGATCTCGACCACCTCGTCGTACCGAGGCTCGTACGGCATCAGAGATATGCACATCAAGTCGCCCAGCCTTGCATCTTTGAGGCCACTCCGCTGCCAAGTCTTGATCACGTTTTGGCGAGAGAAGCCCCTTTCGCACTCCACAGTGCTAAGGGGAATCACCGCCACGGCTACCCACAGCTGCACGAGGTTGGGGTAACTCTCTCGCCAGTCAGGGGTCTTCAAAAGCGCGGTGAGGCCATCGTAGAAGGACCTCTCCCCCTTTGGTGCAGAGGCATGGACGGAGCAGAATAATCACAGCTCTTTGTGGGCCTGCCGCTTCTTGATTTCTGTCAGTGCAACAACACAAGTGATTGGGGTGGAAACAATGCAAGACGGGGCTTAGTGCTGAACTATTCAAACGGGAGGGAGGTGTATTGGCGGTATAGCACAAGAGAAACAATACCATGGCAGTGATACAAACAGGAAACCAAAACACAACTTCACCTGGCAGTATGTCTTCTGCCTCTTCTGCTTTGAACAGCATCACCAGTGACTGCAGCCACTCAACACATCGTGCGTGACGCTCCAACTTGCTCTTTGGCCACTCATCCGGTAGGAACAGTTGGACTCCAGCTTGCTCTTTGGCCACTCGTTCGGGTTCTCCGCCACTATAGGAACCAGACCGGGTGCAGTGGGCGCTGGAGGTGGTAGTTGGCGGCCTGAAAATCTTAGCAGAAGATCTAGCCCCGTATGGGCTTCTTCGATGGCGTCGTTATCGGCGTCGTCTAAATCGGCGTCACCCTCGTCGTCTGAAAGGCCGGCGCCATGGCCAGCCATGGCGGAACAGATACGAGAGCGAGCCGAGCACTGAGAGAGCGTGCCGAGAATTGCCTGGTGCTAGAGGCGAAAGAAGTGAAACCCTAGCGAGGTTGGGTGTGGGACGGGGGATTCCAGCAGCTACCTGGGGTTATGCAAGAAGGAGCTGGTGATGGTGAAGCGGGATTGGTCGGCAAGCTTACCGTGCCATGATGCAAGGCGACGCGACCCATGGAATCATGCACGTACCTGGTTGCAGCTTCGGGGTGGGTGAGGTGGGGGGTTTCCTAGTCGCGCGGCAACCATTTTGTGTTGCTGTACTGCTGTAACGTGCGTGCGTGGTGCCGCGCTGTTGACATTACATTCGCCACTGGTTGATGTGGTTGCACTAACATCTAATCACGGGCGAAGATACCTTTGCGACCTGACAGCGGTGGTGTGAAAGTTTGGGAATGATGCCATTCCCGAATGCGTTGGCAAGGAATCTTGCCATTTCGGCGTGATTGACGGAGGGACGGTCGAACAGCTGTATCGAGACATCCAGAATTCAGGGCACCTACGCGAATCTCCATTACCGTATTCCCCCGGATATACCACCCTAGGGTGCTATGATAACTACACAAAAAAGGGGGGGGGGGGGGGGGGGGGGGGGGGGGGTCTTGTCATCGGAAAAAGCTACATTGCACCCGGGTCTTTACATAATGTATATTTTTTTATAGCGTAAAACGTTTAGTACTAAATGTACATCTGTGCCGTGGTGGTAGATTGCTGGTTGGGTGCGCAAAACCCAGGACTGGGCGATAACGTTTTGCGCGAGGGTTAGCTGCCACATTGCAAGCTCCAACAAGGCCCACTCTCAGGCCCTGATTGGACGAAATCACACCCCCTCGTCGCACGACGAGGATTCATGCAGGTGACAATGGCGGAGTCCCCGCAACAGCCTCGGTTGCCTCGCTGGGCGGGCACGTCATTGAAATGTGAAGGAGTTGATCCTTCTTTCTGTGCAGCGGCTCCATTCCACGAACTCGAGCAATGCTCGGCAGAGATTGAGGAATGGCATGCTGGGGACGAGGAGTAGGAGGGTGGGCTTTATCTGCGAGGTAGTTAGCATTCTGTCTAGATGGTAGTAGGCCCCTGTTGAATGTAGGAAAGACTGTGTGATGGGAGTGTTAGCGCTGTATTGCGTCATATGTAGCTTGTTTCTGCTAATGTTAACTTGTAGATGGATTATCATTGGAATGTCAAACATATATGCTGCATATTGTCTAGGCTATAGTGGGGTAGCCCATATGGGGTACAACCCAATTAGGGTTTACTACTTGTACTCCTGCATGCTGTTAGTTCACCCATTCCTGCCTGTGATTTCAACATGGTATCAGAGCAGTAGGTCCGTAGGACCGTCTTTTTTTTCGGGCCCACCTACCGCTACCCCACGCCTTTTCCTGTCACTGTACCTAGGACGTGCTGCACTGCACGCACTATCTGCCTACTGTCTCCTGTCTGAGTTGTCTGCTGCTGCTTCGAGCACAGCCTTAATTTTCACTCACTGCCTCGTTTTTACCCCCGCGGGTCGCCCTCTCCTGCCCGAATCGCGCCTCGGCAGCCGAGTCGCGTCCCGCGCACGGTCCCGCGCAGCTCGTCCCGAGCACGCGCGGCGCGCGCGCGGCCCGCAGCTGCCCCGCGCAGCCCGTCCCGAGCCCGCGCGACGCGCGCGCGGCCCGCTGCTGCCCCGCGCAGCCCGTTCCGAGCCCGCGCGACACGCGCGCGGCCCGCTGCTGCCCCGCGCAGCTCGCCCCAAGCCCGCGCGGCGCGTCTGCGGCCCGCAGCGCGCTGCGCGCCGTCCGCGCGGCCCGCGCCGCGCCCTACCCGCCAGTGCACGGCCCCCGGCAGCGGCTCGCGCCACCCTACCGCCGCCACGGCCCCACCCTGCCGCTGACACGACCCGGCCCCGCCGCTGCCACGACCCGGCCCTGCCCTGCCGCTGCCACGACCCGGCCCTGCCCTGCCGCTGCCACGACCCGGCCCTACCCTGCCGCTGACTCGACCCGGCCCTTCATTGTAGCCGCTGCCGCGGCCCCGCTGTCGCCGCCGTCGTACGCCGACCCTGCCGCCGTCCGCCGAGCACCGGCCCTGCTCGCCCGGTGAGAGCCTGCTCTTCCTGCCACTGGTGAGCCCCTGCCTTGCTAGCGCGCTGCCGCGCCGCCTGCCTGCCTGCCTGCCTACCTGTCGTGCCTGCTGCTCCTGCTGCTCCTCCTGCTCCTGCTGCTACTGGCCGACGCCAGATGCAGCCCCAGCGACGTCCGCGTGAGTCCCTCACGCCCCAGCAGCTGCGTGAGTGGTACGCTAGTTGGGGTTGTAGGGGTGGCCGCGCTGCTACTGCTGCCACTACTGCTGCTGCTGCTACTGGCGGTGGCCAGATGCAGCTCAAGCGTCGTCCACGCGAGTCTCGCACGCCCCAGCAGCTTCGTGAGTGGTACGCTCAGAGTAGAGGGTCTCTCAGTTCTGTTCGCTGCTCTTACGTCATTCGCACTGGTGCTCGGACTGGTCAGCCTTGCGGGACACCTAGTCACACACAGTCCCGCTGCTTCGCCCGTCTGAGCGACGCCTGGCGTACCGAGTTTGGCGACGGGGCTGAGCTCCCCGACTGGGTGGAGCTACTTAGGCAGAGAGTAGATATATTTGCTCTTGACTATGATGCTATTCTCACTGCCATGTATGCATTGCCTACTAGTGCTGACCGTGCCTGTTACCTGTGTGTACCGCCTGACCCAGGTATAGAGCCTGCTGCTCTAGGTGCTGGTGAGGCTACTGCTCTAGGTGCTACTGCGTTTCTTGCTCTAGGTACTGGTGAGGCTGCTGCTCTAGGTGCTACTGCGTCTCCTGCTCTAGGTGCTGGTGAGGCTGCTGCTCCAGGTCCTGGTGAGTCTGCCCTCTCATGTACTTCGCCTGCTGCGGTCTTGCACACCTTCACCCATGACTCAGGAGCTTCCCACTCCTTCTTTCGCGACTGCACCACACTCACGCCGCTTAGTCGGCCGGTTGCAGTCTCCCTGGCAGACCCCTCTGGGGGTCCAGTCCTTGCCCACTACTCCACGGTTCTGCCGTGTCCGGCCGCCCCGTCTGGCTTGCTGTCAGGTCTCTACCTCCCCTCGTTCTCTACGAACCTGGTGAGTGGAGCTGACCTCCAGGATGGGGGGGTTGACCAGTTCACTCCTGCGCGTCAGCGGGTGACTCACTGTACGTGTGCTCGGACGGGCCGACACCTGGCCACGTTCACCCGTGAGCCTGGCTCGAGCCTGTACACCCTGACCACTGAGTCCCCTCAGGTAGCTGCGTCTGCGTCTGCGTCAGGTCAGCTGTCGGCCCCCTGCTTGTGTCGCGCCTTGTCGCACGAGACCCTCCTTTGGCACCACCGCCTTGGTCACCCCTCGGTGCAGCGCCTTCGCAGCATGCACCGTCGTGTCCTTGTCTCTGGTCTTCTTAGGGTTCTCCCTCCCCTCCCACCCTCGCCTGCTCCTCCCTGTCTTCCCTGTGTCGAGGGGCGGCAGCGCGCCGATCCTCACTCCTCCTCGTTCCCTCCCACAGAGGCTCCCTTGCAGACTCTCCACCTAGACGTGTGGGGCCCAGCCCGCGTCCGTGGACAGGACCACGAGCGGTACTTCCTACTGGTCGTCGACGACTACACGCGTTACACCACGGTCTTCCCCTTGCACACCAAGGGTGAGGTCCCTGATGTTTTGATCCCTTGGATCCGCGCTGCTCGTCTCCAGCTCCGCCGGCGGTTCGGGACAGAGTTTCCCGTCCTGCGTCTGCACTCTGACAGAGGTGGTGAGTTTTCCTCCGACCTCTTGGCAGCCTACTGTGCGGAGCACGGCATCACCCAGTCGTTCACGCTTCCGGCCTCTCCGCAGCAGAATGGGGTTGCTGAGTGCCGCATTGGCTTGGTCATGGAGGTCGCTTGTACCTCCATGGTCCATGCGGCTGGCCCCCATTTTCTGTGGCCGTTTGCGGTCCGGTACGCCGCGCATCAGCTCAACCTCTGGCCCCGTGTCTCCTTGCCGGAGACCTCGCCCACACTGCTGTGGACGGGGGAGGTTGGCGATGCGTCGCGTTTCCGGGTCTGGGGTTCTCGTGCCTTTGTCCGCGATACCACCGCGGACAAGCTCTCCGCCCGCGCTGTTCCCTATGTCTTCCTTGGCTTTGTCCCTGACGCGCCTGGTTGGCAGTTTTACCACCCCACCTCGCGCCGTGTCTTCCCCTCTCAGGACGTCACTTTTGACGAGTCGGTTCCCTTTTACCGTCTCTTTCCCTACCGCACTGCCCCTCTCCCCCCCCCCCGTCGCTCTTCCTCGCTCCAGGTGCTACCCAGGTAGACCCCCTCCCCGCTCCCGGTCCTGCTCCTTCAGGTGTGTCTCAGGTAGACCCTCCTCCTTTGCCTCCGCCGGTTGAGGTCACTGGTGACTCAGGTCCTGCTTGGGGTGCTGCTTCTGGGGGTGCTGAGCCTGGGGGTGCTGAGCCTGGGGGTGCGGAGCCTGGGGGTGCGGAGCCTGGGGGTGCGGAGCCTGGGGGTGCGGAGCCTGGGGGTGCGGAGCCTGGGGGTGCGGAGCCTGGGGGTGCGGAGCCTGGGTGTGCAGAGTCTGGAGGTGCTGAGCCTGGAGGTTCTGAGTCTGGGAGTGTTGCGCCTGGGGGCACTGTAGGGTCTGGTGAGCAGTCTCCCTGGAGCGGCCGTCTCCGCAGTCGCTCCGCTGGTGCTTCGCCGCTGCACCCTAGTCGTCGACCCCCTCTCTCCCCACAGCAGCTGCGTGAGTGGTACGCTGGTCGTCAGGGTCGCGCTGCTGGAGCTAGGGGCCCTGCTGCGGGAGGCGCTGGCGCTGGTGCCTCTACTACTGGAGTCGTTTCTACTGGAGGTTCTGGAGCTACTGAGGGTGCTGGCGCTGGAGGTTCTGGAGCTGCTGAGGGTGCTGGTGCTGGAGGTTCTGGAGCTACTGCGGGTGCTGGCGCTGAGGGTTCTGAGTCTGCTGCTGTGCGGTCTCCGTGGAGTGGCCGCCTTCGTCCGCGTGTGCCTCTCACCTCACAGCAGCTGCACGACTGGTACGGTCGCCGTCAGGGTCGCGCTGCTGGAGCCCGGGGCTCTGCTGCTGGAGGTACTTCTGCTGACGTCCCTGGAGCTGGGAGTGGTGCTGGTCCTTTGTCTAGCGGAGGTGCTAGAGCTGCTGGGGCTGGGGGTGCTGCGTCTGGAGGTGCTGCTGCTGGTGACACCGAGGATGGAGACCCTGGAACTGGAGGTGCTGGTTCTGGGGGTGCTGCTGCTGGAGGCACTGAGGTTGGAGACCCTGGGCCTGGCGGTGTCGGCTCTGGGGCTGGAGCTTCTGGAGCTGCTGGAGGTGCTGGAGCTGCTGGAGGTACTGGAGCTGCTGGAGCTGCCGGTACTGGTGCAGCTGCGCCGACACGACTGTTCTTCGCTCCGCCATCTCCGTCGTCTCTGCCGCCGCCTGACTCTGTTCTTCGTCAGGTTCTTACTCTCCCGTCGTCTACTGGTCTTCCGTTACAGCCTGGCTCACCGCTGCCTGCTCCTTCTCCTTACACTGAGCAGACAGGTAGTCTTGCTGAGTGTCGTGAGCCTGCGTCGCGTCCTGTCTCGCCTGTTCGTCCTAGTCGTACCGGTCGTCGTGTTCCTCGTCCGCGTCAGCCGGCTGTCCCCGGCACACGCCTTGTAGCCCTGCGTCGGTCCCCTACTCCGGAGCGTACTCCTCTTCCGTCTCCCCCTGCGTCCTCTTTGCCTGACGTCGCGGACCCTGAGTCTGACCGGTTTCGTGCTGAGCACCCTACTGTCACGCGTCTGCTAGCCACTGTTGTCACTGACCCGTCGTTTGAGTCTTCTGCTGCGTCTGCCCTGGTCGCTGAGCTTGTTGACTTTGCTGCTGCCTGTCGTCTAGACTACGCTGCTAGTCTTGTTGCTGAGTCTGAGTCTGTCTGTCCTCCGTCCGTCGGGGGTGAGTGTGCTCTTGGCACGGACGTCCTTGAGGACAGACAGGAGGACCTTGAGTGTCTTGCGGCTGCTGCGCCTCATCTCGTGGCCATGCTGCTTGCCCCTGAGGGAGACCCGGATGCTATAGACATCCCCACACCGCGCTCTTACGCTGAGGCGATCGCGGGTCCCTACTCCTCTCAGTGGCAGGCAGCCATGGACGCAGAGATGGCATCCTGGAAGTCCACTGGCACTTACGTCGATGAGGTTCCCCCTCCCGAGGCGAACATCGTCGATGGCATGTGGATTTTCAAGGTGAAGCGGCCGCCAGGTTCTCCGCCTGTCTTCAAGGCGCGTTACGTTGCTCGAGGCTTCAGTCAGCGAGAGGGAGTTGACTTCTTCCAGACCTTCTCCCCCACCCCGAAGATGACTACTCTTCGGGTGCTGCTGCACGTTGCCGCTCAGCATGACTACGAGCTTCACTCCCTTGACTTCAGCACAGCTTTCCTACAGGGCAGCCTGCACGAGGAGATCTGGCTGCGCCGCCCACCTGGCTTCACTGGGTCGTTCCCTCTTGGTACCCAGTGGAGCCTCCGCCGGCCAGTCTACGGTCTCCGCCAGGCACCCCGTGAGTGGCACGACACACTGAGGACTTGTCAGAATGAACGGACAGGAATGACTGTACTAGCACAAAGTTGGATACAAGTAGTAAACCCTAATCTAGTGTACCCCCTAAGGTGTAACCCACTACAGCCTACAATCATATAATCATATAACCCGGGGTCGGGATGTCTGGTGCATCCGGGTCTCCCTCAGGGGCAACTAGCAAGGACACGAGACGGGGCAAAGCAGCAGCAAGACACTGGAACTCCTCCTGTCTGTCCTCAAGGACGTCCGTGCCAAGAGCACACTCACCCCCGACGGACGGAGGACAGACAGACTCAGACTCAGACTCAGCAACAAGGCTAGCAGCGTAGTCTAGACGACAGGCAGCAGCAAAGTCAACCAACTCAGCGACCAGAGCAGACGCAGCCGAGGACTCAAAGGTAGGGTCAGTGACAACAGTAGCGAGGAGACGCGTGACAGTAGGGTGCTCAGCACGATACCGGTCAGACTCAGGGTCCGGAACGTCAAGCAAAGAGGACGCAGGAGGAGACGGTAGAGGGACACGCTGAGGAGCAGTAGAGGGACGCAGAGTCATGTAGTGAGTGCCCGGGACAGGAGGAGGACGCTCACGACGGACACGACTACCAGTGCGAGCAGGACGAACAGGCGACGCAGGACGAGACTCAGGCTCACGACGCTCTGTAAGACCTCCTGTGGGACCAGTGTAAGGAGAGGGAGCAGGGAGAGGCGAGGTAGGCGGTAACTGTGACTGCGGCTGGACAGGCGGAGGACACTCTACGGAGGGAGGAGGACAAGGAGGAGGAGCCTGACCAAGAACCTGCTGAAGGAGCGGTACGAAGTACGGTCGCGGCCGCGCAGCGTCTCCAGAAGCAGAGGAGACTCCAGCGGCCGGGTCCTCAGTACCAGTAGGAGCTCCAGCGTCCGGGTCCACAGCACCAGCAGCAGCTCCACCGGCCGGGTCCTCAGCACCAGTAGTAGCTCCAACGCCCGGGTCCTCAGCAGCAGCAGCAGCGCCACCGCTCGGGTCCTCAGCTCTAGCAGCAGCTCCACCGTCCAAGTCCTCAGCACCAGCAGCAGCTCCACCGTCCGGGTCCTCAGCACCAGCAGCAGCGCCACCGCCCGGGTCCTCAGCTCCAGCAGCAGCTCCAACGTCCGAGTCCTCAGCACCAGCAGCAGCTCCCACGTCCGGGTCCTCAGCACCAGCAGCAGCGCCACCCCCAGGGTCCGCAGCACCAGGAGCACCACTCCGAAGACTGCAGCGCCGTGTGTACCACTCGCGGATCTGCTGAATGGGGGGGAGCTCCTGGGTAGGAGGGGAAGTACCGGGACGAGCTCCAGCAGCACCTCTCCGGAGGCGGCAGTACTCGAGGTACCTCTCCTGCAGCTGCTGGGAGGAGAGGGCTCCTCCAGGTGTAGCACGCTCAGGCTCAGCACCCCCAGGCGCAGCACCCCCAGACTCAGTACCCCCAGGCTCAGCACCTCCAGGCTCCGCACCTCCTGGCTCAGCACCCCCAGGCTCAGCACCCCCAGACGCAGCACCCCCAGGCTCAGCACCCCTAGCAGGACGAGAGTCAACAGCTACCTCGACAGGCTCACCCGGGTCTACCTGGGACACACCTGAGGGAGCGGCACCCTGAGGGGGGAGGGGGTCTGGTACCTCAGCACCTGGAGCGAGGAAGAGAGGCGGGGGGGGGAGCGGGGCAGTGCGGTAGGGGAAGAGGCGGTAGTAGGGGACGGACTCGTCAAAAGTGACGTCCTGAGAGGCCAGGACACGCCGCGAGGTGGGGTGGTAGAACTGCCAACCAGGGGCGTCCGGGACAAAGCCAAGGAAGACGCAGGGGACAGCGCGACGGGAGAGCTTGTCCGCGGACGCGTCGCGGACAAAAGCTCGGGATCCCCAGACCCGAAAACGTGACGCATCGCCAGCCTCTCCCGTCCAACGCAGTGTCGGAGAAGTCTCGGGCAAGGAGACACGGGGCCAGAGGTTGAGCTGATGCGCAGCGTATCGGACTGCAAACGGCCACAGAAAGTGGGGGGCAGCCGCATGAACCAAGGAGGTACGAGCGACCTCCATGACCAAGCCAATGCGGCGCTCAGCAACCCCATTCTGCTGTGGAGAGGCCAGAAGCGTGAACGACTGCTCAATGCCCTCCTGCTGACAGAAGGCCTCCAAGAGGCCAGAGGAAAACTCTCCACCTCTGTCAGAGTGCAGACGCAGGACAGGGAAGTCGGAGCGGAAACGCTCACTGAGCTGGAGACGAGATCTGCGGATCCAAGGGATCAAGACATCAGGGACGTCACCCTTGGTGCGCAAGGGGAAGACCGTGGTGTAGCGCGAGAAGTCGTCAACAACAATCAGGAAGTACCTCTCCTGACCCTGACCACGGATGCGGGCTGGGCCCCACACGTCCATGTGGAGCGTCTGCAAAGGAGCAGTCGTCGGGGGAAAGGAGGAGGAGTGAGGAGCGGCGCGCTGCCGCCCCTCGACACAGGGAAGACAGGGAGGAGCAGGCGAGGCTGGAAGGGGAGGGAGCACCCTGGGAAGACCAGCAACAAGGTCCCGTTTGTGCATGGCCCGAAGGCGCTGCACAGACGGGTGACCAAGGCGGTGGTGCCAAAGGACAGTCTCATGCGCCAGAGAGCGACACGAGCAGGGGGCGGATAGCTGACCTGACGCAGACGCAGACGCGGACGCAGCTACCTGAGGGGACTCAGTGGTCAGTGTGTAAAGGTCCGACCCCGGCTCCCGAGTGAAGGTAGCCAGGTGGCGACCCGTCCGAGCACACGTGCAGTGTGTCACGCGCTCGTAGGCAGGGGTGAACTGGTGAACACCCCCGTCCTGGAGCGCACTACCTGCCACCAAGTTCGTAGAGAACGAGGGGAGGTAGAGACCTGACAGCGTGCCGGACGGGACCGCCGGACAAGGAAGGACAGTGGAGGAGGTCGCAATGACCGGACCCCCAGAGGGGTCAGCAAGGGAGACAGCAACTGGCCGAGCGAGTGGCTCAAGGACAGTGCGGTCACAAAAGAAAGAGCGAGAAGCACCTGAGTCCAGGGTGAAGGTGTGCAGTGCTGCAGTCGACTCAGTACCAGGGGGCACGGACGCACGAGCACCTAGGGCTGCAGCCTCACCAGGACCTGTGGGAGCAGACGCACTAGCACCTAGAGCGGCAGCCGGACTGGCCTGAATGCCCGGGTCGGGCGGAACACGCAAGTACTGAGCACCCTCTCCACTAATAGACATCGCATACATGGCAGTGAGAATAGCATCAAAGTCTAAAGCCCAAATATCAACACCCCTCTTTTCCAGATCAGCCCAGCGCGGCAGCTCAGTGGCAGCAGGAAACTGAGTGCGCCACGCGTCGGTAAGGCGCGCGAAGCAGCGCTGCGTGGGGTGCGGCCTCCCACACTGCTGGCCGCTGCGGTCACCTGTGCGAATGACGTACGTGCAGGTAAAGCTACGCTGCGCATACCACTCACGGGCGGCCTGAAGCGTCGGGGCGGGCTGCTGACTCTGCCCTCCGCCAGTGCCTCCACGACCACCACCCCCACCGCCGCCGCCCCGGCCACCTCCACCCCTGCCGCCGCCACGACCACCTCCGCCTCCGCTGCCGCCTCCACCACCACTCCCACCGCTGCTGTCTCCTCCCCCACTGCCGCCACTAGTCTCCCCAGCCGCGCCTCCACTCCCACCGCCTCCACCCCCACCTCCTCCGCCGCCACCCCCACCCCTGCCCCCTTTGTTCCTGCGGCGCCCGCTCGAAGCAGACGCGGTCCCGACCTTCTCAGCACCAAGAAGGTCGACAGCAGCAGCAGAGGCGACAGAGGGGAGGAGGGGGGAAGGGGAACACCCCTCAAAGAACGGGGTGCGGGGGTCGCCACGAGAGGTGCCTACAGCGACGATGCTCGTCTCAGCTGCAAGCAGTTCCTTCTCGAGGAGGGCAACAGTGAGCTCAGTGGGGGAGCGAGAGAGGAAGTGGTCCCTGACTGCGCGCAGAGAGTCAGGAAGGCGGGTGACGATGTGGTAGAGAGTGATCCAGAGCGGGGGGGGGTTGCTAGTGAGAAACTCGGCAGGCATAGCAGCGCGAAAGCGGGCCTCACTAGTCTTAAGGTGGGTGATGAGGTCTGCGACAGTGTGAAAGGAGGCTAGGTCGGGGAACAGGTAGGGGAGAGTGAGGCGGCCTAGCGTGGCAGAAGCGGGTGAGGAGTAGCGGGCAACTACAGCGGTGTAGAGGTCCTTAGCAGTCTTGCACTGGCCGAAGTGCTCGCGCTCGTCTAGCGGCAGGGAGTTGCGAATAGCAAAGCGAGCGTGCGCATCACGGGTCTGCCACTGGGAACGCAGAGTGCTGTCAGCAGACGAGTCAGGGGCAGTGACATGGCCTAGGGCGTGGTCGTACAGTGAGATATCTTCCTTGGCAGTGAGCTGTAGGAACAGGTGCAGGTCATCTAGCCAGGTTTCGAACTTCACTGGACGGCCCTCGGCATCGAAAGCTAGAACTGGCGGACTAGCCATAGTGACAGTAGCAGTAGTAACAGTAGTAGTAGGAATCAGGCCGCTGGAAAGGTGTGCGGAGGGTCAACGGGGCCGGCGGGGCCGCTAGGCAAGGCGCGGGCGGGGTCGACTGTCCGTAGTGGCACACGAGCGGCAGTAGTAGGTAGCGTGGCAGCAGGAGCTGCAACGGTGCACTGGTGGCAGCTGCAGTGGCAGCAGTGTGCGCGGTAGGTAGAAGATAAACAACAGTGAGAGCGAGTGCCTCGCGGGCGGCGGCTGCAGAAGCGCACGGGCGGCAGCGGCGCACGGGGAACGGCGGTGCACGGGCAGCGGCAGCGCACGGGCAGCGGCAGCGTAGGAGCAGCGACGGCGCACGGGCAGCGGCGGCGCTCGGGAGGCAGCAGTGCGCAAGCAGCAGCGGAAGCAGCGGCGTACGAGCGGCTGCGGGCAGCGGGGCGTGCGCGAGCAGGCGACGGGCGGCTGCGGGGCGTGCGCGAGCAGGCGACGGGCGGCTGCGGGCGGGCGGCCGCTGCGACAGCGGGCTGCGGGCCTGCGGGGCGTGCGCGAGCAGGCGACGGGCGGCTGCGGGGCGTGCGCGAGCAGGCTACGAGCGGCTGCGGGGCGTGCGCTAGCAGGCGACGGGCGGCTGCGGGGCGTGCGCGAGCAGGCGACGGGCGGCTGCGGGGCGTGCGCATGAAAAGAAAAAAAAGACCGCGCGCGAGCGGCTAAGGGGCGGCGCGACGGGGCCTTAAGGGGCGGGTCGCGGGTCGCGGGAGGTAGGGGCCGTAAAAAAAGTTCGAGGCGCCCTAGGTAGGTAGGTAGGTAGGTAGGGAACGGTGGGCCCTTAAAAAAAACGGTCCTAGCGAAGGACCTGCTCTGAAACCATGTCAGAATGAACGGACAGGAATGACTGTACTAGCACAAAGTTGGATACAAGTAGTAAACCCTAATCTAGTGTACCCCCTAAGGTGTAACCCACTACAGCCTACAATCATATAAACATATAATGTTTGACAGGACTACCCTTGCGGCTCTTGGGTTTGCGCCTTCGACTGCTGACCCTTCACTGTTTCTACGCACCGACACTTCGCTGCCGCCGTTCTATATCCTCGTGTACGTCGACGACTTGGTCTTTGCTACTGCTGACACTGAGGCCCTCGCCCTGGTGAAGTCCGAGCTGCAGAAGAGACACACGTGCACAGACCTGGGTGAGCTGCGCAACTACCTTGGCTTGCAGATCACCCGGGACAGAGCACGGCGCACCATCACCCTGACTCTGTCACACATGGTGCAGCAGGTCCTTCAGTGCTTCGGCTTCACCTGGTCCTCAGCACAGGCCACTCCTCTGGCTATAGGTCACTCGCTCTCAGCTCTGCCTTCGGATGAGTCCGTAGAGCTGAGTGGTCCTTACCCAGAGCTAGTGGGCTGCCTCATGTACCTGATGACTTGCACTCGTCCTGACCTTGCGTACCCTCTTGGCCTTCTGGCTCGCTACGTGGCTCCTAGTCGGCACCGAAAGGTGCACTGGGAAGCGGGGAGAGGGTACTGCGCTACTTGTGCAGTACATCGGGCATGGGGCTCGTGCTTGGAGGACGGCGAGAGGTGGTCCTCACTGGGCACTCAGACGCTTCTTGGGTTGACGACCAGGCTACGCAGCGGTCGTCACAAGGTTACACTTTCAGCCTTGGCTCTGGTTCTGTTTCTTGGCGTTCTACTCGCTCGTCTTCTGTTCTCAGCTCCAGTTGTGAGGCTGAGATCTATGCCACCGCCATGGCTGCTCAGGAGTTACGCTGGCTCACCTACCTGCTGACCGACCTGGGAGAGCGGCCTCGTTCTCCTCCAGTGCTGTACGTCGACAACAAGGCTGCCATTGCCTTGTGTGAGGAGCACAGACTGGAGCACAGAACGAAGCACATCGCTCTGCGGTACTTTCTGGCTCGAGAGTTGCAGCAGCGTGGTCAGCTTCGTCTTGCACACGTGGCCACTCGGGCCAACACTGCTGATATATTCACCAAGGCACTTCCGTCTGGTGATCATCAGCGCTTTTGTACTTTGTTAGGCCTTGTGCCTACATTTCCACACTTGCTGTAGTCTTTTGTGTGTACTGTGCTCTATATTTATACCTGCATGCTTGCTCTTGCTAGGTATTGATCACTGTACTGCTCTTGTTGCTTATATATATCTCTGCATGTGGACTGGCCTTGCGGCCCTTTGCTTGTGCTCAGAATGTGTGGTGACGTTGAGATCCACCCTGAGCTTGCTTTGCGTCTCTTGACTGGTCGTGTGACCCCTTGTTCTCCCCCACTTTGCCTATGGGGGTGTGTCAAACATATATGCTGCATATTGTCTAGGCTGTAGTGGGGTAGCCCATATGGGGTACAACCCAATTAGGGTTTACTACTTGTACTCCTGCATGCTGTTAGTTCATCCATTCCTGCCTGTGATTTCAACATGGAAACCCTGTGCTACTTAGGCAAAAACTGCAATTATACCCGTACATAACACCCCCCCCCCCCCCCCCGGGTGCTATATAGGATGCCCCCAAAAGGGGGGGTATAGTAGAAACGAGGCCCGCTATAGCACCCCCCCCGCACAAGCCACCCGGGGGGTGCTCTATTTCGGGGGGTGGTATGTCCGGGGGAATACGGTACAAGGATTTCAGCCCAGCCCTTCGTCTTAGTAACTGAGAACAGCGGAATGGCTTGCATTGATTGAGTTGGGGTACAAGTACCTAACCCTAATTGTTTGTACCCCATATAGTATGACCCACTAAGGGCTATAACATTTGACACACCCCCATAGCCTAAGTGGGGAATGCCAAGTAACAGAACACAACCTAAGGTCACAAGACCAGTCACAAGCAAGCGAGAAAACAAAGCTCAGGGTGGATCTCAACGTCACCACACATTCTGAGCACAAACAAGGGGCCACAAGGCCAGTTCAAGAGTGTACAAGCTAATATATATATGGTACAAACAAACAAGAGGCAAGAACTCACTACTGCAGTCTACTAGACCCAGTCTCAACAAGGCCTAACTGCAGACAAAACCGGCGGTGGTCACAAGGCTGAAGAGCCTTGGTGAAGATGTCTGCAGTGTTGGCCTCGGAGGCCACGAAGTCCAGACGTGCCTGTCCACGTCTCTGCAACTCTCGAAGGAGGAAGTACCTGACGTCGATATGCTTCACCCTGCTCTCCAGTCGAGGCTCACGACACAGGAGAATCATCGCCTTGTTGTCAGCAAACAAGGTCGGTGCAGAGCTCGGCCGCTCACCAAGGTCAGTGAGCAAGAAGGTCAACCAGCGTAGCTCCTGTGCAGCGAGGGCTCCAGCGTAGATCTCGGCCTCTGCGGTAGAAGTCGCAACAGAGGAGGACCGAGTAGACCTCCACGAAACAGCTCCAGAGCCCAGGCTGAAACAGTAACCCTGTGTAGACCTCTGTGACTCAACGTCGTCGGCGTAGGAGGAGTCGCAGTGACCGGTGAGTACAACTGGCTGTGTCCCTCCAAGTACAAGCCCCATGTCTGATGTCGCGCCGAGGTACTTCGCCACCCTCTTAGCTGCCGCCCAGTGAACAGGACGGTGTCTCCCTGTCGCAACAAAGCGAGAAAGGATGCTAAGAGGGAAGGCGAGGTCCGGGCGAGTGCACGTCATCAGGTACATGAGGCAGCCCACCAACTCTGCGTAGGGACCACTGGGCTCGAACGGCTCGTCAGGAAAAGGCCCAGTGAGTCTGTGGTCTACAGCAAGAGGGGTGGGAGGAGGAGAGGAGTGCTGAAGCCCGAACCGCTGAAGGACCTGCTGCACCATGTGTGACTGAGTAAGAGTAATGGTGCGAGCGGCTCTGTCCCTGGAGATCTGCAGGCCAAGGTAGCGGCGCAGTTCCCCAAGGTCAGTGCAGGTGTGTCTCTTCTGCAGTTCGGACTTCACCTCCGCCAGTGCAACTGTGTCGGCTGTGGCAAAAACCAGGTCGTCAACGTAGACAAGAACAAAGAAAGGTGTGCGCCCACGACGAACAAACAGCGACGGGTCGGCGGAAGACGGCTCAAACCCAAGGTCGGACAGAGTAGAGCGGAGAGTGTCGTGCCACTCACGGGGTGCCTGGCGGAGACCGTAGACCGGTCGTCTGAGGCTCCACTGGGTCCCAGGCGGGAAAGTGCCAGTGAAGCCCGGAGGACGACGCAGCCAGATCTCCTCGTGTAGGCTGCCCTGCAAGAAGGCAGTGGAGAAGTCGAGAGAGTGTAGCTCGTAGTCTCTCTGCGCTGCTACGTGCAGTAACACCCGAAGAGTGGTCATCTTCGGGGTGGGCGCAAAGGTCTGAAAGAAGTCAACTCCCTCACGCTGACTGAAACCTCTAGCCACGTAGCGTGCCTTGAAGACTGGAGGAGATCCCGGCGGCCGCTTCACCTTGAAGATCCACATGCCGTCAACAATGTTCGCCCCTGGGGGGGGAACCTCATCAACGTAAGTGCCTGTGGACCTGTAGGAGGCCATCTCTGCGTCCATGGCAGCTCTCCACTGAGAGGCCCAAGGCCCTGACACTGCCTTAGCGTAAGTGCGAGGAGTAGGTATGTCAGGAGCGTCGGGGTCTCCCTCAGGAGCGAGCAGCATGGCACAGAGATGAGGTGAAGCGGCTGCCAGGAACTCTAGCTCAAACTGTCTATCCTCTAGGACGGCACAGCCAAGGGCAAACTCACCCCCGGCGGACAGAGGACGGACAGGAGGAGCCGCCACAACGCGAGTGGCGTAGTCAAGGCGACGCGTAGCAGTAAAGTCTGTGACAGCGGCAGTGAGGACCGCGACGGAGGAAGGAGAGGCACGAGGGTCTGTAACAAGAGAGGCGAGAACACGAGAGAGAGTGGGGCGGTACGTGCGGTAGTAGTCAGTGACCGGAGTGGACAGGGAGGCAGTGAGGGACGACTCAGGAGGACGAGGAAGAACAGACGGAGGAGAACGAGGAGGACTAGGACGAAACAACACGGTACGAAGGTCACGGACAGGTGACGAGGGACGAGCACGAGGAGGACGAGAGGCCCAAGTGTGGGAGAGAGGAGTGGGAGACGGAGCGGGAGACGGAGGAGACTGAGAACGAGGGAACACAGCCGGAGCTGAGTCCGGAGGAGGAAACGTCGGACCGAACACAGGAGGAGAGGAAGAGAGGAGACCAAGGGCCCGAAGGCCAGTAACAGAGGCCGGAGGCTGCTCCGGCTGCTGCTGCTGCTGCGGCGGCTGCTGCTGCTGCTGCTGCTGCTGCTGCTGCTCCCGCTGCAACTCCAGCCTCTCACGCTCCACCCGCTGCTGAACCTCCAACCTCTCACGCTCCAAACGCTGCTGCTCCTCACGCTCAAGACGAAGACGGGTCTGGTGTCGAGTCAGGTAGGGGTGAGGAGGAGGAGTGGTGTCAGGAGACGAAGAAGAAGAACCGGCTCCGCCCTCGACAGCACCCGGCTGAGAACCCCCAGAGCGTGTACCCCCTGCGGCAGCACGACTAGCACCTGTAGGAGGTGGACCCGCACCCCCAGTCGGGGTGCCTCCAGTGGCACCAGCACCAGCCTCAGACTCTCCAGCTCCAGAAACACCACCAGCTCCAGCACCACCACCAGCTCCAGCACCCTCGGAACGGGCAGCCGCGGCAGGTGCACGCTCAGCGCCAACGCCAACACCCCGAGAACAGGCGGCTCCTGTAGGTGCACGAACAGCTCCAACGCCAGCACCCCCAGAGCGAGCACCGCCAGAGCCCTCACCCCGAGCACCAACACCCTCAGAGTCCGCAGTGGCCGGTAAAGGAAGCGCTGACGGCTGCTGCGGAGGCTGTGAGGACGACTGTGGGGAAGGAGGAGAGACCTGGGGGGGTACCGAGGGGGGGGGAGTAGCGTGGGACACACCAGACGGAGCAAGACCAGGGGGGGGTACCGGAGGAGCAGGGGAGGGAGGAGGAGGAGGTGGAGCCAGGAAGGGGGGGGGGGGGAACCGGGAGACCTCGAGAGGGGTACCTGACGTAGTAGGGGACGGACTCGTCGAAACGGACGTCACGAGAGTCAAAGAACCGGTGGGAGGGTGGGTGGTAAAAGGTGAAGTCAGAGGAGCCCTCTGGGAAACCAAGGAAGACACAGGGGACGGCGCGAGGCGAGATCTTGTCCGCAGAGGTGTCGCGGACAAGAGCCAAGCAGCCCCAGACACTAAACCTCGACGCAACACCAGGGGACCCTGTCCAAAGACTGGTCGGTGAAGCCCCTGGCCGAGAGACGCGAGGCC
Source organism: Closterium sp. Yama58-4 (assembly GCA_947470075.1). Lineage (NCBI taxonomy): Eukaryota > Viridiplantae > Streptophyta > Zygnematophyceae > Desmidiales > Closteriaceae > Closterium > Closterium sp. Yama58-4. The sequence continues at coordinate 232,311 of CANIUD010000079.1, read as the reverse complement.
AGAGGTTCAGCTGGTGAGCGGCGTACCGAGCCGCGTAGGGCCACAGAAAATGGGGCGCGCGGGCGTGGATCATGGAGGTGCGGGCGATCTCCATGACCAGGCCTAAGCGGCGCTCAGCAACCCCATTCTGCTGTGGAGAGTCTGGGAGAGTCCAGGACTGGGTGATGCCCTGCTCAGCACAGAAACTGGCGAGAATGCCGGAGCGAAACTCACCCCCACGGTCGGAGTGGAGACAACTGACACGACGACCACGAGTGCCCTCGGTGGCGAGGAGCCACCGGATCAGCGTAGAAGTCACGTCGGACTTCTTCGCCAAGGGGAACACGGTGGTGTACCGAGAGAAATCGTCAACGACCACCAGAAAGAAACTCTCCCGCTCAGGGCCAAGGCGGGAGGCGGGGCCCCAGACGTCTAAGTGGAGTGTCTGGAAGGGCTCGGTGGCCGGACGAAGGGAGGAGGAGTGGGGGGTGGCGCGAAGCCGACCCTGGACACAAGGACCACACGGAGGAGCTGGGGACGGCGGGAGTGGTGGGAGGACTCGGGGGAGGCCTAAGACAAGACGCTGACTGGACATGGCGCGCAGACGAGGAAGGGACGGGTGCCCCATCCGGTGGTGCCACAGAACGGTGGGGTGGGCAAGCGACCGACACGAGCACGACGCAGCAACTACACCTGACACAGCAACCTGACTGGACCCGGCTACCTGGTGGGACGGGGGAACCTGACGGGGGTCGGTGCGGAGGGTGTACAGACCAGAGCCCGGCTCCTGGCGGAAAGTGGCCAAGGGGGCGTACGTGTCACCGTCGACGCAGACTGCGGTGTCACCAGAAGGCTCAACCCAGACCCCGACGTGCTGTCTCGCCAGGGTGCCCACACCAACCAGGTTCCTAGAGAACGTAGGAACGTGGAGGCCGGTCAGGGAACCAGAAGGAGCAGCTGGGCACGGGAGTGTAGTGGCGTGAGTCGCAATGACCGGTCCCGAGGAGGGATCGGCCAGTGCTACAGGGACAGGTGCCGGTAGCGGAGAGAGAGTCGTGCAGTCGCGGAAGAAGCAGTGCGACGCTCCTGAGTCCAGTGTGAAGGAGAGAGACGCGTCCGCCGAGGGAGTACCTGTACTAGTAGCTAAACAAGATCCTACACTGGCACCTACTCTAGCAACAGGCAAGTACACAGATCCAGGAGCACTATAGTCAACATCAGCATACATGGCATAAGACCTAGCATCATCCATAGTCATATCAAAAACAGCAATGCCACGAGCAAGAAGCGTCCCCCAGCGTGGCGGCGGGGGAGCAGAGGGGCCGTGGTGGAAACGGTAGAGGTCGTCGAGACGACTGAAGCAGCGTGCAGCAGAGTGGTCGGGGCGGCCACAGTACGAGTCCCGTCGAGGACCCGTAAGGATCCAGTACTCACAGGGACCAACGTCGCGGCCGGCCGAGCGAGGTCCCCGACTGGAGGGGGGGGCACTGCGCCCAGTGCTCGGGGGACCCACAGACCTCCACTGCTGCTGAGGGCCCCACTGCTGCGGAGGCCCCCACTGCTGAGGCTGCTGCTGCGGTGGGCGCTGCTGCTGGCCCTGTCGCTGCTGCTGCGGTCCCTGCTGCTGCTGCTGCTGTCCAAGCTGTGGCAGCTGCTGAGAAGTCGGCTGCTGCTGCTGCTGGAACCCCCCACCACCAGTGATAACTCCACCGTCGAGAGGAGGACCGTCAGGGCCCGAGCCACCCCCACTACCACTCCCACCACCCACCCCACCGCCGCCACCACTACCCACACCACCCCCAGTACCCCCGCCCTTCCCTCCCTTCTTGCTAGCCTTGCCACGTTTCTGTCCGCCAGAGACAGAAACAGCCGCCGTCTCCTCAGAGGCAGAAGACGCGGGGATGGCAAGGGAGGCAGTGAAGGTGGGAAGCTGTGGTACCGCACACCCCTCAAAAAGACGAGGAGGAGGTGCTGAGGAGGCAGAGGCAACTGCGAGGAGGTTACTCTCGATCTTCGAGAGAGCGGTCTCAAGAAGATCGATGGTAAGCTCAGTGGGATGCTTCAGAAGAAGCGCGTCGCGGGCTGTGGCTAGGCGGTCAGGGAGGCGAGTGACTAGCCAGTGAATGGTGAGCCACATAGGGGGCGGGGCAAGGGCAAGCTGGTCCTCAGTGCAAGCAGCACGAAAGCGAGTGTCAAGGGAGCGCAGGTGGGCAGTGAGGTCAGAGACAGTCTCAAAGGAGGCGAGGTCAGGGTAGATAAAGGGGACGAGGAGGCGACTGAGTGAGGCAGAGGAGGGAGTGGAGTAGCGAGCAACAATAGCCTTATACAGATCTGCAGCGGACTCGACCTGAGTGAAGTGGACTGCCTCGGTCGGTGGGAGAAGGTCGGTCAGGGCGAGGCAGGCAGCGGCGTCACGAGACTCCCACACGTCGCGAGCAAGAAACTGGCGCTGGTACTCGGCCTCCTGCTCAGGAGTAGGCGACGGGGTGGTGGGCAGCGGCCTAGGCTGAGGAGGGGCGGTCTGAGTACCGGATGCGTGTGCCAATAGGTGCACGCCATCCTGCCGCTGGCTCTTAAGGTGGCGCTGGGCCTGGGTAAGCCACGTACTAAAATCAATCGGTCTCCCCTCAGGGTCAAATCGAAGTACTCGAGTGGTCGCCATAAGGGGCGAAAAACGAGAGAGCGCGGCTACCAGCCGCAGGAGGGTGAGACAGTCAGTGGCACGTGGGCAGGCACGCAGGCAAGGAGGCGAGGAGGCAGTGTAAGAGGCGCACAGGGGGGCAGCACAGCGCGCTGGCCGGTGGGCGGCGCGGCGCGCTGGCCGGCGGGCGACGCGGCGCGCAGGCGGTGCGCTGGCGTGGCGCGCTGGCGTGCGCGCTGGCGTGCGCGCTGGCGTGGCGCGCTGGCGTGGCGCGCTGGCGTGGCGCGCTGGCGTGCGCGCTGGCGTGCGCGCTGGCGTGGCGCGCTGGCGTGCGCGCTGGCGTGCGCGCTGGCGTGGCGCGCTGGCGTGCGCGCTGGCGTGGCGCGCTGGCGTAGCGCGCTGGCGTGTGCGCTAGCGTGGCGCGCTGGCGTGCGCGCTGGCGTGGCGCGCTGGCGTGCGCGCTGGCGTGGCGCGCTGGCGTGGCGCGCTGGCGTGCGCGCTGGCGTGGTGCATTGGCGTGCGCATTGGCATGCGCGCTGGCGTGGCGCGCTGGCGTGCGTGCTGGCGTGGCGCGCTGGCGGGCCTGCTGGCTAAGGCGCTAGCGGGCCAGCTGGCTAAGGCGCTGGCGGGCCTGCTGGGGAGGGGGGGGGAGAGCCTAGAGCGCTGGCTAGGGCGTTGTCCAGGGCGGTAGCTAGGTCGTGGGCGAGGGCGCTGGCTAGGGACGGCATAGGACTAGGAACGGAGGTGACTAAGGCCTAGGAACAACGAACCTACTGCTGATACCATCTTAGTAACTGAGAACAGCGGAATGGCTTGCATTGATTGAGTTGGGGTACAAGTACCTAACCCTAATTGTTTGTACCCCATATAGTATGACCCACTAAGGGCTATAACATTTGACACTTCGATACAAGTCTGAGGAGACAGCGCACACGACAGGAAAAAAGCTGATATTTCAGAACAACTAGTTAAAAAAAAACTGACATTACAGCATACACACTAAAAAAAAAAGCTGCCACAACAGCCCCATGTTTCCCTAAACGGCGGAAATCACAGGCTTTTTACCCCTAATCAGCCTTTTTTCGCTGACTTCTGAGGGCCTGCTTCCGACCCTAAGGGGGTATTCCTATCCTCGTATCAAGAGAACCTCATATCAAGAATGTACTTTTTGCCTGGTAAAACTAGCGAGAGGTTTTGGGTTTAGGGGAATTTCCAGTGGGAGCTTGGTATGAAGTTCTCTTGATACTAGGATAGGAATACGCTCTAAATCAGCCTTATTTCGCTGAAATCTGAGGCCCTGCTAGCATCTGCTTCTATTCTCCTTTCCATCCATCACACAGCACAAAGGACTGCAAGAAAAAGCGGGGCGACGTTGGATGGGACAGGAAGATGCAGCGCCAGCAGCAGCGAGATGGTGCATTGCAGTGCGAAGTGGCGGGGCGAATGAGATCATAGTGTGGTGAGATGGCCAGTCCTGTAGAGTGCAAAGAAGGAGAGCAGCGGGGCAGCCCTGGCGTCGTGAATGACGAGCCTCACATGCCGCGCTCTCACTGCTTCCAACCGAAACAGCCTCTTGCGCCCCACTGTGCTGCCACTCGCTATCACTCTCCACTCGTCCGCTCTCCCCATCCTCCCCGTCCCCTCCAGCATGCTGCGCGCTGCCCCTTGGGGGCCATGCAGTGTGCCCAGCGCGTGCTCTCCCAGGCCTGGCAGACCAGACATGGAGGGCAGCACACTATCGCCGGCATCGCACCCACCTGGCCCACACTCGCCAGCACTGCCAGCACCAACTTGGGCCGCAGGGGCAGCTGGAGTAGCGGCTGCTGCAGCAGCAGGGTCTGGGTGGAGCACCTCCACTGTAAACAACTTTATTCTCTGCCCGTACGCCACAGGCTCCTCCAACCGAACCACATGAAAAGTTTTCACCTGCCCGAGGTCGAACTCAAGAGTAGCAGACAGCACCCCATCCTTAGCCGCCCAAAAGGTCGCATCCCCAGCACTCAGCACATTCTCAGGCCCGTATTCACACCGCCCTCTCTCTCGCCCCCACCCCCCCCACCATCCCCATAACCCCATCCCAAACCATTTCCTTCGTAAATCCATCTCCTCCTCTTCCTTCCGCCTCCGCCCCCCCTCGCACCCATACACGCTGCTGGCGTGCACACGAGCACCTGCGCTGACCTCCTCCTGGAACAGCACTTGAAGCGCGCGGCCAAACTGCCTCACACGCTGCACGTCCTCCCCATGCAGCAGGCCGGTGGTGTTGGGTGGCACGTTGAGCAGCAGCGAGCAGCCGCGCCCCACGGAGGCCAGGTAGACGTCCAGCAGGCGGGCGAGCGGCTTGGGGCGCTCTGAGGGGTGCCAGAACCACCCCGGGCGGATGGACACGTCGCACTCCGCTGGCATCCAATCCGTGCCCGCCACGTCACCGTGGTTCAGGTACCTGCAGGCAGGGCAGATGGGTGGGGAAGGCATGGGTGGGGAAGGCATGGGTGGGGAAGGCATGGGTGGGGAAGGCATGGGTGGGGAAGGCATGGGTGGGGAAGGCATGGGTGGGGAAGGCATGGGTGGGGAAGGCATGGGTGGTGAAGGCATGGGTGGGGAAGGCATGGGTGGGGAAGGCATGGGTGGGGAAGGCATGGGTGGGGAAGGCATGGGTGGGGAAGGCATGGGTGGGGAAGGCATGGGTGGGGAAGGCATGGGTGGGGAAGGCATGGGTGGGGAAGGCATGGGTGGGGAAGGCATGGGTGGGGAAGGCATGGGTGAGGAAGGCATGGGTGGGGAAGGCATGGGTGGGGAAGGCATGGGTGGGGAAGGCATGGGTGGGGAAGGCATGGGTGGGGAAGGCATGGGTGGGGAAGGCATGGGTGGGGAAGGCATGGGTGGGGAAGGCATGGGTGGGGAAGGCATGGGTGGGGAAGGCATGGGTGGGGAAGGCATGGGTGGGGAAGGCATGGGTGGGGAAGGCATGGGTGAGGAAGGCATGGGTGGGGAAGGCATGGGTGGGGAAGGCATGGGTGGGGAAGGCATGGGTGGGGAAGGCATGGGTGGGGAAGGCATGGGTGGGGAAGGCATGGGTGGGGAAGGCATGGGTGGGGAAGGCATGGGTGGGGAAGGCATGGGTGGGGAAGGCATGGGTGGGGAAGGCATGGGTGGGGAAGGCATGGGTGGGGAAGGCATGGGTGGGGAAGGCATGGGTGGGGAAGGCATGGGTGGGGAAGGCATGGGTGGGGAAGGAGGGACGGGAGCAGGGGTGTGGGGGCATGTACGGTACAGCGCATGCATGTACGGTACAGCGCATGCATGCACGGTACAGCGCATGCATGTACGGTACAGCGCATGCATGTACGGTACAGCGCATGCATGTACGGTACAGCGCATGCATGTACGGTACAGCGCATGCATGTACGGTACAGCGCATGCATGTACGGTACAGCGCATGCATGCACGGTACAGCGCATGCATGCACGGTACAGCGCATGCATGTACGGTACAGCGCATGCATGTACGGTACAGCGCATGCATGCACAGTACAGCGCATGCATGTACGGTACAGCGCATGCATGTACGGTACAGCGCATGCATGCACGGTACAGCGCATGCATGTATGGTACAGCGCATGCATGTACGGTACAGCGCATGCATGTACGGTACAGCGCATGCATGTACGGTACAGCGCATGCATGTACGGTACAGCGCATGCATGTACGGTACAGCGCATGCATGCACAACCACGGTGGTGCACAAGAGGGCAAGGATGGGTGGGTGAGGAGGAAGCACGAAATAGGGCAATGATGCTTCACCATGCAACGGCCCCCACTCACCCCTTACTTGTCCCCCACTCGGTCCCCCACTCGCCCCCCATTCGCTCCCCACTCGCTCCCCCACTCGCACTCCACTCGCCCCTCACTCGCCCCCCACTCGCCCCTCACTCGCCACCCTGACGCAGCCCCCTTACTGGGTGTCGGTGCCGTCCAGCGTGAGCTGGCTGCCGTTCACCATGGCCCAGCACGGCTCGCCCGCCTCGCCGCGCTCATTGCCCGCCCACCGCATGTCGGGGCCCTGCGCTGAAAACACCGCCGCTGCCGGCTGCAGCTGGCGAATGAGAGCCTGCCACGTGGCAGTGTGGTAGGTCATGGGGCGGCGGTCCCCCTTGGCGCCGTCCAGCCACACCTCCGCCACGGGGCCGTAGCTGCAAGGCAAGGCAAGGCCGGGCAAGGCAGGGCGAGGCGGGAGGGGCAGGGGAGGGTGGCGCAGGTGGGCGGAGCCAGGCTTGGCTTGGGCATGGCTTGGGGTCGACCTGCTCCTCCCATGCGCGCACTGCACCGCACCTGCACCACGGGCGTGAGTGGAGCGGCGCTGGTGGTGGGGAAGAGGGGGGATGCGGGAAGACGGAGAGATGATGGGGACAATGAGAGACGAGAACTGTACATTGCACGTTGTAGAAAGAAAAAGAGAGAGAGGGAGCAAGTGAGGGAAGAGAAGAGCGGGGAGGGTGACAGGCAGCAACGGAGAGAAACACAAGGAGGGAAGGTACGGTGCAGGGGAGGGTGGTACAAGGAGTAGACTGAGAGGTTGAAGGGGGTAAAGGGCGAGGAGTTTGTTAGGGGCGGCAGCAAAGAAGTGCAGGTGTGAGAAGAGCACATGATTGCATTGCACTGAAATCATGCCCTCTCCTTCCATCCCCTCACCACCGCCCAACTGCTCACAACCCTCTGCCCAGCGCTCATACGCCCAGCCCAGCCCCACTGCCATCCATCATGCTGCCCTGCTCCCCATCCCCAGCTTCCACCCCACACCCGCCACGTCAGCACGCCCCATCCCCCCCCCCCATGCACTGACCGGGTGAGCAACTCCCTCAGCTGCCCCTCGTACAAGGCGTTGTACGCCTCACTGCCCTCCTCATACGCCCGCGCGTTGCGGTCCCACGGCGACAGATACAACCCCAGCCCCACGCCCGCCGCCCGTGCCGCTGCAGCGACGTCAGCGACGACGTCCCCCCGGCCGGCCTTCCAGGGCGAGCGGCGCACGGAGTGGTTGGTGAGCGCCGAGGGCCACAGGCAGAAGCCGTCATGGTGCTTGGCTGTCAGCACCACCAGCTGGGGGGATGGGGTGAGGGGCGAGGGGCGAGAGGGGTGAGAGGAGCATGAAGGGTGAGATGGTTGAGGAGCATGAAGGGTGAGATGGTTGAGGAGCATGAAGGGTGAGATGGTTGATGAGCAGCGCAGAAACGATGAAGGCGCGGGGGGGGGGCTTGTGAAGCTTGGCTGGTGTCACAAGAGGTGTGGGGGTTGTGAGTATGTGTGGGATCTGCTAACATGAGCTATGCAGCACGAGGCACAAGGCGTGGGGCAGCTGGTTGTTTGAACCACCTGCCAGGCACCAACAATGGCAGCGCGCCTGCAAGCGTGGGGCGCGGGCTCGACAGCGCGTCCTCACCACGCCCGCCTCCCTTGTCGCGTGCCCTCCGCCCACAGCTCACCAGAGACAGCGGCTCGCAAACACCACCCCCTACCGCGCATGCTCTCCCCTCGCATGCTCCCCCCTCACACGCTCCCCCCTCGCGCCATCACATACGGCGCACGGCCGCCCCCAACGCGAGAACGCAATCAGCTCCGAGAGACGCAGGGGGAGGACGGTCTCTCCCGGCGCGCTCGATCATGAGAGCGCGAGGCGCACCTGAAGGCCTGGCGCTCATATTGCGCGCACCTGGAAGCCGGCGGCCTTGACGGTGTCGACCCAATGAGTCGCGTTGAGCGCCGCCGGGTCGAACAGCCGCGGGTCCTCGCGCCCCGTGCCCCACTCGCGGTCCGTGAACGTGTTCATGCCCACGTGGAAGAACGCCGCCAGCTCGGCACGCTGACGGGTCAGCTGGCGCGCCGTGGGGATGGGAAGCAGCGGCGGGGGTGGAGGAAGGGGCGAGGAGAAGCAAGCGGAGAGAGGGCGGAGGGCGAGGGACAGGGAGGAAAGGAGTGAGGCGAGTGGGGGAGGAGGGCTAAGGCACGCGAGCGCGGGGACGAGGAGGAGCAGCGGAGCGGCAACAAGAAGAGAGAGCGCGCGAGGGCGGTGGCGAGGATGGGGGGGAAAAGCGTCCATGACGGCGCGTGTGGCGTGCGCGACGGGGACACCCTGTTTCTGAGGGAACGGCGATGGCGGAACTAGACGGGATGATGCAGCGCATGTATCGAATGAATTTGGATGACAGAAGTTCCCGACATTGGACAACCCGAATTCTCGAAGTTTCCCCCAGCTCTCACATTTCTTTATGTGATATTTCGGACAACAGTACACCTAATCTCATGTCATAAAAACTTGACATTGTGGAACAAATATGCTTTTCCTTGCCTCGCATCGCTGCGCCGTGGCAACGTGTACCAGTAAGGCATTAGAGAATCAGAATATCATCACTTTCCATTCTCCTAATCACCTCCTCCCTCCTCTCCCCTGCAACGCCACCCCCCTCAGCCCCAGCGGTGCCCTCCTTGCGGAAGACAAACACACAGTAGAGGTACGCGGCGTCCCACTCATCCGCGGTCATCTCCTCGCGCCACCGCTCGCCCACGATGCGGCGCAGCAGCGACGCGTGCGGCTCGACGGCGACGTGCGTCTTGATGAACTGGTGGAAGTTGGCGTGGTACAGCACCTGCAGCCCGTACTCCGCAGCAAGGCGCTGCAGGAAGGCGAAGGGCACGAGCCACTCGGGGCAGTCCACGGCGTCCTCCAGCCGGAACTCATACCGGATGCCGTATGGGCGGGAACAAGGGAACTTCTTGTCCGCGAATTCCGCGGCGAATTCTATCGAGTAGACGGAGTTGCCGAACCTGAGGTTCGGCGAGGCCCGCAGCTTGTGCACGAGCACGTTGGCGTCGGGGATGGTGCCGATGAACTTGCCGCCCGGCCGCAGCAGCGCTGCGATGTTGCGCAGCCCGCAGCGAGCGCGCTGCTCTGTCTCAAAGGAGTAGTGCAGAGCGAACTGCGTGGAGCAGATGTCAAACGGCGCCCACGGCAGCAACTCGCGGTCCAAAGGCACACCAAAGCAGTCCGCACACGCCAGCTTCGCCGGGAACCGCATCTGCCGCCGGTCGCCGTCCCCCTCGTCCCTCGCCCCACCTCCCCCGGCGAAGGAGCGGTGCGAGTCGCCGTTGTAGCGCGCCATGGCGTTGTGCACGGAGCCCTCAGCCACGTCCACTCCGAGGTAGAAGCCCACGTTGACGCGCGCCCACTTGGTGAGGTCGCCGCCCTTGCCGCACGCCAGGTCCAGCACGCGTGCACCGCGGGCGGGGTGGGTGTGGAGGCGGATGAGCACGGACTTGATCCAGTTGTTGAGCTTCTTCAGGTGGATGATGGGACTCGCCTCGCGCTCGTGCCGCTGCTGGTTGTCGCGCCGGCTGTAGTGGTCCGCCACCACGCGCACCAGCAGCCCCTCCGCCTCGCCTCCCCCGCCCTCACCTGCCCCGCCCGCCTCCATCCGCTTCGCCGGCCGCTCATCGCCCTCTGCTGCCTCGCCAGCGCCTCGCTCCTTGCGCTTCATGCCACTCGCATGCTCCTGCTCCCAACGCTCGCCCCTCTCACCCCCCTCGCTTCCTCGCCACTCCTCGCCACTTCTGTCACTCCCCGTCCCCCCTCCCTCGCCGTCGCTTGACTCGTTATAGTCACTCCCGTCGTCCTCGTCAAAGTCCAGGTTCACGCCAAGCCCTGTCCCCCCAAACGCCATCCCCCCCTGCTCGCCGCCCTCGCGCGCATCGCCCCGCGGGTCTGGTCCCGTCGACTCGTCGCCACCGCTGCCCTTCACATCCTCTGCCAGCCCTTCCCCGTCATACCCGCCTTCCTTTTCCTCCTCTCTCTCCCCATTGCCTTCCTTCCTCTCGTCCCCACCGCCTCCATCTTCACTCTCCCCGTCGCTGTGCGATGACCGCGACGATGCTGACGACCCAGACGACTGTGACGACGACGATCGCGACGACCGCGACGGCGATTGCGACTGCGAGTCATCGCGACTGGGGGAATCGCGGCGGTCCGTGCCGGCCGGAGACGCGGCTTCTGCGGAGTCGTTGCCGGACGCCTCCGCGGCGCCGTTGGCGGCGTGGCGGGCGGGCTCCTCCCAGTCGTCGGCGTCGCTGCCGCCCTCCAGGCTCGCCACTCGCTCCAACCCGAACCCCGCCAAATCCATCCAGCGCCCGCCTCCTCCTCAACCCTTACGGCCCACTCAAGCCTTACTCTCGCTATCGCCGTGGCTGTGTCGCACGCTCGCTCCCCTCTCCCACGTCGTCAGCTCCAGCTTCGTTCGTTGTGGGGTGCAAGGGTACTACGTTCACGCACATAACGAAAAGGCTGTTATGAGCGTGTGGGTTTCACAAACGAGCTGAGGGCGTGTTACATTTTCTAAAAGCTGTAAAAATCCGGACAGCCGTCCGAGAGCGGTTCAGATTCCGAACATCAGGCAGTCCGAGTCCAGCGTCAGGACACCAGCTTGACACCAGCTGTTTATGCGTGTCACCCCGAAGCGCTAGTGATTTTGCGTGTCAATCACTGTAGCATCAGTGTCAGCTCGAAGTGCGCGTAGGATCATCAACAACGCATTCTGATTAGTTGGGACCTACTCGTGTATTCAATGATTGGTGCATGTCCAAGCCAGCGACATTCTCAACTAGCTGTGAGATCTCAAGTAAGAGACGGTGCGACTTGATTGGGTGATAGGGGTGATGAGATTGCAGCTGCGACGATCCTTACTGGCTTGTAGGCGTTGACCCTGTCAGAGTTAAAATGTATCCGACTAGTTGTACTGGCTAGCAATCTACGAAATTTTGACACCCTGCCAACAATGTATGCTCGTGTCAAAATGGCAAAATGACACTGGTGTCAAAACTACGAACGAGCCCTAAGCCTCGTCCGACGTTGTTTGTGAAACATTTTCAGGCTTACGAAAGTTATCAAATGTGTGAGGTTGTAACCATGATCACGATGTCATTACGATACCGGTAACACCCTAGCGACCCGGAAAAAAACGATTTCATCGACCAATAACATTGCGGTATGTCAAAGTATATATGCATTATAACTGTGTAGGCTGTAGTGGGGTAGCCAATATGGGGTATAGCCCCTTTAGGGTTTCATATTTGTACCCAACTATTCCTAGTCATTCCCATTCCTACTAGTTGTTTCTGAGATGGTATTCAGAGCAAGAGGTCCCTACGACCCCAGGATCGATTTTTTTTAGGGCCCACCACCAACCGCTCGCGGTTACCGTGATACCCCTCGCCCTGCCTGGCCTGCCCTACACTGCCTTGCCCTGAGCCGCGTCGCCCTAGCTGGCAAGCGCGCCGCTCGCCCAAAGCCCCGCGCGCGCCTTGCTGCCCGTCGCGCTGCCCCGCAGCCCCGCGCGCCGCCCGTCGCGCTGCCCTGCCACCCCGCGCGTGCCCGTCCGCTGCGTGTCGCGCTGCCCTCCAGCCCCGCGCGCCGCCCGTTACGCTGCCCCGCAGCCCCGCGCGCGCCTTGCCAGCCCGTCGCGCTGCCCCGCAGCCCCGCGCACGCCTTGCCAGCCCGTCGCGCTGCCCTGCAGCCCCGCGCGCGCCCTGCTGCTGCCCGTCGCACTGCCCCGCGGCCCCTCGCATCGCCACCCGCGCTGCCCTGCAACCCCGCGCGAGGCAGCCCTGCTGCCACGGCCGCCTGCCCCACCCGCGTGCTGCTTGCGGTGCTTAGCTGCCTGCTGCCTTTGCCTGCTGCCTGTGCCTGCTGCCTTTGCCTGCTGCCTGTGCCTGCTGCCTTTGCCTGCTGCCTTCGCCTGCGCTGCAATCATGGCGACGCTTAATGTTCTCGCGTTTGAGCCTGACGGTCGCCCGATTGAGTTTGCCACTTGGCTCGACGACCTGCAACTGTTTCTTATGACTGATGCAAAAGACGGCGTTTCACTGTTCGATCACGCGTCTGGCACTGCCGTTGCTCCTGCTGACACTGCTCCTGCTCTTGACCGCTCACAGTGGCAGACTCGCGATGCTGCTGCGCGCCTCGCTATTCGCAACCACCTGCCGATCACTGAGCGCGCGCATTTTAGCCAGCACAAGACTGCTAAGGCACTGTATGACGCTGTAGTTGCGCGCTATTCGTCCCCAGCCACTGCAGCCGTAGGTCGTCTCATCCTGCCCTACCTGTTCCCAGACCTGTCCTCGTTTGCCACCGCTGAGGACCTTATCTCTCACCTCCGCGCTAGTGACGCTCGCTTTCGTGCCGCCCTTACAGACGACTTCCTCGCCAAACCCCCCCCCCCCCCCCCCCCGCTGTACTTTACCCTCTACATCCTCGTCACCCGCCTCCCTGACACTCTCAGTTTCGTCAGAGACCACTTCCTCGCCAAAGACCCTACCACTCTCACTCTAGCCGACTTCGAGCAGCAGCTCCTAGCAGCAGAAAAGAACATACTCGCTATAGGTGCTGCTCGTGGCACTCCTCGCACTCCCCTCTTTGAGGGATGCTCCCCCTCCCCTCTTGCCCCCTCCTACGCCTCTGCTGCTGCTGCCGTCGACCTCCTCGGTGCTGAGAAGGTCGCAGCTGCTTCCGCTCCAGGTGGGAAGCGCAGCGGCACCAGGGGCGGCAAGGGTGGCAAGGGTGGTGGAGGTGGCGGTGGAGGGAGCGGTGGTGGAGGCGGTGGGAGTGGTGGAGGTGGTGGGGGTGGTCGTGGGGATGGAGGCGGTGGATTGGGCGGCGGTGGGACTGGAAGCGGTGGAGGAGGCAGCAGCGGTAGTGGAGGAGGAGGCAGCGGTAGTGGTGGTGGAGGTGGGGGCTTGGGTGCGGCCGGCCCGAAGGGGAGCTCCTGTGGCGGCCAGCAGCAGCAGCAGCAGCAGCAGCCACAGCAGCAGCAGCAGCGTCAGCGGGAGACCCCCACGTCTCAGCAGCTTCATGACTGGTATGCTCAGCGTGGGGGGTCTGGGGGTCCTGGTCGCTGCACCTATTTCATTCGCGCCGGTCCCCGCGCAGGTCGCACATGCAACGACCTTCACACTGAGTACCGCTGTTTTGTTAGGCTTAGCGACGCCTGGCGCGCCAAGTTTCCTGATGCTACTGAGTTGCCCAACTGGGCAGACCTGCTTAGGCGTGATGTTCCTATCTTTGATCTTGACTATGATGCGATTCTTGCTGCTATGTATGCATTGACTGTTAGTGCTGAGGGTGACTGCTACTTGTGCGTTCCGCCTGACCCAGGTATAGAGACTGCAGCCCTAGGTGCTCGTGAGTCTGCTCTCTCTGGTACTGCGCCTGCTGAGGCCTTGCACACTTTCACACTTGACTCAGGTGCTTCCCGCTGTTTCTTTCGCGACAGCACCACAGTCACTCCCCTCCCTGCACCTGTCCCTGTCTCACTGGCTGACCCCTCTGGGGGCCCAGTGCTTGCACGGTCCAGTACTGTGCTCCCGTGTCCGGCGGTCCCGTCCGGTGAGCTGTCAGGTCTCCACATCCCCTCGTTCTCTACGAACCTGGTGAGCAACGCCGTCCTTCAGGATCATTGGGTTGACACCTTTACTCCTGGAGGACAGCGTGTGGTGATCTGTACGTGCTCTAGGACTGGCCGCCACCTGGCCACGTTCACACGTGCGCCAGGGTCCAGTCTGTACACCCTCACCACTGTGTCGCGCTACACCCCTGTGTCTCCTCAGCTGTACGCGTCTGCCCAGGTAGCTACCCAGTGTGAGTGTCGCCGCCTGTCGCACGACACTCTCCTGTGGCACCACCGCCTTGGTCACCCCTCTCTACCCCGCCTTCGTGGCATGCACTCTCGCCTCCTGGTCTCTGGTCTTCCCAGGTCTCTGCCCGCCCTCCCTCCCTCGCCTGCCCCGCCCTGCATTCCTTGCGTCGAGGGGCGGCAGCGCGCCGCTCCTCACTCCTCCTCGTTCCCTCCCACAGAGGCTCCTCTGCAGACTCTCCACCTGGACGTGTGGGGCCCAGCCCGTGTCCAGGGGCAGGGTCGCGAGTGGTACTTCTTGCTGGTCGTCGACGACTACACGCGTTACACCACGGTCTTCCCCTTGCGCAGCAAGGGTCAGGTCCCTGATGTTCTGATCCCCTGGATCCGCGCTGTTCGTCTCTAGCTCCGCGAGCGGTTCCAGTCGGACTTTCCTGTCCTGCGTCTGCACTCTGACAGAGGTGGTGAGTCCTTCTCCGACCTCTTGCGAGCTTTCTGTGAGGAGCACGGCATCCGCCAGTCGTTCACGCTTCCGGCCTCTCCGTAGCAGAATGGGGTTGCTAAGCGCCGCATTGGCTTAGTCATGGAGGTCGCTCGTACCTCCATGATCCATGCGGCTGCCCCCCATTTTCTGTGGCTGTTTGCGGTCCGGTACACCGCGCATCAGCTCAACCTCTGGCCCCGTGTCTCCTTGCCGGAGACTTCGCCCACACTGCTGTGGACGGGGGAGGTTGGCGATGCGTCGCGCTTCCGGGTCTGGGGTGCTCGTGCCTTTGTCCGCGATACCACCGCGGACAAGCTCTCCGCTCGCGCCATTCCCTGCGTCTTCCTTGGTTTTCCTCCTGACGCGCCTGGCTGGCAGTTTTACGACCCCACCTCGCGCCGTGTCTTCGCGTCTCAGGACGTCACCTTTGACGAGTCGGTCCCCTTCTACCGTCTCTTTCCCTACCGCACTGCCGCTCGCCCCCCCCCTCCGCTCTTTCTCGCTCCAGGTCCTCCCCAGGTAGACCCCCTCCCCGCGCCAGGTCCTGCTCCTTCAGGTGTTTCTCAGGTAGACCCTCCTGTGCGTGAGCCTGTTGAGGTCACTGATGACTCAGGTCCTGCTCGAGGTGCTGAGCCTAGGGGTGCTGGGTCTGGCGGTGCGGAGCCTGGGCGTGAGGAGCCTGGGGGTGCTGCGTCTGGGGGTGCTGAGCCTGGGGGTGCTGCGTCTGGGGGTGCTGAGCCTGAGCGTGCGGAGCCTAGGGGTGCTGAGCCTACGGGTACTGAGTCTGGGGGTGCTGAGCCTGCGCGTGAGGAGCCTGGGGGTGCTGAGTCTGGGGGTGCGGCGCCTAAGTGTACTGAGCCTGCGTGTCCGCGGTCTCCTTGGAGTGGCCGCCTTCGTCCGCGTGCGCCTCTCTCCCCACAGCAGCTGCACGAGTGGTACGCTCGCCATCAGGGTCGCGCTGCTAGAGCTAGGGGCTCTGCCGCTGGAGGCGCTGCTGCTGACGCTGGCGCTGGGAGTACTGCGGGTACTTTGTCTGCTGGGGGTACTGGAGCCACTCGCCCCGGAGGTGCTCATACGGGACGTACTAGAGCTGCTGGGGCTGGAGGTGCTGCGTCTGGGGGTGCTACTGCTGGAGACCCTGGGCCTGGAGGTACCGGCTCTGGGGGTTCTACTGCTGGAGACACTGGGACTGGAGTTGCCGGTTCTGGGGGTGCTGCTGCTGGTGACGCTGGTACTGGCGGTGCTGGCGCTGGAGGTTCTGCGGCTGCTGGTGGTGCTGGTACTCGAGGAGCTGCTGGAGGTTCTGGAGCTACTGGAGGCACTGGAGCTGCTAGTGCTGGTGGCACTGCTGCGCAATGACTGTTCTTCTCTCCGTCGTCGCCGTCGTCTCTGCCGCCTCTTGACATGGTGCTCCGCCAGGTTCTTACCCTGCCGTCTTCCACTGGCCTACCGTTACAGCCAGGCTCCCCCCTGCCTGCTCCCTCTCCGTACACTGAGCAAACAGGAGGTCCTGCTGAGCGTCGCGAGCCTGCGTCCCGTCCTGTCTCGCCTCTTCGCACTGGTCACACTGGTCGCACTGGTCGTGTCAGCCGTGAGCGTCCGCCTCCTGTCCCTGGCACGCACACTATGGCACTTCGTCCTTCCTCTGTTCCACAGCGTGTTCCTCTGCCGTCTCCTCCTGCGTCTTCTTTGCCTGACGTTCCGGACCCTGAGTCTGACCGGTTTCGTGCTGAGCACCCTACTGTCACGCGTCTGCTAGCCACTGTTGTCACTGACCCGTCGTTTGAGTCTGCTGCTGCGTCTGCCTTAGTCGCTGAGCTAGTTGACTTTGCTGCTGCTTGTCGTCTAGACTACGCTGCTAGCCTTGTTGCTGAGTCTGAGTCTATCTGTCCTCCGTCCGTCGGGGGTGAGTGTGCTCTTGGCACGGACGTCCTTGAGGACAGGCATGAGGACCTTGAGTGTCTTGCAGCCGCTGCGCCTCATCTCGTGGCCATGCTACTTGCCCCTGAGGGAGACCCGGATGCTCTAGACATCCCGACCCCGCGCTCTTACGCTGAGGCGATCGCGGGTGAGTACTCCTCTCAGTGGCAGGCAGCCATGGACGCAGAGATGGCATCCTGGAAGTCCACAGGCACTTACGTCGATGAAGTTCCGCCTCCCGGGGCAAACATCGTCGATGACATGTGGATTTTCAGGGTGAAGCGGCCGCCGGGTTCTCCGCCTGTCTTCAAGGCTCGCTACGTTGCTCGAGGCTTCAGTCAGCGAGAGGGAGTTGACTTCTTCCAGACCTTCTCCCCCACCCCAAAGATGACCACTCTTCGGGTGCTGCTGCACGTTGCCGCTCAGCGTGACTACGAGCTTCACTCTCTTGACTTCAGCACAGCCTTCTTACAGGGCAGCTTGCACGAGGAGATCTGGCTGCGCCGCCCACCTGGCTTCACTGGGTCGTTCCCTCCTGGTACCCAGTGGAGCCTCCGCCGGCCAGTCTACGGTCTCCGTCAGGCGCCTCGTGAGTGGCACGACACACTGAGGACGACACTTGCGGCTCTTGGGTTTGCTCCCTCCACAGCTGACCCGTCGCTGTTTCTGCGCACAGACACGTCGCTGCCGCCGTTCTACATCCTCGTGTACGTCGACGACTTGGTCTTTGCCACTGCTGACACTGAGGCTCTCGCCCTGGTGAAGTCGGAGCTGCAGAAGAGACACACGTGCACAGACCTGGGTGAGCTGCGCAGCTACCTTGGCTTGCAGATTACCCGGAAAAGAGCACGCCGCACCATTACCCTGACTCAGTCACACATGGTGCAGCAGGTCCTTCAGCGCTTCGGCTTCACCTGGTCCTCACCACAGTCCACTCCTCTGGCTATAGGTCACTCGTTCTCAGCTCCACCTTCGGACGAGTCCGTAGAGCCGAGTGGTCCTTACCCAGAGCTAGTGGGCTGCCTCATGTACCTGATGACCTGCACTCGACCTGACCTCGCGTACCCTCTTGGTCTTCTGGCTCGCTACGTGGCTCCTGGTCGGCACCGACCTGAGCACATGGCTGCTGCTAAGCGGGTACTGCGCTACTTGTGCAGCGCAGAGAGTCAGGGAGGCGGGTGACAATGTGGTAGAGGGTGAGCCAGAGCGGGGGGGGGTTGCTAGCAAGGAACTCGGCAGGCATAGCAGCGCGAAAACGGGCCTCACTAGTCTTGAGGTGGGTGATGAGATCAGCGACAGTGTGAAAGGAGGCCAGGTCGGGGAACAGGTAGGGCAGGGAGAGGCGGCCTAGGGTGGCAGACGCAGGCGAGGAGTAGCGAGCAACTACGGCTGTGTACAGTTCCTTAGCAGTCTTGCACTGGCCGAAGTGCTCGCGCTCATCTAGCGGCAGGGAGTTGCGGATAGCAAAGCGAGCGTGTGCGTCGCGGGTCTGCCACTGGGAGCGCAGTGTGCTAGCAGCAGAGGAGTCAGGGGCAGTAGCATGGCCTAGGGCGTGGTCGTACAGTGAAATGTCTTCCTTGGCAGTGAGCTGTAGGAAAAGGTGCAGATCATCGAGCCAGGTGTCAAATTTCACTGGGCGGCCCTCAGCGTCGAAGGCTAGAACAGGAGCAGTAGCCATGGTAGCAGGAGGAGGAAAAGTAAGTAATAAAAGTGGTAGTGACAGTAGCAGCAGGGCAAGGCAGGGCCGGGGCAGTCGCGACAGCGGCGGCAGTTGCTGCAGGTTCGGCTAGAGTAGGGACTGCAGGGCCGGCGGCGGCCGATGGAGTAGATTCGACGGTTGCGGCTGCTGCAGGATCGGCGGCGGCTGCTGCTGCTGGGTCGGCGGCGGCTGCTGCTGCAGAGGCAGCAGCGGTTGATGCTGCTGTAGCTGCGGCGGCCGCTGCTGTAGATTGCGGCGGCTGCTGCTGCCGTAGATGCGGCGGCGGCCGCTGCTGTAGATGATGCGGCAGCTGCTGCTGCTGTAGATGCAGTGGCGGCTGCTGCAGAAGGTGCGGCGGCTGCTGCTGCTGTAGATGCAGCGGCGGCTGCTGCAGAAGATGCGGCGGCTGCTGCTGCTGTAGATGCGGCGGCTGCTGCTGCTGTAGCTGCAGCGGCGGCTGCTGCAGTAGATGCGGCGGCTGCAGCTGCTGTAGATGCAGCGGCGGCCGCGGCAGGAGAGGCGGCGGCGGCTGCTGCAGCAGTTGCGACAGCCGCGACTGCAGTCTCTGCCGCGGCTGTTGCTGCAGGCCCGACCGCGGCGACGAAGGCGCGGGGGGGGCCGAGAGCAGCACACAAGGCGCGCGGGCAGTGCGACGGGCCGCGCGCGAAGAAAAAATAACCGCGCGCGCCGGCGGCTAGCTAACCGCGCGCGAAAAATGGCCGCGCGCGGGCTGCTGGCTGGTCGCGCGCACGAAATAGGCCGCGCGCGGGCGGCTAGCAGATCGCGCGCGGTAAAAAAAAAAGATGGCGCACTAGGGGCGCAATAGGAGGCGCACTAGGGGCGCAATAGGAGGCGCACTAGGGGCGCTTGATAGGTATGTAGGTAGGTAGGTAGGTAGGTGGGCCCTTAAGAACGGTCCTAGGGAAGGACCTGCTCTGAAACCATGTCAAGATTACGAGACCGGAATGGGTGTGACTAAGAGGAACAGGAGTACAAATGTGAAACCCTAACTAGGTGTACCCCCTAAGGTATCACCCACTACAGGCTAGAGCAATACAAACATATAATGTTTGACACAGACGCCTAGCAGAATCCACGCCAGCGACTACGCCCACCAGCCACGTCGACCTCGGGATACCGGCGACTTTCGCACACGTCGCCCGGGTATCCCGGACGACCGGGCAACCCCGCCTGGTCGTCCAGCCCAGTCGGTCGCCGGCTACACTAAACCCGGTGTCCCGGGGTCGGCGTCCTGGCGTCCACGTCTGAGTCCATTCGCCCAGGACGCCGTCCAGGCGCCCAGGTCGGCGTCCAGGCGCCCGGGACGCCGAGCAGACGCCCAGGTCGGCGTCCAGCCTCCCAGGACGCCGTCCAGGCGTCCAGGACGCCGAGCAGACGCCCAGGACGCCGCCCAGACGCCAAGGACGGCGTCCACCTGTTCGGCGCCCTCCAACCAGGCGCCCCCCAGCGCAACGCCCGTGCACTAGCCCCCGTACCCACTGCTGCAGGTCGGCTGCATCCCCCGCACACCCCAACACGAGATCGGCTCCGCCCAAGCGAGGACGGGGCCAAACACAACTCTCGTTGACACCTTCCTCGCTGGAGTTTCGTTTCTGCGCTATTCGACGGTGGAATGCTACCCGAGTCAACGCTAGTATGCTAGCACTCCAACGCTAGGCAAACGTTGTCCGAGCCATAACTTCGTGATGGCAGAACTTTTCGCGAGGCAATTTGGCTTATTTTAAAGCTCTTGGAGCAAGCTTCGTTATAGCGAATTCTCAGCTTAATCCGATCGACGATCTGCACGGCACGCTGCGCGACGTTCAAGGTACTCTCGTTATTTTGGCTAAGTCATTCTTGGTTCCTCTCTCCAAAAAATCGGACCCGAGGATAGGGGCTGGTCTTGTACCAGGCACCCAAGGACCCTTGGAGGTGACCCTGAGGAAAGGTATTACCAGTGTTTAAGTCCTAATAGCTTGAGTTTATTAGGCCATTACACCAACAAGCTGGTATCAGAGCTGCGTTATAGCGATCCTCGTTATAGGTAGCTATGGCGGGCAACATCTCGGCGGGAGCTGGTGAATCTTCAGCCCAAGATCGTAGCGGCAGCCAAGATTCTGGTGTTTCGGCGCCAAGGGGAGCGCGAACCAACCAGAGCTCGCTGATCAAGGAGGTGCTGAAAAATTTCATCGTCGAGAAGTTCAATAGTGAGGGCTATGATGATTGGGCCTGGAAAATGCAGCTTTACTTCCGTCAGATTGGATTGCTGAAACTAATGATTGGGGAAGAGCCTAGACCGAGTGACCCCGCGCTGCAGGAAGATTGGGACGAGCGCGCCTCGGCTGGCTACTACTTGATGTCGCAGAGTTTGGAGCTGAACCAGCGTCACCACGTCATGCACCTGCTGCCGGAGGTTGATTGCGGTCTAAAAGCATGGACCGTGCTGAAGGAGCTGCACGCTCCTACCTCCGTTGCCGCGACACTCATGATGGAGAGGGAGCTGTCCGCGTTGCGATTGAGCGAGGGAGAGCCGGTGCAACCAGTCCTGGACAAGATGCGCGACCTCTACGCGAAGTTGGCGACCGCGGGAATCACCTACCCAGAGCAGACCAAGTGCCTGAAGATGCTCTCGCTGCTGCCAGAATCGTGGCTTCAATTCACGAGCGGATTGAGCCTGCCGCAGAACCAGAGCTCGTGGACGCTCGAGTGGGTGCGGACGAAGATTCTGGAGGAGGACTTCCATCGCCGCCAACTGAGGGGTGGAGACGACGGCAGCAGCGGCTACGGGATGCAAGGGAGCCGACGTGGCAGAGGACGTGGCTTCGGTGGTGCTGGGCGCGGTGCAAAGAAGGACGATGACTCCAACGACCAACAAGGAGGTACCGGTTGGGGCCGCGGTGCGAAATCTGGACGTGGGAGCAACTCGGGTGCTGGTGGCAAAATGAAAGAGAGTTGCTGGTATTGTGAGAAGGAGGGGCACCCCTGGTTTTTGTGCTATAAGAAACCCGATGGATGGACCCCCCAGAATCGTCAACAGGATGGCGGCGCGCGGATGAACCAGAAAAACGGCGCCAATATGGTCGCTGATTCGTCCGACGGTGGTGCGGAGAAGAAGAAGGAGCGCACCGCGGGCCAGTTCTTCCATATTGGAGAGCAGGGGGAGCAAGGAGACGCCTCTGCCAAGGTTGGAGCAGAGCTGCACCCCCTGGACTATTGGGTGTTGGACACGGGCGCTGCTTGGACGATGACGCCGCGCAAAGACCTGCTGGACGACGTACGCGCTGCACCGATTAACGAGGTATACTCCGCCTCTGGACACGCGCTGAAGGTGGCTGGTGCGGGATGAGCTGCGTTTAAGGGAGCGGATGGCAAGCCGGTGGTGCTGCACGACGTTCTCCTCGTCCCCGACCTTAAGGCCAACCTCATCTCCCTCCGTAAGCTTGCCAAGGCTGGGGTGAGCACTAGCACGTATAAGGGGCAGCTGGGCAATCGGGTGCTTTGGGATCTGCATGAGAGCAAGGACGTGTACAGATCCATGTGGCAGCTGCCGGTGTTGGCGTGGCACGGTGGGGGGCAGGCTAGAGAGGGGTCTGCATCCCAGGGGGAGTGCAACGCCGTTGGAGGGGTTGGCGTGAAAGTGTCGGCCAGATCTGGGGAGACGGATTGGGCAACGGCACACCGACGCTTGGGGCATGTGGCAATGCCTTTGCTGAAGCAGCTGGAGAAAGATGGAGCCGTTAAAGGATTGAAGCTGAACGGACAGCCATCCGATGAGAACTGTGAAATTTGCCTGCTTTCAAAGTTCACCCGTTTCCCTTTTCATAGTGTCGCTGGCAGGAGCAAGAAGCCTTTGGAGCTGGTCCACATGGGCTTGGTGGGGCCGCTGCAGGTGCAAAGGGCACAAGGGGGAGCGGTATTTCCTTACAATTGTGGATGACTGGAGCAGACTGATGTGGGCGTATCCGCTGAAGCAGAAGGACCACGGCACCTCGACAATATCTTCGAGACGATTGGCTGCCGTTCGTGGAGAAGCAGGCGGAGTGTGTAGTGAAGCAGATTAGGACAGACCGGGGTGGTGAGTTCCTTGGAGCTGAAATGACGACCTGGCTCAACAAGCAGGGTATCCAGAGTGAGCTGGCCACGGCTTACACCCCACAGTCCAATGGTGTAGCAGAACGGGCAAACCGGACAATTCTGGAGACAGCTAGGGCGCTGTTCATAGAATCTGGGCTGAGCAATTCTATGTGGCCTCATGCTGTCCGGCACGCTACCGTCGCTAGGAACAGGGTGCTCACCAAGGTTGGGGATGACTCGTGGGTGCCTTTGGAGAGGTGGCTTGGGAGGAAGCCGCCGGTGGACATGCTGAGGGTGTTCGGTTGCATGGCAGTCGCCCACGTCCCCAAGACCTACCGCAGTAAGTTGGGGGCGAGTGCAATCTGGTGTGTGCATTTGGGGCTGGCTGCTGAGAGCAAGGGATGGCTGCTGTGGGAACCATCCAAGGGTGTGTTGTTTGACAGCAGGGATGTGAAATTCATTGAGGGCATGATGTATGGGAGCTGGGAGAAACAGCCGGAGGCCCGGGTGTCCCAGCAGATGGAGCAGATCACCATGCAGCTGGACCTGACTCCTAGTGTGTGGGAGGAGGGAGAGGAGGCAGCTGCGACGAATGGTGATGGAGAGAAGGTACAGGAGGCATCTGCTGGTGGAGAAAATGGTGTGGAAACTGGCGGCAGCACTAGTGGAGCTGCTGGATCCGAGGGAGGAGAGCAACAGCAGGGGAAAACTAAGAAGCCGAAGGGTGTCGTTATGAGGGGATGGGAGACACCCGTCTCCAGGCCAGGACGTACCCGTATGGCTACTAAGAAGCTGATTGCAGGATCAGGTGTAGTGGAGCAGCAGCTTGGGACCGAGGAGGCAATGCTGATTCTACCTCATGGCTATGACCCGGATGAGGAGGACGAGCCTGCATATTATTTTCTTGCCCCTGCACCAGAGGAACCAGCTAGCATGGAGGAGGCACTAGCTGGACCAGATAGGGACAAGTGGTTGGCTTCTAGGGATGCTGAGTACCAAAGCCTGCTAGAGAATGGGACATGGGATCTGGTGGTGCTGCCCGAGGGGAAGAAAGCGGTACAATGCAAGTGGGTGCTGAGGATCAAGACCGATGAAAAGGGGCAGAAGAGGTTTATGCAGAAGGTACAAGAGTAGGCTGGTGGCGAAGGGGTTTATGCAGAAGGAGAAGCAGGACTTCAACGAGATCTTTGCTCCCACTGCCAAATCCCCTACCCTCCGTGTCTTGTTGGCAGATGTAGTCGTTAGTGGGAAATTCATCATTCAGATGGATATATCAACGGCATTCCTCAACGGGATTTTAGAGGAGGAGGTGTTCATGACGCAGCCGCCTGGGTATGAGGATGGTACGGGCAGGGTGTGCAAGCTGAAAAAGTCCATCTACGGCTTGAAGCAGGTGCCACGTCGGCTGCTGGTACCAGAAGTTGGCTGCTGTTTTAGAGGAGATGGGATTCAGGACCAGCAGCTGTGATGAAAGCCTCTTTCTCAAGGGCGAGGGGGAGAAGCTGGTGCTGTTTCTGGTCTATGTGGACGACATTCTTCTCTTCAGCAGCAGCATGAAGGAGATCCAGAAAGTGCAGCAGCAGCTGATGGAAAACTTCAAGTGCAAGAACCTTGGGGAGGTAAAGTACTACCTCGGGATGCACGTGGAGAGGGATCCTGATCACAGGTGGTTGAAGCTGCACCAGGAGAAGTTCATCAAGGAGCTGGGGGAGAAGTATGGGATTGAGAATGAGCGCAAGGTTGCAACTCCCCTGCCAGCAGAATTCAAGCTTGTGAAGGCTGCAGAGGATGAAGGGGTTGAAGCCGAGGAGCAGCAGCAATTTCAGTCCTTGGTGGGCAGCCTCTTGTATGCAGCGGTTCACACGAGGCCCGACATCTCTTTCTCGGTTGGGCAGCTGGCTAGGGTGGTGCAGAATCCATCAGAGGAGCAGGTGGATACAGCTGAGCGTGTGGTGAAGTATCTGAACTCTCACCCAACCATTGGAGTTCAATACTCCGCATCTGCACAGGTGAAGCAGAAAGGGATGGAGGTGCTGAAAGAGAAGGGGGAGAGGCTTGGAGAAGGCAAGCTCTTTCTAACTTGCTTTACCGATGCTACGTGGGCTTCTGAGAAGGAGGATTCCTCATCTGTAGGAGGATACATCTGCGTAGTTGGAGGTCTAAGAAGCAGACGGAGACGGCACTCTCTTCCGTAGAATCAGAGTACATGGCAATATTCCATGGGGTGAAGGAGGTGATTTGGTTGAGGAGGCTGTTAGAGGAGATTGGCCAGGAGCAAAAAGTTGCTACGCCGCTGTTTTGTGATAGCAAGGAGGCTCTTCAACAGCGGAATGCTACCCGAGTCAACGCTAGTGTGCTAGCACTCCCACGCTAGGCAAACGCTGTCCGAGCCATAACTTCGTAATGGCAGAACTTTTCGCAAGGCAACTTGGCTTATTTTTAAGCTCTTGGAGCGAGCTTCGATATAGCACATTCTCAGCTTTATCCGATCGACGGTCTGCACGGTACGCTGCGCGACGTTCAAGGTACTCTCGTTATTTTGGCTAACTCATTCTTAACTCCTCTCTCTACAAACTCGGATCCGAGGATAGGGGCTGGTCTCGTACCAGGCACCCAGGGACCCTTGAAGGTGACCCCGAGGAGAGGTTTTAAGTTTGATCAAATCTTAATAGCCTGATTTTATTAGGCCCTTACACAAACACAAAGGCGTGGACCGTGCTGAAGGAGCTGCACGCTCCTACCTCCGTCGCCGCGACGCTCATGATGGAGAGGGAGCTGTCCGCGTTGCGATTGAGTTAGGGAGAGCCAGTACAGCCAGTCCTGGACAAGATGCGCGACCTCTACGCGAAGTTGGCGATCGCCGGAATCACCTACCCGGAGCAGACCAAGTGCCTAAAGATGCTCTTGCTGCTGCCGGAATCGTGGCTTCAATTCACGAGCGGATTGAGCCTGCCGCAGAACCAGAGCTCGTGGACGCTCGAGTGGGTGCGGACGAAGATTCTGGAGGAAGACTTCCGTCGCCGCCAACTGAGGGGTGGAGACGATGGCAGCAGCGGCTACGGGATGCAAGGGAGCCGACGTGGCAGAGGACGTGGCTTCGGTGGTGCTGGGCGTGGTGCAAAGAAGGACGACGACTCCAACGACCAACAATGAGGTACCGGTTGGGGTTGACGTGCGAAATCTGGACGTGGGGGCAAAACGGGTGCTGGTGGCAAAATGAAAGGGAGTTGCTGGTATTGTGAGAAGGAAGGGCATCCCTGGTTTTTGTGCTATAAGAAACCCGATGGATGGACCCCCCAGAATCGTCACCAGGATGGTGGCGGTCGGAGGAACCAGAAAAACAGCGCGAACATGGTCGCTGATTCGTCCGACAACAACCCGAAGAGCAACGGTGGTGTGGAGAAGAAGAAGGAGCGCACCGCGGGCCAGTTCTTCCATATTGGAGAGCAGGGGGAGCAAGGAGACGCCTCTGCCAAGGTTGGAGCAGAGCTGCACCCCCTGGACTATTGGGTGTTGGACACGGGCGCTGCTTGGACGATGACGCCGCGCAAGGACCTGCTGGACGACGTACGCGCTGCACCAGGACACGCGCTGAAGGTGGCTGGTGCGGGACGAGCTGCGTTTAAGGGAGCGGATGGCAAGCCGGTGGTGCTGCACGACGTTCTCCTCGTCCCCGACCTCAAGGCCAACCTCATCTCCCTCCGTAAGCTTGCCAAGGCTGGGGTGAGCACTAGCACGGATGGGGCTCGCACGTACAAGGGGCAGCTGGGCAATCGGGTGCTTTGGGATCTGCACGACAGCAAGGATGTGTACAGATCCATGTGGCAGCTGCTAGCATTGGCGTGGCACGGTGGGGGGCAGGCTGAAGACGGGTCTGCATCCCAGGGGGAGTGCAACGCCGTTGGAGGGGTTGGTGTGAAAGTGTCGGCCAGATCTGGGGAGATAGATTGGGTAACGGCACACCGACGCATCGGGCATGTGGGACTGCCTTTGCTAAAGCGACTGGAGAAGGATGGAGCCGTCAAGGGTTTGAAGCTGAATGGACAGCCACCCGATGACAACTGTGAAATCTGTTTGCTCTCAAAGTTCACTCGTTTCCCTTTCCATAGTGTGGCTGGCAGGAGCAAGAAGCCGTTGGAGCTGGTCCACATGGACTTCGTGGGGCCGCTGCCGGTGCAAGGGCACAAGGGGGAGCGGTTTTTCCTAACCATTGTGGATGTTTGGAGCAGGCTAATGTGGGCATATCCGCTGAAGCAGAAGGACCATGCTACCTCCACGATACGGGACGATTGGCTGCCATTCGTGTAGAAGCAGGTGGAGTGTGTAGTGAAGCGGATTAGGACAGACCGGGGTGGTGAGTTCCTTGGAGCTGAGATGACGGCCTGGCTCAAGAAGCAGGGCATCCAGAGGGAGCTGACCATGGCTTACACCCCACAGTCCAACGGTATAGCAGAACGGGCGAACCGGACTATTCTAGAGACAGCTAGGGCGCTGCTCATAGAAACTGGGTGTGGCAACTCCATGTAGCCTCACGCTGTCCAGCACGCTACCGTGGCTAGGAACAGGGTACTCACCAAGGTTGGTGATGACTCGTGGGTGCCGTTGGAAAGGTGGCTTGGGAGGAAGCCGCTGGTGGACATGCTGAGGGTGTTTGGCTGTATTGCAATCGCCCACGTCCCCAAGACCTACCGCAGTAAGTTGGGGGCAAGTGCAATCTGGTGTGTGCATTTGGGGCTGGTTGCTGAGAGCAAGGGATTGCTTTTGTGGGAACCATCCAAGGGTGTGTTGTTTGACAGCAGGGATGTGAAATTCATTGAGGGCATAATGTATGGGAGCTGGGAGAAACAGCTGGAGGCAAGGGTGTCCCAGCAGATGGAGCAGATCACCATGTAGCTGGACCTGACTCCTAGTGTGTGGGAGGAGGGAGAGGAGGCAGCTGCAGGGAATGGTGATGGAGAGAAGGTACAGGAGGCACCTGCTGGTGGAGAAAATGGTGTGGAAACTGGCGGCAGCACTACTGGAGCTGCTGGATCCGAGGGAGGAGAGCAGCAGCAGGGGAAAACTAAGAAGCCGAAGGGTGTCGTTATGAGGGGATGGAACACACCCGTCTCCAGGCCAGGACGTATCCGTATGGCTACTAAGAAGCTGACTGCAGGATCAGGTGTAGCGGAGCAGCAGCTTGGGACCGAGGAGGCAATGCTGATTCTACCTCATGGCTATGACTCGGATGAGGAGGATGAGCCTGCGTATTGTTTTCTTGCCAGAGGAACCAGCTAGCATGGAGGAGGCACTAGCTGGACCAGATAGGGACAAATGGCTGGCTTCTAGGGATGCTGAGTACAAGAGCCTGCTAGAGAATGGAACATGGGGTGGTACTGCCTGAGGGGACGAAAGCGATACAATGCAAGTGGGTGCTGAGGATCAAGACCGATGACAAGGGGCAGGTCACCATCTACAAGAGTAGGCTGGTGGCTAAGGGGTTTATGCAGAAGGAGAAGCAGGACTTCAACGAGATCTTTGCTCCCACTGCCAAACCCCCTACTCTCCGTGTATGGCAAGAAAACAATACTGGTTCCTCCATGCTAAGGGCCTAATAAACTCAGGCTATTAAGACTTAATCAAACTTAAAACCTCTCCTCGGGGTCACCTCCAAGGGTCCCTGGGTGCCTGGTACAAGACCAGCCCCTATCCTCGGGTCCGAGTTTGTAGAGAGAGGAGTTAAGAATGACTTAGCCAAAATAACAAGAGTACCTTGAATGTCGCGCAGCGTGCCGTGCAGATCGTCGATCGGATTAAGCTGAGAATTCGCTATATTGAAGCTCGCTCCAAGAGCTTTAACGTAAGCCAAGTTGCCTCACGAAAAGTTCTGCCATTGCTAAGTTGTGGCTTGAGCGTTTGCCTAGCGTTGTAGTGCTAGCGTACTAGCGTTGACTTGGGTAGCATTCCGCCGTCGAACAGCGCAGAAACGAAATTCCAGCAAGGAAGGAATTCGCTTGAATCAATTGACTATATTCTTTTACAAATAGAGAAAGAACAAATAGTTCTAGCTAGCAATGACCTTGGGAATCAACCTGGGAACAACCAAGGATGATCCCAAATAATTCCAAGTAACAGAACCAACCTGGCTGGACAAAACAGCAGGTGGTAGGTTGGTAAACAACCTCTGGTTTTGTTTTTCCAACCTGGGAAAACAACAACCAGGTTCAGGTTCTAAAAACAGAACCTGTTTTGTCTTTGCCCAACCAGCCAAATGCTGGTTCCGCTGGTTTCCCCTGGCCCTGTAGCATGCAGATACAGACAAACAACATCCAACCTTCACCTAAATTGTACCCCTATAGTGCCTGCCCTGCTACACTATAGTCAACCAAACAAAACAGTACAATTTCGAGTTGGATAGAACTGGATCTGCGCAATCAATTTAACCGAACCGCAAAGCTTCTATCTTGGGTTCCTTTGCGAGCTCGTCCTTTCTGCTTGCACTATTCATAGAGCGTACAATGTCGTGCCAAAGCACACATTGCGCGAGTACCTGCAAATGCATCAAGCAAAAAACGCGAAAGCAAACAAACACACGAACATTCCATTCACACCCAAATGCATTCACACACGCATACTCGTACAAACAGACGGCAGGATGTCGTGCAATATGAATTTGCACCCAACATGAAGGAGATCCAAAAAGTGCAGCAGCAGCTGATGGAAAACTTCAAGTGCAAGAACCTTGGGGAGGTAAAATACTACCTCGGGATGCACGTGGAGAGGGATCTGGATCACAGGTGGTTGAAGCTGCACCAGGAGAAGTTCATCAAGGAGCTTGGAGAGAAGTATGGGATTGAGAATGAGCGCAAGGTTGCAACTCCCCTGCCAGCAGAATTCAAGCTTGTGAAGGCTGCAGAGGATGAAGGGGTTGAACCCGAGGAGCAGCAGCAATTTCATTCCTTGGTTGGGCAGCTGGCTAGGGTGGTGCAAAATCCATCAGAGGAGCAGGTGGATGCAGCTGAACGTGTGGTGAAGTATCTGAACTCTCACCCAAGCATTAGAGTTCAATACTCCGCATCTGCACAGGTGAAGCAGAAAGGGGTTGAGGTGCTGAAAGAGAAGGGGGAGAGGCTTGGAGAAGGCAAGATCTTTTTCGCTTGCTTCACTGATGCTACTTGGGCTTCTGAGAAGGAGGAATTATCGTCTGTGGGAGGATACATCTGCGTAGTTGGGGGAGGACCTGTTAGTTGGAGGTCCAAGAAGCAGACGGAGATGGCACTCTCTTCCGTAGAATCAGAGTACATGGCAATGATCAATGGGGTGAATGAGGTGATTTGGCTGAGGAGGCTGTTAGAAGAGCAGGAGCAGAAGGTTGCTACGCCGCTGTTTTGTGACAGCAAGGGGGCTCTTGGGATGGCCAGGAACGCTGTGCTTCATGGGCTGAACAAACACATGCGTATCAAGTGGCACTGGCTGCGTAAGGAGGTGAAGAGGGGGACGGTGAATCCGATCTACATCAAGACTCACCAGCAGCCAGCAGACTTCCTCACCGAGCGGCTTGCGGATGAGCCTCATTGGCGTTGTGTGCGCATGAGTGGAATGAGCATGAACTAGTATGGAATGATGGGGATGCAGCCGGCAGGCTGAGGGGGAGTGTGTTGGGTGCAAATTCATATTGCACGACATCCTGCCGTCTGTTTGTACGAGTATGCGTGTGTGAATGCATTTGTGTGTGAATGGAAAGTTCGTATATTTGTTTGCTTTCGCAATTTTCGCTTGATGCATTTGCAGGTACTCGCGCAATGTGCGCTTCGGCACAACATTGTACGTGCTATGAACAGTGCAAGCAGAAAGGACGAGCTCGCAAAGGAACCCAAGATAGAAGCTTTGCGGTTCGGTTAAATTGATTGCGCAGATCCAGTTCTATCCAACTCAAAATTGTATTGTTTTGCTTGGTTGACTATAGTGTAGCAGGGCAGGCACAATAGGGGTACAATTTAGGTGAAGGTTGGATGTTGTTTGTCTGTATCTGCATGCTACAGGGCCAGGGGAAACCAGCGGAACCAGCATTTGGCTGGTTGGGCAAAGACAAAACAGGTTATATTTTTAGAGCCTGAACCTGGTTGTTGTTTTCCCAGGTTGGAGAAACTTAAGAGAGGTTGTTTGCCAACCTACCACCTGCTATTTTGTCCAGTCAGGTTGGTTCTGTTGCTTGGAATTATTTGGGATCATCCCTGGTTCTTCCCAGGTTGATTTCCAAGGTCCTTGCTAGCTAGAACTATTTATTCCTTCTCTGTTTGTACCTGGACATAGTCAATTGATTCAAGCGAATTCCTTCCTCGCTGGAGTTTCGTTTCTGCGCTATTCGACGGCGGAATGCTACCCGAGTCAACGCTAGCATGCTAGCACTTCAACGTTAAGCAAACACTTTCCGAGCCATAACATCGTAATGGCAGAACTTTTCGCGAGGCAACTTGGCTTATTTTAAAGCTCTTGGAGCGAGCTTCAATATAGCGAATTCTCAGCTTAATCTGATCGACGGTCTGCACGGCACGCTGCGCGACGTTCAAGGTACTCTCGTTATTTTGGCCAAATCATTTTTAACTCCTCTCTCTACAAACTTGGACCCGAGGATAGGGGTTGGTCTTGTACCAGGCACCTAGGGACCCTTGGAGGTGACCCCGAGGAGAGGTTTTAAGTTTGATTAAGTCTTAATAGCCTGAGTTTATTAGGCCCTTACACCAACAAGCTGGTATCAGAGCTGCGTTATAGTGATCCTCGTTATAAATAGCTATGGCGGGCAACATCTCGGCGAGAGCTGGTGAATCTTCAGCCTAAATTCGTAGCGGCAGCCAAGATTCTGGTGTTTCGGCGCCAAGGGGAGCGCGAACCAACCAGGGCTCGCTGATCAAGGAGGTGCTGAAAAGCTTCACTGTCAAGAAGTTCAGTGGTGAGGAAAATGATGATTGGGCCTGGAAAATGCAGCTTTGTTTCTGTCAGATTGGATTGCTGAAACTAATGATTGGAGAGGAGCCTAGACCGAGTGACCCCGCCCTGCAGGAAGATTGGGACGAGCGCGCCTCGGCTGGCTACTATTTGATGTCGCAGAGTTTGGAGCTGAACCAGCATCCACACATTAGGCACCTGCTGCCGGGGGTTGATTGTTGTCTGAAGGCGTGGATCGTGTTGAAGGAGCTGCACGCCCCTACCTCCGTCGCTGCGACGCTCATGATGGAGAGGGAGCTGTCCGCGTTGCGCTTGAGCGAGGGAGAGCCCGTACAACCTGTTCTGGACAAGATGCGTGATCTCTACGCGAAGCTGGCGATCGCCGGAATCACCTACCCGGAGCAGACCAAGTGCCTGAAGATGCTCTCGCTGCTGCCGGAATCGTGGCTTCAATTCACGAGCGGATTGAGCCTGCCGCAGAACCAGAGCTCGTGGACGCTCGAGTGGGTGCGGACGTGGATTTTGTAGGACTTCCGTCGCCGCCAACTGAGGGGTGGAGACGACGGCAGCAGCGGCTATGGGATGCAAGGGAGCCGACGTGGCAGAGGACGTGGCTTCGGTGGTGCTGGGCACGGTGCAAAGAAGGACGACGACTCCAACGACCAACAAAGAGAATCGTCACCAGAATGGCGGCGCGCGGAAGAACCAGAAAAACGGCGCAAGCATGGTCGCTGATTCGTCCGACAACAACCCGAAGGGCAACGGCAGTGCGGAGAAGAAGAAGGAGCGCACCGCAGGCCAGTTCTTCCATATTGGAGAGCAGGGGGAGCAAGGGTGCCTCTGCCAAGGTTGGAGCAGAGCTGCACCCCCTGGACTATTGGGTGTTGGACACGGGCGCTGCTTGGACGATGACGCCGCGCAAGGACCTGCTGGACGACGTACGCGCTGCACCAATTAACGAGGTGTGCTCCGCCTCTGGACACGCGCTGAAGGTGGCTGGTGCAGGACGAGCTGCGCCGAAGGGAGCGGATGGCAAGCCGGTGGTGCTGCACGACGTTCTCCTCCACCCTGACCTCAAGGCCAACCTCATCTCCCTCCGTAAGCTTGCCAAGGCTGGGGTGAGAAATAGCACAGATGGGGCTCGCACGTACAAGGGGCAGCTGGGCAATCGGGTGCTTTGGGATCTGCACGAGAGCAAGGACATGTACAGATCCATGTGGCAGCTGCCGGCGTTGGCGTAAAACGGTGGGGGGCAGGCTAGAGAGGGGTCTGCATCCCAGGGGGAGTGCAACGCCGTTGGAGGGGTTGGCATAAAAGTGTCGGCCAGATCTGGAGAGACGGAGTGGGCAACGGCACACCGATGCTTGGGGCATGTGGCAATGCCTTTGCTGAAGCAGCTGGAGAAAGATGGAGCCGTTAAGGGCTTGAAGCTGAACGGACAGCCACCCGATGAGAACTGTGAAATTTGCCTGCTTTCAAAGTTCACCCGTTTCCCTTTCCATAGTGTGGCTGGCAGGAGCAAGAAGCCATTGGAGCTGGTCCACATGGACTTGGTGGGGCTGCTGCCGGTGCAAGGGCAAAAGGAGAAGCGGTATTTCCTTACAATTGTGGATGACTGGAGCAGGCTGATGTGGGCGTATCCGCTGAAGCAGAAGGACCACGCCGCCTCCACGATACGGGACAATTGGCTGCCATTCGTGGAGAAGCAGGCAGAGTGTGTAGTGAAGCGGATTAGGACAGACCAGGGTGGTGAGTTCCTTGGAGCTGAAATGACGGCCTGGCTCAAGAAGCAGGGCATCCAAAGGGAGCTGACTACGGCTTACACCCCACAGTCCAACAGTGTAGCAGAACGGGCAAATCGGACCATTCTGGAGACAGCTAGGGCGCTGTATGTGCAATGTGGCCTCATGCTGTACAGCACGCTGCCGTCGCTAGGAACAAGGTGCTCACCAAGGTTGGGGATGACTCGTGGGTGCCGTTAGAGAGGTGGCTTGGGAGGAAGCCGTCGGTGGACATGCTGAGGGTGTTCGGTTGCATGGCAGTCGCCCACGTCCCCAAGACCTACCGCAGTAAGTTGGGGGCAAGTGCAATCTGGTGTGTGCATTTGGGGCTGGCTGCTGAGAGCAAGGGATGGCTGCTGTGGGAACCATCCAAGGGTGTGTTGTTTGACAGCAGGGATGTGAAATTCATTGAGGGCATGATGTATGGGAGCTGGGAGAAACAGCCGGAGGCCCGGGTGTCCCAGCAGATGGAGCAGATCACCATGCAGCTGGACCTGACTCCTAGTGTGTGGGAGGAGGGAGAGGAGGCAGCTGCGACGAATGGTGATGGAGAGAAGGTACAGGAGGCATCTGCTGGTGGAGAAAATGGTGTGGAAACTGGCGGCAGCACTAGTGGAGCTGCTGGATCCGAGGGAGGAGAGCAACAGCAGGGGAAAACTAAGAAGCCGAAGGGTGTCGTTATGAGGGGATGGGAGACACCCGTCTCCAGGCCAGGACGTACCCGTATGGCTACTAAGAAGCTGACTGCAGGATCAGGTGTAGTGGAGCAGCAGCTTGGGACCGAGGAGGCAATGCTGATTCTACCTCATGGCTATGACCCGGATGAGGAGGACGAGCCTGCATATTATTTTCTTGCCCCTGCACCAGAGGAACCAGCTAGCATGGAGGAGGCACTAGCTGGACCAGATAGGGACAAGTGGTTGGCTTCTAGGGATGCTGAGTACCAGAGCCTGCTAGAGAATGGGACATGGGATCTGGTGGTGCTGCCCGAGGGGAAGAAAGCGGTACAATGCAAGTGGGTGCTGAGGATCAAGACCGATGAAAAGGGTCAGAAGAGGTTTATGCAGAAGGTACAAGAGTAGGCTGGTGGCGAAGGGGTTTATGCAGAAGGAGAAGCAGGACTTCAACGAGATCTTTGCTCCCACTGCCAAACCCCCTACCCTCCGTGTCTTGTTGGCAGATGTAGTCGTTAGTGGGAAATTCATCATTCAGATGGATATATCAACGGCATTCCTCAACGGGATTTTAGAGGAGGAGGTGTTCATGACGCAGCCGCCTGGGTATGAGGATGGTACGGGCAGGGTGTGCAAGCTGAAAAAGTCCATCTACGGCTTGAAGCAGGTGCCACGTCGGCTGCTGGTACCAGAAGTTGGCTGCTGTTTTAGAGGAGATGGGATTCAGGACCAGCAGCTGTGATGAAAGCCTCTTTCTCAAGGGCGAGGGGGAGAAGCTGGTGCTGTTTCTGGTCTATGTGGACGACATTCTTCTCTTCAGCAGCAGCATGAAGGAGATCCAGAAAGTGCAGCAGCAGCTGATGGAAAACTTCAAGTGCAAGAACCTTGGGGAGGTAAAGTACTACCTCGGGATGCACGTGGAGAGGGATCCTGATCACAGGTGGTTGAAGCTGCACCAGGAGAAGTTCATCAAGGAGCTGGGGGAGAAGTATGGGATTGAGAATGAGCGCAAGGTTGCAACTCCCCTGCCAGCAGAATTCAAGCTTGTGAAGGCTGCAGAGGATGAAGGGGTTGAAGCTGAGGAGCAGCAGCAATTTCAGTCCTTGGTGGGCAGCCTCTTGTATGCAGCGGTTCACACGAGGCCCGACATCTCTTTCTCGGTTGGGCAGCTGGCTAGGGTGGTGCAGAATCCATCAGAGGAGCAGGTGGATACAGCTGAGCGTGTGGTGAAGTATCTGAACTCTCACCCAACCATTGGAGTTCAATACTCCGCATCTGCACAGGTGAAGCAGAAAGGGATGGAGGTGCTGAAAGAGAAGGGGGAGAGGCTTGGAGAAGGCAAGCTCTTTCTAACTTGCTTTACCGATGCTACTTGGGCTTCTGAGAAGGAGGATTCCTCATCTGTAGGAGGATACATCTGCGTAGTTGGAGGTCTAAGAAGCAGACGGAGACGGCACTCTCTTCCGTAGAATCAGAGTACATGGCAATATTCCATGGGGTGAAGGAGGTGATTTGGTTGAGGAGGCTGTTAGAGGAGATTGGCCAGGAGCAAAAAGTTGCTACGCCGCTGTTTTGTGATAGCAAGGAGGCTCTTCGACAGCGGAATGCTACCCGAGTCAACGCTAGTGTGCTAGCACTCCCACGCTAGGCAAACGCTGTCCGAGCCATAACTTCGTAATGGCAGAACTTTTCGCGAGGCAACTTGGCTTATTTTTAAGCTCTTGGAGCGAGCTTCGATATAGCACATTCTCAGCTTTATCCGATCGACGATCTGCACGGCACGCTGCGCGACGTTCAAGGTACTCTCGTTATTTTGGCTAACTCATTCTTAACTCCTCTCTCTACAAACTCGGATCCGAGGATAGGGGCTGGTCTCGTACCAGGCACCCAGGGACCCTTGGAGGTGACCCCGAGGAGAGGTTTTAAGTTTGATCAAATCTTAATAGCCTGATTTTATTAGGCCCTTACACAAACACAAAGGCGTGGACCGTGCTGAAGGAGCTGCACGCTCCTACCTCCGTCGCCGCGACGCTCATGATGGAGAGGGAGCTGTCCGTGTTGCGATTGAGTTAGGGAGAGCCAGTACAGCCAGTCCTGGACAAGATGCGCGACCTCTACGCGAAGTTGGCGATCGCCGGAATCACCTACCCGGAGCAGACCAAGTGCCTAAAGATGCTCTTGCTGCTGCCGGAATCGTGGCTTCAATTCACGAGCGGATTGAGCCTGCCGCAGAACCAGAGCTCGTGGACGCTCGAGTGGGTGCGGACGAAGATTCTGGAGGAAGACTTCCGTCGCCGCCAACTGAGGGGTGGAGACGATGGCAGCAGCGGCTACGGGATGCAAGGGAGCCGACGTGGCAGAGGACGTGGCTTCGGTGGTGCTGGGCGTGGTGCAAAGAAGGACGACGACTCCAACGACCAACAATGAGGTACCGGTTGGGGTTGACGTGCGAAATCTGGACGTGGGGGCAAAACGGGTGCTGGTGGCAAAATGAAAGGGAGTTGCTGGTATTGTGAGAAGGAAGGGCATCCCTGGTTTTTGTGCTATAAGAAACCCGATGGATGGACCCCCCAGAATCGTCACCAGGATGGTGGCGGTCGGAGGAACCAGAAAAACAGCGCGAACATGGTCGCTGATTCGTCCGACAACAACCCGAAGAGCAACGGTGGTGTGGAGAAGAAGAAGGAGCGCACCGCGGGCCAGTTCTTCCATATTGGAGAGCAAGGGGAGCAAGGAGACGCCTCTGCCAAGGTTGGAGCAGAGCTGCACCCCCTGGACTATTGGGTGTTGGACACGGGCGCTGCTTGGACGATGACGCCGCGCAAGGACCTGCTGGACGACGTACGCGCTGCACCAGGACACGCGCTGAAGGTGGCTGGTGCGGGACGAGCTGCGTTTAAGGGAGCGGATGGCAAGCCGGTGGTGCTGCACGACGTTCTCCTCGTCCCCGACCTCAAGGCCAACCTCATCTCCCTCCGTAAGCTTGCCAAGGCTGGGGTGAGCACTAGCACGGATGGGGCTCGCACGTACAAGGGGCAGCTGGGCAATCGGGTGCTCTGGGATCTGCACGACAGCAAGGATGTGTACAGATCCATGTGGCAGCTGCTAGCATTGGCGTGGCACGGTGGGGGGCAGGCTGAAGACGGGTCTGCATCCCAGGGGGAGTGCAACGCCGTTGGAGGGGTTGGTGTGAAAGTGTCGGCCAGATCTGGGGAGATAGATTGGGTAACGGCACACCGACGCATCGGGCATGTGGGACTGCCTTTGCTGAAGCGTTTGGAGAAGGATGGAGCCGTCAAGGGTTTGAAGCTGAATGGACAGCCACCCGATGACAACTGTGAAATCTGTTTGCTCTCAAAGTTCACTCGTTTCCCTTTCCATAGTGTGGCTGGCAGGAGCAAGAAGCCGTTGGAGCTAGTCCACATGGACTTCGTGGGGCCGCTGCCGGTGCAAGGGCACAAGGGGGAGCGGTTTTTCCTAACCATTGTGGATGACTGGAGCAGGCTAATGTGGGCATATCCGCTGAAGCAGAAGGACCATGCTACCTTCACGATACGGGACGATTGGCTGCCATTCGTGTAGAAGCAGGTGGAGTGTGTAGTGAAGCGGATTAGGACAGACCGGGGTGGTGAGTTCCTTGGAGCTGAGATGACGGCCTGGCTCAAGAAGCAGGGCATCCAGAGGGAGCTGACCATGGCTTACACCCCAGAGTCCACGGTATAGCAGAACGGGCGAACCGGACTATTCTAGAGACAGCTAGGGCGCTGCTCATAGAAACTGGGTGTGGCAACTCCATGTAGCCTCACGCTGTCCAGCACGCCACCGTGGCTAGGAACAGGGTACTCACCAAGGTTGGTGATGACTCGTGGGTGCCGTTGGAAAGGTGGCTTGGGAGGAAGCCGCTGGTGGACATGCTGAGGGTGTTTGGCTGTATTGCAATCGCCCACGTCCCCAAGACCTACTGCAGTAAGTTGGGGGCAAGTGCAATCTGGTGTGTGCATTTGGGGCTGGTTGCTGAGAGCAAGGGATGGCTGTTGTGGGAACCATCCAAGGGTGTGTTGTTTGACAGCAGGGATGTGAAATTCATTGAGGGCATAATGTATGGGAGCTGGGAGAAACAGCTGGAGGCAAGGGTGTCCCAGCAGATGGAGCAGATCACCATGTAGCTGGACCTGACTCCTAGTGTGTGGGAGGAGGGAGAGGAGGCAGCTGCGGGGAATGGTGATGGAGAGAAGGTACAGGAGGCACCTGCTGGTGGAAAAAATGGTGTGGAAACTGGCGGCAGCACTACTGGAGCTGCTGGATCCGAGGGAGGGGAGCAGCAGCAGGGGAAAAATATGAAGCCGAAGGGTGTCGTTATGAGGGGATGGAACACACCCGTCTCCAGGCCAGGACGTATCCGTATGGCTACTAAGAAGCTGACTGCAGGATCAGGTGTAGCAGAGCAGCAGCTTGGGACCGAGGAGGCAATGCTGATTCTACCTCATGGCTATGACTCGGATGAGGAGGATGAGCCTGCGTATTGTTTTCTTGCCAGAGGAACCAGCTAGCATGGAGGAGGCACTAGCTGGACCAGATAGGGACAAATGGCTGGCTTCTAGGGATGCTGAGTACAAGAGCCTGCTAGAGAATGGAACATGGGGTGGTACTGCCTGAGGGGACGAAAGCGATCCAATTCAAGTGGGTGCTGAGGATCAAGACCGATGACAAGGGGCAGGTCACCATCTACAAGAGTAGGCTGGTGGCTAAGGGGTTTATGCAGAAGGAGAAGCAGGACTTCAACGAGATCTTTGCTCCCACTGCCAAACCCCCTACTCTCCGTGTATGGCAAGAAAACAATACTGGTTCCTCCATGCTAAGGGCCTAATAAACTCAGGCTATTAAGACTTAATCAAACTTAAAACCTCTCCTCGGGGTCACCTCCAAGGGTCCCTGGGTGCCTGGTACAAGACCAGCCCCTATCCTCGGGTCCGAGTTTGTAGAGAGAGGAGTTAAGAATGACTTAGCCAAAATAACAAGAGTATCTTGAACGTCGCGCAGCGTGCCGTGCAGATCGTCGATCGGATTAAGCTGAGAATTCGCTATATTGAAGCTCGCTCCAAGAGCTTTAACGTAAGCCAAGTTGCCTCACGAAAAGTTCTGCCATTACTAAGTTCTGGCTCGGACAGCGTTTGCCTAGCGTTGTAGTGCTAGCGTACTAGCGTTGACTTGGGTAGCATTCCGCCGTCGAACAGCGCAGAAACGAAATTCCAGCAAGGAAGGAATTCGCTTGAATCAATTGACTATATTCTTTTACAAATAGAGAAACAGAGAAGGATCAAATAGTTCTAGCTAGCAAGGACCTTGGGAATGAACCTGGGAACAACCAGGGATGATCCCATATAATTCCAAGTAACAGAACCAACCTGGCTGGACAAAATAGCAGGTGGTAGGTTGGTAAACAACCTCTGGTTTTGTTTTTCCAACCTGGGAAAACAACAACCAGGTTCAGGTTCTAAAAACAGAACCTGTTTTGTCTTTGCCCAACCAGCCAAATGCTGGTTCCGCTGGTTTCCCCTGGCCCTGTAGCATGCAGATACAGACAAACAACATCCAACCTTCACCTAAATTGTACCCCTATAGTGCCTGCCCTGCTACACTATAGTCAACCAAACAAAACAGTACAATTTCGAGTTGGATAGAACTGGATCTGTGCAATCTAATTAACCGAACCGCAAAGCTTCTATCTTGGGTTCCTTTGCGAGCTCGTCCTTTCTGCTTGCACTATTCATAGCGCGTACAATGTTGTGCCAAAGCGCACATTGCGCGAGTACCTGCAAATGCATCAAGCAAAAATTGCGAAAGCAAACAAACACACGAACATTCCATTCACACCCAAATGCATTCACACACGCATACTCGTACAAACAGACGGCAGGATGTCGTGCAATATGAATTTGCACCCAACATGAAGGAGATCCAAAAAGTGCAGCAGCAGCTGATGGAAAACTTCAAGTGCAAGAACCTTGGGGAGGTAAAATACTACCTCGGGATGCACGTGGAGAGGGATCTGGATCACAGGTGGTTGAAGCTGCACCAGGAGAAGTTCATCAAGGAGCTTGGAGAGAAGTATGGGATTGAGAATGAGCGCAAGGTTGCAACTCCCCTGCCAGCAGAATTCAAGCTTGTGAAGGCTGCAGAGGATGAAGGGGTTGAACCCGAGGAGCAGCAGCAATTTCATTCCTTGGTTGGGCAGCTGGCTAGGGTGGTGCAAAATCCATCAGAGGAGCAGGTGGATGCAGCTGAACGTGTGGTGAAGTATCTGAACTCTCACCCAAGCATTAGAGTTCAATACTCCGCATCTGCACAGGTGAAGCAGAAAGGGGTTGAGGTGCTGAAAGAGAAGGGGGAGAGGCTTGGAGAAGGCAAGATCTTTTTCGCTTGCTTCACTGATGCTACTTGGGCTTCTGAGAAGGAAGATTCCTCATCTGTGGGAGGATACATCTGCGTAGTTGGGGGAGGACCTGTTAGTTGGAGGTCCAAGAAGCAGACGGAGATGGCACTCTCTTCCGTAGAATCAGAGTACATGGCAATGTTCCATGGGGTGAATGAGGTGATTTGGCTGAGGAGGCTGTTAGAAGAGCAGGAGCAGAAGGTTGCTACGCTGCTGTTTTGTGACAGCAAGGGGGCTCTTGGGATGGCCAGGAACGCTGTGCTTCATGGGCTGAACAAACACATGCGTATCAAGTGGCACTGGCTGCGTAAGGAGGTGAAGAGGGGGACGGTGAATCCGATCTACATCAAGACTCACCAGCAGCCAGCAGACTTCCTCACCGAGCGGCTTGCGGATGAGCCTCATTGGCGTTGTGTGCGCATGAGTGGAATGAGCATGAACTAGTATGGAATGATGGGGATGCAGCCGGCAGGCTGAGGGGGAGTGTGTTGGGTGCAAATTCATATTGCACGACATCCTGCCGTCTGTTTGTACGAGTATGCGTGTGTGAATGCATTTGTGTGTGAATGGAATGTTCGTGTATTTGTTTGCTTTCGCAATTTTCGCTTGATGCATTTGCAGGTACTCGCGCAATGTGCGCTTCGGCACAACATTGTACGTGCTATGAACAGTGCAAGCAGAAAGGACGAGCTCGCAAAGGAACCCAAGATAGAAGTTTTGCGGTTCGGTTATTTTGATTGCGCAGATTCAGTTCTATCCAACTCGAAATTGTATTGTTTTGCTTGGTTGACTATAGTGTAGCAGGGCAGGCACTATAGGGGTACAATTTAGGTGAAGGTTGGATGTTGTTTGTCTGTATCTGCATGCTACAGGGCCAGGGGAAACCAGCGGAACCAGCATTTGGCTGGTTGGGCAAAGACAAAACAGGTTATATTTTTAGAGCCTGAACCTGGTTGTTGTTTTCCCAGGTTGGAGAAACTTAAGAGAGGTTGTTTGCCAACCTACCACCTGCTATTTTGTCCAGTCAGGTTGGTTCTGTTGCTTGGAATTATTTGGGATCATCCCTGGTTCTTCCCAGGTTGATTTCCAAGGTCCTTGCTAGCTAGAACTATTTATTCCTTCTCTGTTTGTACCTGGACATAGTCAATTGATTCAAGCGAATTCCTTCCTCGCTGGAGTTTCGTTTCTGCGCTATTCGACGGCGGAATGCTACCCGAGTCAACGCTAGCATGCTAGCACTTCAACGTTAAGCAAACACTTTCCGAGCCATAACATCGTAATGGCAGAACTTTTCGCGAGGCAACTTGGCTTATTTTAAAGCTCTTGGAGCGAGCTTCGTTATAGCAAATTCTCAGCTTAATCCGACCGACGGTATGCACGGCACGCTGCGCGACGTTCAAGGTACTCTCGTTATTTTGGCCAAATCATTTTTAACTCCTCTCTCTACAAACTCGGACCCGAGGATAGGGGCTGGTCTTGTACCAGGCACCTAGGGACCCTTGGAGGTGACCCCGAGGAGAGGTTTTAAGTTTGATTAAGTCTTAATAGCCTGAGTTTATTAGGCCCTTACAACAACAAGCTGATATCAGAGCTGCATTATAGCGATCCTCGTTATAAATAGCTATGGCGGGCAACATCTCGGCGGGAGCTGGTGAATCTTCAGCCTAAATTCGTAGCGGCAGCCAAGATTCTGGTGTTTCGGCGCCAAGGGGAGCGCGAACCAACCAGGGCTCGCTGATCAAGGAGGTGCTGAAAAGCTTCACTGTCAAGAAGTTCAGTGGTGAGGAAAATGATGATTGGGCTTGGAAAGTGCAGCTTTGTTTCTGTCAGATTGGATTGCTGAAACTAATGATTGGAGAGGAGCCTAGACCGAGTGACCCCGCCCTGCAGGAAGATTGGGACGAGCGCGCCTCGGCTGGCTACTATTTGATGTCGCAGAGTTTGGAGCTGAACCAGCATCCCCACATTAGGCACCTGCTGCCGGGGGTTGATTGTTGTCTGAAGGCGTGGATCGTGTTGAAGGAGCTGCACGCCCCTACCTCCGTCGCTGCGACGCTCATGATGGAGAGGGAGCTGTCCGCGTTGCGCTTGAGCGAGGGAGAGCCCGTACAACCTGTTCTGGACAAGATGCGTGATCTCTACGCGAAGCTGGCGATCGCCGGAATCACCTACCCGGAGCAGACCAAGTGCCTGAAGATGCTCTCGCTGCTGCCGGAATCGTGGCTTCAATTCACGAGCGGATTGAGCCTGCCGCAGAACCAGAGCTCGTGGACGCTCGAGTGGGTGCGGACGTGGATTTTGTAGGACTTCCGTCGCCGCCAACTGAGGGGTGGAGACGACGGCAGCAGCGGCTATGGGATGCAAGGGAGCCGACGTGGCAGAGGACGTGGCTTCGGTGGTGCTGGGCACGGTGCAAAGAAGGACGACGACTCCAACGACCAACAAAGAGAATCGTCACCAGGATGGCGGCGCGCGGAGGAACCAGAAAAACGGCGCAAGCATGGTCGCTGATTCGTCCGACAACAACCCGAAGGGCAACGGCAGTGCGGAGAAGAAGAAGGAGCGCACCGCAGGCCAGTTCTTCCATATTGGAGAGCAGGGGGAGCAAGGGTGCCTCTGCCAAGGTTGGAGCAGAGCTGCACCCCCTGGACTATTGGGTGTTGGACACGGGCACTGCTTGGACGATGACGCCGCGCAAGGACCTGCTGGACGACGTACGCGCTGCACCGA
This sequence comes from Closterium sp. Yama58-4, assembly GCA_947470075.1. Classification (NCBI taxonomy): domain Eukaryota; kingdom Viridiplantae; phylum Streptophyta; class Zygnematophyceae; order Desmidiales; family Closteriaceae; genus Closterium; species Closterium sp. Yama58-4. Next base: position 189,297 of record CANIUD010000079.1, on the reverse strand, counting down.
TCAACGAGGTGTGCTCCGCCTCTGGACACGCGCTGAAGGTGGCTGGTGCAGGACGAGCTGCGCCGAAGGGAGCGGATGGCAAGCCGGTGGTGCTGCACGACGTTCTCCTCCACCCTGACCTCAAGGCCAACCTCATCTCCCTCCGTAAGCTTGCCAAGGCTGGGGTGAGAAATAGCACAGATGGGGCTCGCACGTACAAGGGGCAGCTGGGCAATTGGGTGCTTTGGGATCTGCACGAGAGCAAGGACATGTACAGATCCATGTGGCAGCTGCCGGCGTTGGCGTAAAACGGTGGGGGGCAGGCTAGAGAGGGGTCTGCATCCCAGGGGGAGTGCAACGCCGTTGGAGGGGTTGGCATAAAAGTGTCGGCCAGATCTGGAGAGACGGAGTGGGCAACGGCACACCGATGCTTGGGGCATGTGGCAATGCCTTTGCTGAAGCAGCTGGAGAAAGATGGAGCCGTTAAGGGCTTGAAGCTGAACGGACAGCCACCCGATGAGAACTGTGAAATTTGCCTGCTTTCAAAGTTCACCCGTTTCCCTTTCCATAGTGTGGCTGGCAGGAGCAAGAAGCCATTGGAGCTGGTCCACATGGACTTGGTGGGGCTGCTGCCGGTGCAAGGGCAAAAGGAGAAGCGGTATTTCCTTACAATTGTGGATGACTGGAGCAGGCTGATGTGGGCGTATCCGCTGAAGCAGAAGGACCACGCCGCCTCCACGATACGGGACGATTGGCTGCCATTCGTGGAGAAGCAGGCAGAGTGTGTAGTGAAGCGGATTAGGACAGACCGGGGTGGTGAGTTCCTTGGAGCTGAAATGACGGCCTGGCTCAAGAAGCAGGGCATCCAAAGGGAGCTGACTACGGCTTACACCCCACAGTCCAACAGTGTAGCAGAACGGGCAAATCGGACCATTCTGGAGACAGCTAGGGCGTTGTATGTGCAATGTGGCCTCATGCTGTACAGCACGCTGCCGTAGCTAGGAACAAGGTGCTCACCAAGGTTGGGGATGACTCGTGGGTGCCGTTAGAGAGGTGGCTTGGGAGGAAGCCGTCGGTGGACATGCTGAGGGTGTTCGGTTGCATGGCAGTCGCCCACGTCCCCAAGACCTACCGCAGTAAGTTGGGGGCAAGTGCAATCTGGTGTGTGCATTTGGGGCTGGCTGCTGAGAGCAAGGGATGGCTGCTGTGGGAACCATCCAAGGGTGTGTTGTTTGACAGCAGGGATGTGAAGTTTGTTGAGGGCATGATGTATGGGAGCTGGGAGAAACAGCCGGAGGCCCGGGTGTTCCAGCAGATGGAGCAGATCACCATGCAGCTGGACCTGACTCTTAGTGTGTGATGGAGGCAGCTGCAGATGGTGGTGATGGAGAGAAGGTGCAGGAGGAGATGATGTGGAAACTAGTAGTAGCACCAAAGGAGCTGCTGGATCTGAGGGAGTACAGCAGCAGCAAGGCAAAGCTAAGGTGCCTAAGCTACCACAAAGGAAGAAGCTGAACGGTGTCATTATGAAGGGATGGGAGACACCCGTTTCTAGGCCAGGACGCACCCGCATGGCAACAATGAAGCTGACTGCAGGAGCTGATGTAGCAGAGCAGCAGCTTGGGAATGAGGAGGCATTACTGATTTTGCCTCATGGGTATGACCCTGATGAGGAGGACGAGCCTGCCTACTGTTTTCTTGCCCCTGCACCAGAGGAACCAGCTAGCATGGAGGAGGCACTAGCTGGATCAGATAGGGACAAGTGGCTGGCTTCTAGGGATGCTGAGTACCAGAGCCTGCTAGAGAATGGGACATGGGATCTAGTGGTGCTGCCTGATAAGATGAAAGCGATACAATGCAAGTGGGTGCTGAGGATCAAGACTGATGACAAGGGGCAGGTCACCATCTACAAGAGTAGGCTGGTGGCTAAGGGGTTTATGCAGAAGGAGAAGCAGGACTTCAACGAGATCTTTGCTCCTACTGCCAAACCCCCTACCCTTCGTGTCTTGTTGGCAGATGCAGCCGTTGGTGGGAAATTCAAAATTGAGATGGATATGTCAACGGCATTTCTTAACGGGGATTTAGAGGAAGAGGTGTTCATGACGCAACCAATAGGTTTGAGGATGGTACGGGCAGGGTGTGCAAGCTGAAAAAGTCCATCTACGACTTTAAGCAGGCGCCACGCTGCTGGTAGACGGCAGCTGTTTTAGAGGAGATGGGATTTAGGACCAGCAGCTGTGATGAGAGCCTCTTTCTCAAGGGCGAGGGGGAGGAGCTGGTGTTGTTTCTGGTCTACGTGGACGACATTCTTCTCTTTAGCAGCAGCATGAAGGAGATCCAAAAAGTGCAGCAGCAGCTGATGGAAAACTTCAAGTGCAAGAACCTTGGGGAGGTAAAATATTACTTCGGGATGTATGTGGAGAGGGATCTAGATAACAGGTGGTTGAAGCTGCACCAGGAGAAGTTCATCAAGCAGTTGGGGAAAAAGAATGGGATTGAGAATGAGCGCAAGGTTGCAACTCCCCTGCCAGCAGAATTCAAGCTTGTGAAGGCTGAAAATGAAGAAGAAGGGTTGAAGCCGAGGAGCAGCAGCAATTTCAGTCCTTGGTGGGCAGCCTCTTGTATGCAGCGGTTCATACGAGGCCCGACATCTCTTTCTCGGTTGGGCAGCTGGCTAGGGTGGTGCAGAATCTATCAGAGGAGCAGGTGGATGCAGCTGAGCGTGTGGTGAAGTACCTGAACTCTCACCCAAGCATTGGAGTTCAATACTGTTGGTGTAATGGCCAAAAAAACTCAAGCTATTAAGACTTAATCAAACTTAAAACCTCTCCTCGAGGCCACCTACAAGGGTCCCTGGGTACCTGGTACAAGACCAGCCCCTATCATCGGGTCCGAGTTTGTAGAGAGAGGAGTCAAGAATGACTTAGCCAAAATAACGAGAGTACCTTGAATGTCGCGCAGCGTGCCGTGCAGATCGTCGATCGGATTAAGCTGACAATTCGCTATAACGAAGCTCGTTCCAAGAGCTTTACAATAAACTAAGTTGCCTCACGAAAAGTTCTGCCATTATGAAATTATGGCTCGGACAGCGTTTGCCTAGCGTTGGAGTGCTAGCGTACTAGCGTTGACTCGGGTAGCATTCCGCCGTCGAATAGCACAGAAACGAAACTTCAGCGAGGAAGGAATTCGCTTGAATCAATTGACTATATTCAGGTACAAACAGAGAAGGATCAAATAGTTCTAGCTAGCAAGGACCTTGGGAATGAACCTGGGAACAACCAGGGATGATCTCAAATAATTCCAAGTAACAGAACCAACCTGGCTGGACAAAATAGCAGGTGGTAGGTTGGTAAACAACCTCTGGTTCTGTTTTTCCAACCTGGGAAAACAACAACCAGGTTCAGGTTCTAAAAACAGAACCTGCTTTGTCTTTGCCCAACCAGCCAAATGCTGGTTCCGCTGGTTTCCCCTGGCCCTGTAGCATGCAGATACAGACAAACAACATCCAACTTTCACCTAAATTGTACCCCTATAGTGCCTGCCCTGCTACACTATAGTCAACCAAACAAAACTGTACAATTTCGAGTTGGATAGAACTGAATCTGCGCAACCACTTCAACCGAACCGCAAAGCTTCCATCTTGGGTTCCTTTGCGAGCTCGTCCTTTCTGCTTGCACTGTTTATAGCGCGTACAATGTTGTGCCGAAGCGCACATTGCGCGAGTACCTGCAAATGCATCAAGCGAAAATTGCGAAAGCAAACAAACACACAAACATTCCATTCACACCCAAATGCATTCACACACGCATACTCGTACAAACAGACGGCAGGATGTCGTGCAATATGAGTTTGCACCCAACAAATTCTCCGCATCTGCACAGGTGAAGCAGAAAGGGGTGGAGGTGCTGAAACAAAGAAGGGGGAGAGGCTTGGAGAAGGCAAGCTGTTTCTCACTTGCTTTACCGATGCTACGTGGGCTTCTGAGAAGGAGGATTCCTCATCTGTGGGAGGATACATCTGCGTAGTTGGGGGAGGACCTGTTAGTTGGAGGTCCAAGAAGCAGACGGAGACGGCACTCTCCTCCGTAGAATCAGAGTACATGGCGATGTTCCATGAGGTGAAGGAGGTGATTTGGCTGAGGAGGCTGTTAGAGGAAATCGGCCAGAGCATAAGGTTGCTACGCCGCTGTTTTGTGATAGCAAGGGCGCTCTGGGGATGGCCAGGAACGCTGTGCTTCATGGGCTGAACAAGCACATGCGTATTAAGTGGCACAGGCTGGTGAATGGAATGTTCGTGTGTTTGTTTGCTTTCACAATTTTCGCTTGATGCATTTGCAGGTACTCGCGCAATGTGCGCTTCGGCACAACATTGTACGCGCTATGAACAGTGCAAGCAGAAAGGACGAGCTCGCAAAGGAACCCAAGATAGAAGCTTTGCAGTTCGGTTGAATTGATTGCGCAGATTCAGTTCTATCCAACTCGAAATTGTACTGTTTTGCTTGGTTGACTATAGTGTAGCAGGGCAGGCACTACAGGGGTACAATTTAGGTGCAAATGTTGTTTGTCTGTATCTGCATGCTACAGGGCCAGGAGAAACCAGCGGAACCAGCATTTGGCTGGTTGGGCAAAGACAAAACAGGTTCTGATTTTAGAAAAAAAACCTGGTTGTTGTTTTCCCAGGTTGGAAAAACAGAACCAGAGGTTGTTTACCAACCTACCACCTGCTGTTTTGTCCAGCCAGGTTGGTTCTGTTGCTTGGAATTATTTGGGATCATCCCTGGTTGTTCCCAGGTTGATTCCCAAGGTCCTTGCTAGCTAGAACTATATATTCCTTCTCTGTTTGTACCTGGATATAGTCAATTGATTCAAGCGAATTCCTTCCTCGCTGGAGTTTCGTTTCTGCGCTATTCGACGGCGGAATGCTACCCGAGTCAACGCTACTATGCTAGCACTCCAACGCTAGGCAAACGCTTTCCGAGCCATAACTTCGTAATGGCAGAACTTTTCGCGAGGCAACTTGGCTTATTTTGAAGCTCTTGGAGCGAGCTTCGATTTAGAAAGTTCTCAGCTTAATCCGATCGACGGTCTGCACGGCATGCTGCGCGACGTTCAAGGTACTCTCGTTATTTTGGCTAAGTCATTCTTAACTCCTCTCTCTACAAACTCGGACCCGAGAATAGGGGCTGGTCTTGTACCAGGCACCCTGGGACCCTTGGAGGTGACCCCGAGGAGAGGTTTCAAGTTTGATTAAGTCTTAATAGTATGAGTTTATTAGGCCCATACACCAACACCGCGGCCGTACCCCCGGCCGACGCTTGCTGCCCCGGCGCCATCCGCACCCTCCAACTAACGGCGGCGGATATCCTCTTGTAGGATCGCTCGCTTCACGTCTTCAAGCGAGAGGCGTGGCAAGTCGCGATTCAAATTGATGATAGATGAGGACCATGACTCGGGGAGTAGGGCTAGCAACTTGGTCTTCCTTTGGAGCTCACTGTAATTCAAATCAGCTCTCTCAAGCTGCGTGAACAAATCGAAGAATTTCTGCACCCCTTCTTCCACGGGTTCATCTTCTTCAATTCGTAGTGTCGCCATTTGCCGTTCCAACACCACAGCTACCGCCGCTATTGCAGGAGCGTGTACACCCTTGAGAGCAGCGCACGCCTTTGGTCCCTTCTCTGGTTCACGCTGGAATGGCTTGATGTGACGGATTTGACTGCTCCCCAATAAGCCTGCTTGCCCAAGTAGGAGATAGCCTTGTGCGCTCTTCCGCACCCACGAGCTCTTCTCCGGGTCGTTCTCGGGACGCTTCTCCATTCCTTCCATCACCTCCAGCAGGTCATAGTGGTCGAAGATGTTCTCCATCTTGAAGGACCATTCAGCAAAGTTGTCGTCGTTGAGCTTTTCAAGCCCGAACACTCTTGGTTCATCCCTAGAAGGTCCAAGAGTAGGTTGCACGGGCGCAATGGCTGAATTACGGGTTTGGCCTTGTGCTTGGGCTTCACCATTGCCTCCAGCATCTCTGAGACCCCTTTCTTCAGGTCCAGCCATAGTCGAAGCTGCTCCAAGGCGCTCTGATACCACTTGTTATAGTCACAATAGGCTTCAATGTGCCTAAAACGAAAGATAGAGTGCACAGTCGGATTTCTGCACAGCGCCTTCAAATATTTACAGCGTTCTGGTCACAGCTCTAAATGACCAGGTTCAAATTGGACCTGGACATATAGAGTGCACAGTCGGATTTATAGGCAATTTAGATCGCACGATTTCATCAAGAATTGACGACGCAACGTCAGTTTGAACGAACGGCACTATGGCAACCACTATAATATTAGAACACAAATTAGGAAGAGTTACGAGTTGGGAATGACTCCCAGCTTCTATAAACCCCAAGATTCGAGGTACAGTGATGTGGAACAGTGCCACACTGTCCCCAACCAAGAAGGGTCTCGAAACTACCCTTCACAAGGGCCTATACCGACTGAAATGTTACACTACACATTGTAATGTAACTAAGCTCACTATTTTGAAGTGTACCCTTTTTTCGGGAGCTTCGAAAACACTTGAAGCTTGAAACCAAGGCTCTGGTTCTTCACCATAAACTCATCCTTGAGTTCTTGATGGGTCTGCTGCACACACCTGCGACACGCCGAACGTTCGACACACGACAAAATAGAAACCGCGCACGAGACACACGACAAAATAGAAACCGCGCGCGAGACACAAATGACCGTGTAAAACGCGACTAGCGATAACTCGCTATTGATTCGACACACACATTCGACATCATAACTCATCATTCACATACTATTATAAGTATGAACTATATATATTATTTCATGCCCTCATACCATTCCATGCACACACGCATGCACGCACACGGACAACAAGCCGAGTGCAAACCGTAGGGTTCCACCAACATTATCGGCAAACACACTATGGTAATTCGATCTATGCGGGGGCCACGGATGCACAGGAGATACGCTGGCTGACCTACTTAACGACCAACTTAGGTGAGAGGCTTTGTTCTCCTCCGGTCCTGTATGTCAGCAACAAGGCCATGATTGCCTTGTGTCAGGAGCAGAGACTGGAGCACATAACGAAGAACATAGCTTTGCGTTACTTCCACACTCGAGAGCTGCAGCAGCGTGGTCAGCTTCGCCTTGCTTACGTTGCCTCACCGGCCAACACGGTTGATATCTTCACCAAGGCCCTAGAATGTGGTAATCATTAGCGTTTCTGCACTGCTCTGGGCCTTGTGCCTACTCTGCCTCACTTGCTTACCTCTTGAATTTGCCTTGTACCGTGATCTATCAATATTTGCCTGCATGCTTATATTTGCTAGATGGTGATATCTGTACTGTGCATATGCTCTATATAACTCTGCATGTGAACTGGCCTTGTGGCCATTTGCTTGTGCTCGGACTGTGTGGTGACTTTGTGATCCACCCTGAGCTTTGCTTCTTCTCTTGACTGGTCTTGTGACCATTGCTTGCTCTAGCTATCCCCATCTTCACTTATGGGGGTTTGTCAAAACTTATATTTCTATATATGTATCTAGGCTATGTAGGGGCTAGCCTTGGGGGTACACAAAATTGCTTGACACTTTACTTGTGTTGGTGTAAGGGCCTAATAAACTCAGGCTATTAAGACTTAATCAAACTTAAAACCTCTCCTCGGGGTCACCTCCAAGGGTCCCTGGGTGCCTGGTACAAGACCAGCCCCTATCCTCGGGTCCGAGTTTGTAGAGAGAGGAGTTTAAGAATGACTTGAACGTCGCGCAACATGCCGTGCAGCTCATCGATCGGATTAAGCTGAGAAGTCGCTATAACGAAGCTCGCTCCAAGAGCTTTAAAATAAGCCAAGTTGCATCGCGAAAAGTTCTGCCATTACTAAGTTATGGCTCGGACAGCGTTTGCGTAGCGTTGGAGTGCTAGCATACTAGCGTTGACTCGGGTAGCATTCCGCCGTCGAATAGTGCAGAAACGAAATTCCAGCGATGAAGGAATTCGCTTGAATCAATTGACTATGTCCAGGTACAAACAGAGAAGCAATATATACTTCTAGCTAGCAAGGACCTTGGGAATCAACCTGGGAACAACCAGGGATGATCCCAAATAATTCCAAGCAACAGAACCAACCTGGCTGGACAAAATAGCAGGTGGTAGGTTGGTAAACAACCTCTGGTTCTGTTTTTTCAACCTGGGAAAACAACAACCAGGTTCAGGTTCTAAAAACAGAACCTGTTTTGTCTTTGCCCAACCAGCCAAATGCTGGTTCCGCTGGTTTCCCCTGGCCCTGTAGCATGCAGATACAGACAAACAACATCCAACCTTCACCCAAATTGTACCCCTATAGTGCCTGCCCTGCTACACTATAGTCAACCAAACAGAACAGTACAATTTCGAGTTGGATAGAACTGGATCTGCGCAACCAATTTAACCAAACCGCAAAGCTTCCATCTTGGGTTCCTTTGCGGGCTCGTCCTTTCTGCTTGCACTGTTCATAGCGCGTACAATGTTGTGCCGAAGCGCACATTGCGTGAGTACCTGCAAATGCATCAAGCGAAAATTGCGAAAACAAACAAACACACGAACATTCCATTCACACCCAAATGCATTCGCACACGCATACTCGTACAAACAGACGGCAGGATGTCGTGCAATGTGCATTTGCACCCAACACACTCCCCCTCAGCCTGCCGGCTGCATCCCCATCATTCCATGCTAGTTCATGCTCATTCCACTCATACGCACACAACGCCAATGAGGCTCATCCGCAAGCCTCTTGGTGAGAAAGTCTGCTGGCTGCTGGTGAGTCTTGATGTAGATCGGATTCACCGTCCCCCTCTTCACCTCCTTACGCAGCCAGTGCCACTTGATACGCATGTGCTTGTTCAGCCCATGAAGCACAGCGTTCCTGGCTATCCCAAGAGCCCCCTTGCTATCACAAAACAGCGGCGTAGCAACTTTCTGCTCCTGGCCAATCTCCTCTAACAGCCTCCTCAGCCAAATCACCTCCTTCACCCCATGGAACATCGCCATGTACTCTGATTCTACGGAAGAGAGTGCCGTCTCCGTCTGCTTCTTGGACCTCCAACTAACAGGTCCTCCCCCAACTACGCAGATGTATCCTTCCACAGATGAGGAATCCTCCTTCTCAGAAGCCCACGTAGCATCGGTAAAGCAAGTTAGAAAGAGCTTGCCTTCTCCAAGCCTCTCCCCCTTCTCTTTCAGCACCTCCACCCCTTTCTGCTTCACCTGTGCAGATGCGGAGTATTGAACTCCAATGCTTGGGTGAGAGTTCAGGTACTTCACCACACGCTCAGCTGCATCCACCTGCTCCTCTGATGGATTCTGCACCACCCTAGCCAGCTGCCCAACCGAGAAAGAGATGTCGGGCCTCGTGTGAACTGCTGCGTACAAGAGGCTGCCCACCAAGGAAATTGCTGCTGCTCCTCGGTTTCAACCCCTTCATCCTCTGCAGCCTTCACAAGCTTGAATTCTGCTGGCAGGGGAGTTGCAACCTTGCGCTCATTCTCAATCCCATACTTCTCCCCCAGCTCCTTGATGAATTTCTCCTGGTGCAGCTTCAACCACCTGTGATCAGGATCCCTTTCCACGTGCATCCCGAGGTAGTACTTTACCTCCCCAAGGTTCTTGCACTTGAAGTTTTCCATCAGTTGCTGCTGCACTTTCTGGATCTCCTTCATGCTGCTGCTGAAGAGAAGAATGTCGTCCACGTAGACCAGAAACAGCACCAGCTTCTCCCCCTCGCCCTTGAGAAAGAGGCTCTCATCACAACTGCTGGTCCTGAATCCCATCTCCTCTAAAACAGCTGCCAACTTCTGGTACCAGCAGCGTGGCGCCTGCTTCAAGCCGTAGATGGACTTGTTGAGCTTGCACACCCTGCCCGTACCATCCTCATACCCAGGCGGCTGCGTCATGTACACATCCTCCTCTAAAATCCCATTCAGGAATGCCGTTGAAATATCCATCTGAATGATGAATTTCCCACTAACGGCTGCATCTGCCAACAAGACACGGAGGGTAGGGGGTTTGGCAGTGGGAGCAAAGATCTCGTTGAAGTCCTGCTTCTCCTTCTGCATAAACCCCTTCGCCACCAGCCTACTCTTGTAGATGGTGACCTGCCCCTTATCATCGGTCTTGATCCTCAGCACCCACTTGCATTGTATCGCTTTCTTCCCATCAGGCAGCACCACCAGATCCCATGTCCCATTCTCTAGCAGGCTCTGGTACTCAGCATCCCTAGAAGCCAGCCACTTGTCCCTATCTGGTCCAGCTAGTGCCTCCTCCATGCTAGCTGGTTCCTCTGGTGCAGGGGCAAGAAAACAGTACGCAGGCTCGTCCTCCTCATCCGGGTCATAGCCATGAGGTAGAATCAGCATTGCCTCCTCGGTCCCAAGCTGCTGCTCTGCTACACCTGATCCTGCAGTCAGCTTCTTAGTAGCCATACGGGTGCGTCCTGGCCTGGAGACGGGTGTCTCCCATCCCCTCATAACGATACCCTTCGGCTTCTTAGTTTTCCCCTGTTGTCGCTCTCCTCCCTCGGATCCAGCAGCTCCACTAGTGCTGCCGCCAGTTTCCACACCATTTTCTCCACCAGCAGATGCCTCCTGTACCTTCTCTCCATCACCATTCCCCGCAGCTGCCTCCTCTCCCTCCTCCCACACACTAGGAGTCAGGTCCAGCTGCATGGTGATCTGCTCCATCTGCTGGGACACCCGGGCCTCCGGCTGTTTCTCCCAGCTCCCATACATCATGCCCTCAATGAATTTCACATCCCTGCTGTCAAACAACACACCCTTGGATGGTTCCCACAGCAGCCATCCCTTGCCCTCATTAGCCAGCCCCAAATGCACACACCAGATTGCACTTGCCCCCAACTTACTGCGGTAGGTCTTGGGGACGTGGGCGACTGCCATGCAACCGAACACCCTCAGCATGTCCACCGGCGGCTTCCTCCCAAGCCACCTCTCCAAAGGCACCCACGAGTCATCCCCAACCTTGGTGAGCACCCTGTTCCTAGCGACGGTGGCGTGCCGGACAGCATGAGGCCACATAGAATTGCTCAGCCCAGATTCTATAAGCAGCGCCCTAGCTGTCTCCAGAATGGTCCGGTTTGCCCGTTCTGCTACACCGTTGGACTGTGGGGTGTAAGCCGTGGTCAGCTCCCTCTGGATGCCCTGCTTCTTGAGCCAGGCCGTCATTTCAGCTCCAAGGAACTCACCACCCCGGTCTGTCCTAATCCGCTTCACTACACACTCCGCCTGCTTCTCCACGAACGGCAGCCAATCGTCCCGTATCGTGGAGGCGGCGTGGTCCTTCTGCTTCAGCGGATACGCCCACATTAGCCTGCTCCAATCATCCACAATTGTAAGTAAATACCGCTCCCCCTTGTGCCTTTGCACCGGCAGCGGCCCCACCAAGTCCATGTGGACCAGCTCTAAAGGCTTCTTGCTCCTGCCAGCCACACTATGGAAAGGGAAACGGGTGAACTTTGAAAGCAAACAAATTTCACAGTTCTCATCGGGTGGATGTAATTCAGCTTCAAACCCTTGACGGCTCCATCCTTCTCCAGCTGCTTCAATAAGGGCATTGCCACATGCCCCAAGCGTCGGTGTGCCGTTGCCCAATCTGTCTCCCCAGATCTGGCCGACACTTTCACGCCAACCCCTCCAACGGCATTGCACTCCCCCTGGGATGCAGACCCCTCTCTAGCCTGCCCCCCACCGTGCCACGCCAACGCCGGCAGCTGCCACATGGATTTGTACACGTAGTTGCTCTCGTGCAGATCCCAAAGCATCCGATTGCCCAGCTGCCCCTTGTACGTGCGAGCCCCATCCGTGCTAGTGCTCACCCCAGCCTTGGCAAGCTTACGGAGGGAGATGAGGTTGGCCTTGAGGTCGGGAACGAGGAGAACGTCGTGCAGCACCACCGGCTTGCCATCCGCTCCCTTAAACGCAGCTCGTCCCGCACCAGCCACCTTCAGCGCGTGTCCACACCTCATTGATCGGTGCAGCTCTGCTCCAACCTTGGCAGAGGCGTCTCCTTGCTCCCCCTGCTCTCCAATATGGAAGAACTGGCCCGCGGTGCACTCCTTCTTCTTCTCCGCACCGCCGTTGCCCTTCAGGTTGTTGTCGGACGAATCAGCGACCATGTTCGCGCCGTTTTTCTGGTTCCTTCGCGCGCCGCCATCCTGTTGACGATTTTGCGGGGTCCATCCATTGGGTTTTTTATAGCACAAAAACTAGGGGTGCCCCTCCTTCTCACAACCGGTACCTCCTTGTTGGTCGTTGGAGTCGTCGTCCTTCTTTGCACCGCGCCCAGCACCACCGAAGCCACGTCCTCTGCCACGTCGGTTCCCTTGCATCCCGTAGCCGCTGCTGCCATCGTCTCCACCCCTCAGTTGGCGGCGACGGAAGTCCTCCTCCAGAATCTTTGTCCGCACCCACTCGAGCGTCCACGAGCTCTGGTTCTGCGGCAGGCTCAATCCGCTCGTGAATTGAAGCCACGATTCCGGCAGCAGCGAGAGCATCTTCAGGCACTTGGTCTGCTCTGGGTAGGTGATTCCCGCGGTCGCCAACTTCGCGTAGAGGTCGCGCATCTTGTCCAGAACTGGTTGCACCGGCTCTCCCTCGCTCAATCACAACGCGGACAGCTCCCTCTCCATCATGAGCGTCGCGGCGACGGAGGTAGGAGCGTGCAGCTCCTTCAGCACGGTCCACGCCTTTGGACCGCAGTCAACCTCCGGCAGCAGGTGCATGACGTGGTGACGCTGGTTCAGCTCCAAACTCTGCGACATCAAATAGTAGCCAGCCGATGCGCGCTCGTCCCAATCTTCCTGCAGCGCGGGGTCACTCGGTCTAGGCTCTTCCCCAATCATTAGTTTCAACAATCCAATCTGACGGAAGTAAAGCTGCATTTTCCAGGCCCAATCATCATAGCCCTCACCATTGAACTTCTCGACGGTGAAATTCTTCAGCACCTCCTTGATCAGCGAGCTCTGGTTGGTTCGCGCTCCCCTTGGCACCGAAACACCAGAATCTTGGCTGCCGCTACGATCTTGGGCTGAAGATTCACCAGCTCCCGCCGAGGTGTTGCCCGCCATAGCTACCTATAACAAGGATCACTATAACGCAGCTCTGATACCAGCTTGTTTGTGTAAGGGCCTAATAAACTCAGGCTATTGAGACTTAAAACCTCTCCTCGGGGTCACCTCCAAGGGTCCCTGGGTGCCTGGTACAAGACCAGCCCCTATCCTCGGGTCCGAGTTTGTAGAGAGAGGAGTTAAGAATGACTTAGCCAAAATAACAAGAGTACCTTGAACGTCGCGCAGCGTGCCGTGCAGCTCATCGATCGGATTAAGCTGAGAATTCGCTATAACGAAGCTCGCTCCAAGAGCTTTAAAATAAGCCAAGTTTCCTCGCGAAAAGTTCTGCCATTACTAAGTTCTGGCTCGGACAGCGTTTGCCTAGCGTTGGAGTGCTAGCATACTAGCGTTGAATCGGGTAGCATTCCGCCGTCGAATAGCACAGAAACGAAACTCCAGCGAGGAAGGAATTCGCTTGAATCAATTGACTATGTTCAGGTACAAACAGAGAAGGAATATATAGTTCTAGCTAGCAAGGACCTTGGGAATCAACCTGGGAACAACCAGGGATGATCCCAAATAATTCCAAGCAACAGAACCAACCTGGCTGGACAAAATAGCAGGTGGTAGGTTGGTAAACAACCTCTGGTTCTGTTTTTCCAACCTGGGAAAACAACAACCAGGTTCAGGTTCTAAAAACAGAACCTGTTTTGTTTTTGCCCAACCAGCCAAATGCTGGTTCCGCTGGTTTTCCCTGGCCCTGTAGCATGCAGATACAGACAAACAACATCCAACCTTCACCCAAATTGTACCCCTATAGTGCCTGCCCTGCTACACTATAGACAACCAAACAAAACAGTACAATTTCGAGTTGGATAGAACTGGATCTGCTCAACCAATTTAACCAAACTGCAAAGCTTCCATCTTGGGTTCCTTTGCGGGCTCGTCCTTTCTGCTTGCACTGTTCATAGCGCGTACAATGTTGTGCCGAAGCGCACATTGCGTGAGTACCTGCAAATGCATCAAGCGAAAATTGCGAAAGCAAACAAACACACGAACATTCCATTCATACCCAAATGCATTCGCACACGCATACTCGTACAAATAGACGGCAGGTTTTCGTGCAATGTGCATTTGCACCCAACAACTTGTACCTCCCTTGTTGACCTAATCACCATTCCCCATAGTCTATTAAGTTCAACAATTCGAATCTTACACTATTGGTGCTCGCCCACTATGACGCCTTGCCTCTAACTCTCATATCATTGGAGTTCCTTCAATGGCCAGGCCTCACCATTTTGCCAACGGCACCGTTCCTCCTCGTGCCCCTTGCCGATAAATTAGAATGGATCCTGCGGAAAGTGTAGGGCGGATGGGACACGGGATGCAGTCAAGCGGTGTTATGCGACGTGATCGTGTGGACGTGGTGGAGCATCACACCTACCGACAAGATGGCGGAACACAACGAGCAGTTCAATTGCCACGTCCATCTACCATGCCTACACTCTTCAATCCGTCTCCACCCGAGCACATGGAAGAAGACAAGGACATGTTATCACGCAAAATGGTGGGGGTAGCGGTGGACAAAGCCTTTACCACTACTCCATTCGACGGCACCAACTTTCGGGACTGGGTGCTTCGATTTTGAATGAATGCGCGTGTGACAAATCTATGAAATATTTTTGTGACGCTTCACTACCTTTCCCCTTTCCCATGGATCTTTGCTCGTGATTCTATAACAACTAACTTTCGCTTACACTCTCTTGGCTCTCCTGCTCTGATCCCTCCCCTTTTTTCCCGTGCTCACTCTGCCGACTTCACCCCACTTTCTCCTTGCACTTGCCTTCGTTCTGCTTCTATTTTAACCCTTCCTACTATTAACAAGATTTGAGTATTCGCCCCGTTCTGGCTTGGCCAGAGCCAACTTCGTGGTCGGGAGTGCGGGAGGTGCAGCCGACCATCTGCAGTGGACGGCGCCGACTTGGGCGAGCAAGTCGACGCACTTGGTCAAACTGCATGGCACAACTGCGAAGCCGCCGACGATGGGAAGGCAGCGGCCGACTTCGACTTGGTTGTCGACGAAGCGACCTGTCGACCTGGGAGAGGCGCCGATTTCGGGAGGCCGACTTGGTGAAGTCGGCGGACAGCTGCAGGTTGGTCGACGAGAGGTTCCGACGACCTGCAAAAACGCCAACTTGGTGCAGTCGGCGGGAAGGGTCAAGCTGCGTGGTCGACGACCGAGTACAACTGTTGGTCGGCTTCGGCCACGCAAGTTAGCGCCGACTTTGTGGTTGCCCGGTCGACCAAGTTACTCGAGCGACGAGGTTCTGCGGGGGTGCGCGACCGTTGCCAAGTAGGTCCTGGCGAAGCCAACCTCAGATTGATATCTCGAGGTCAACGTGGTTCATCGGGCGCAGACAACGGCACGTGGCCGACTTGGCACCCGCACTGTGCACGTGACGGTGTACATCGCCCAAACCGAATATGAGCACCTGCGAAATAATGTGCTGCTATCACCTGATGCAACGCGGGACGGGTGCCAAGGTGCAGCGCTGACAAGCCGCCGACTTGCTACGTTGGCAAGCCGCTGCTTTGCTGGGCTGGAGCGGTACGGACTTGCAGTGTAGGCAGGTCGCCGACTTTGCTGCACTGGAGGTTGGCCTGCTTGTCTCCTAGGGAACTTTGCATCTGCTGTAGCCATTGTTGCCGACATTGATCCTGTCGTTGTTGTGTAGGGATGCCGGACGTAACATTCTGTAATTGTCTGGATATATGACGTACATGTCTTAACTCATACATTAGACAAAATGGTTAGGTCTCTCTTGTAAACGGTCTTGGTGTCTTATAAATCTTCTAATAGAAAACATAAAAAAGTGCTCCATAATATTTATCACATATCTTGAAATAAGTTTATCATAATGAGTGTGGGTCTTGCAAAGGTTCCTAATTCGGCAACCATTGTTCAGGACGCCACACCATGGAGAATGCGAGCTAAGGAGAAATTTGTAATACCCAGATCAGGATGTGGCCGAATTTGCGTTTCGCAAGGGTAAATATGTACCCTCTATTTCAATTTTCACTATAATACATTACAGTTTTTTGACACATATGTCTTAACTTGTACACCCACACATGTATCATACAATCAAAAACACCCAATATAATAGATGAACAAAAGAGACACCCCCAAAAGAGATAACAAGAGAGAGGAAGAACTACAAATGGTCACAAGGCCATTTAAGAGAAGCAGCAAAGCAAAGTTCAGGGTGAATCTCAGGATCACCACAAAGTAAAGCACAAGAAAAGGGCCATAAGAACACTTCATATACAATGTTATAACAGCAAAAGTAATACAATAATCACAACCTGGCAAGTGTACACATGCAGGTATAAATATATATCAAAGTACAAGACGAAATCAGGAAGCAAGCAAGTGAGGCAGAGTTGTCACAAGGCCAAGAGCAATGCAGGAAAGCCAGTAATCACTAGGCCCAAGGGCCTTGGTGAAAATATCAACCATGTTGGCCTCGGAGGCCAAGTAAATAAGGCGAACCTGCCCATGCTGCTCCAATATCGCAGGAGAAGGTAACGAAGGGCAAAGTGCTTCATTATGTGCATGAGTCTCTCCTCTTGTCACAAGACGATCATGGCCTTATTGTCAGTATACAGAACCGGTGCAGAACGAGACTGCTCGCCACGTCGGTGAATAAGTAGGCAAGCGAACGTAACTTCTACGCAGCCAGAGCTCCAGCTTCGCCTCACAGCTAGAGCTGAGCACAGAAGACGAGCGAGCGGACCTCCACGAAACAACACCTGTACCAAGGCTGATAGGGTAGCCATGTGATGACTGAGAAGTCACTTGGTCGTCAGCCCACGAAGCATCTGAGTGCCCTGTGAGCAGGTGTGGCTCTTCTACAAGTCAGCCGTCACAAGGGCTAGTGCTTCACTATCAGCACTCGCAAAGACTAGGTCGTCTACGTATACGACGATGTAGAACAATAGTAAAACAGGGTCAGTGGGAAGAAATGGGCATGGGTTAGCAATCGAAGGTGTGAGCTAAGAGCCGCAAGTGTTGTGATCTGTTGGGTGCAAATTCATATTGCACGACATTGTGCCGTCTGTTTGTACAAGTATGCGTGTGCGAATGCATTTGGGTGTGAATGGAATGTTCGTGTGTTTGTTTGCTTTCGCAATTTTCGCTTGATGCATTTGCAAATACTCGCAATGTGCGCTTCGGTACAACATTGTACGCGCTATGAACAATGCAAGCAGAAAGGACGAGCTCGCAAAGGAACCCAAGATGGAAGCTTTGCGGTTCGGTTGAATGGATTGCGCAGATTCAGTTCTATCCAACTCGAAATTGTACTGTTTTGTTTGGTTGACTATAGTGTAGCAGGGCAGGCACTATAGGGGTACAATTTAGGTGAAGGTTGGATGTTGTTTGTTTGTATCTGCATGCTACAGGGCCAGGGGAAACCAGCAGAACCAGCATTTGGCTGGTTGGGCAAGGACAAAACAGGTTCTGTTTTTAGAACCTGAACCTGGTTGTTGTTTTCCCAGGTTGGAAAAACAGAACCAGAGGTTGTTTACCAACCTACCACCTGCTATTTTGTCCAGCCAGGTTGGTTCTGTTGCTTGAAATTATTTGGGATCATCCCTGGTTGTTCCCAGGTTGATTCCCAAGGTCCTTGCTAGCTAGAACTATTTATTTCTTCTCTGTTTGTATCTGAATATAGTCAATTGATTCAAGTGAATTCCTTCCTCACTGGGGTTTCGTTTCTGCGCTATTCGACGGCAGAATGCTACCCGAGTCAACGCTAGTGTGCTAGCACTCCCACGCTAGGCAAACGCTGTCCGAGCTATATTTCGTAATGGCAGAACTTTTCGCGAGTCAACTTGGCTTATTTTAAAGCTCTTGGAGCGAGCTTCGTTATAGCGAATTCTCAGCTTAATCCGATCGACGATCTGCACGGCACGCTGCGCGACGTTCAAGGTACTCTCGTTATTTTGGCTAAGTCATTCTTAACTCCTCTCTCTACAAACTCGGAACCGAGGATAGGGGCTGGTCTTGTACCAGGCACCCAGGGACCCTTGGAGGTGACCCCGACGAGAGGTTTTAAGCTTGATTAAGTCTTATTAGCTTGACTTTATTAGGCCCTTACACCAACAAGCTGGTATCAGAGCTGTGTTATAGTGATCCTCGTTATAGGTAGCTATGGCGGGCAACACCTCGGCGGGAGCTGGTGAATCTTCAGCCCAAGATCGTAGCGGCAGCCAAGATTCTGGTGTTTCGGCGCCAAGGGGAGCGCGAACCAACCAGAGCTCGCTGATCAAGGAGGTGCTGAAGAATTTCACCGTCGAGAAGTTCAATGGTGAGGGCTATGATGATTGGGCCTGGAAAATGCAGCCTTATTTCCGTCAGATTGGATTGCTGAAATTAATGATTGGGGAAGAGCCTAGACCGAGTGACCCCGCGCTGCAGGAAGATTGGGACGAGCGCGCCTCGGCTGGCTACTATTTGATGTCGCAGAGTTTGGAGCTGAACCAGCGTCACCACGTCATGCACCTGCTGCCGGAGGTTGATTGTGGTCCAAAGGCGTGGACCGTGCTGAAGGAGCTGCACGCTCCTACCTCCGTCGCCGCGACGCTCATGATGGAGAGGGAGCTGTCCGCGTTGCGATTGAGCGAGGGAGAGCCGGTGCAACCAGTCCTGGACAAGATGCGCGACCTGTACGCGAAGTTGGCGACCGTGGGAATCACCTACCCGGAGCAGACCAAGTGCCTGAAGATGCTCTCGCTGCTGCCGGAATCGTGGCTTCAATTCACGAGCGGATTGAGCCTGCCGCAGAACCAGAGCTTGTGGACGCTCGAGTGGGTGCGGACGAAGATTCTGGAGGAGGACTTCCGTCGCCGCCAACTGAGGGGTGGAGACAACGGCAGCAGCGGCTACGGGATGCAAGGGAACCGACGTGGCAAAGGACGTGGCTTCGGTGGTGCTGGGCGCGGTGCAAAGAAGGACGACGACTCCAACGACCAACAAGGAGGTACCGGTTGGGGTCGCGGTGCGAAATCTGGACGTGGGGGCAAGTCGGGTGCTGGTGGCAAAATGAAAGGGGATTGTTGGTAGTGTGAGAAGGAGGGGCACCCCTGGTTTTTGTGCTATAAGAAACCCGATGGATGGACCCCCCAGAATCGTCACCAGGATAGCGGCGCGCGGAGGAACCAGAAAAATGGCGCGAACATGGTCGCTGATTCGTCCGACAACAACCCGAAGAGCAACGGTGGTGCGGAGAAGAAGAAGGAGCGCACCGCGGGCCAGTTCTTCCATATGGGAGAGAAAAGGGGAGCAAGGAGACGCCTCTGCCAAGGTTGGAGCAGAGCTGCACCCCCTGGACTATTGGGTGTTGGACACGGGCGCTGCTTGGACGATGACGCCGCGCAAAGACCTGCTGGACGACGTACGCGCTGCACCGATTAACGAGGTGTGCTCTGCCTCTGGACACGCGCTGAAGGTGGCTGGTGCGGGACGAGCTGCGTTTAAGGGAGCGGATGGCAAGCCGGTGGTGCTGCACGACGTTCTCCTCGTCCCCGACCTTAAGGCCAACCTCATCTCCCTCCGTAAGCTTGCCAAGGCTGGGGTGAGCACTAGCACGGATGGGGCTCGCACGTACAAGGGGCAGCTGGGCAATCGGGTGCTTTGGGATCTGCACGAGAGCAAGGACGTATACAGATCCATGTGGCAGCTGCCGGCGTTGGCGTGGCACGGTGGGGGGCAGGCTAGAGAGGGGTCTGCATCCCAGGGGGAGTGCAACGCCGTTGGAGGGGTTGGCGTGAAAGATTCGGCCAGATCTGGGGAGACGGATTGGGCAACGGCACACCGACGCTTGGGGCATGTGGCAATGCCTTTGCTGAAGCAGCTGGAGAAGGATGGAGCCGTCAAGGGTTTGAAGATGAACGGACAGCCATCCGATGAGAACTGTGAAATTTGCCTGCTTTCAAAGTTCACCCGTTTCCCTTTTCATAGTGTCGCTGGCAGGAGCAAAAAGCCTTTGGAGCTGGTCCACATGGACTTGGTGGGGCCGCTGCCGGTGCAAGGGCACAAAGGGGAGCGGTATATCAATCCTTACAATTGTGGATGACTGGAGCAGACTGATGTGGGCGTATCCGCTGAAGCAGAAGGATCACGCCGCCTCCACGATACGGGACGATTGGCTGCCGTTCGTGGAGAAGCAGGCAGAGTGTGTAGTGAAGCGGATTAGGACAGACCAGGGTGGTGAGTTCCTTGGAGCTGAAATGACGGCCTGGCTCAAGAAGCAGGGCATCCAGAGGGAGCTGACCACGGCTTACACCCCACAGTCCAATGGTGTAGCAGAACGGGCAAACCGGACCATTCTGGAGACAGCTAGGGCACTGCTCATAGAATCTGGGCTGAGCAATTCTATGTGGCCTCATGCTGTCCGGCACGCCACCGTCGCTAGGAACAGGGTGCTCACCAAGGTTGGGGATGACTCGTGGGTGCCTTTGGAGAGGTGGCTTGGGAGGAAGCCGCCGGTGGACATGCTGAGGGTGTTCGGTTGCATGGCAGTCGCCCACGTCCCCAAGACCTACCGCAGTAAGTTGGGGGCGAGTGCAATCTGGTGTGTGCATTTTGTTGGTGTAAGGGCCTAATAAACTCAAGCTATTAGGACTTAATCAAACTTAAAACCTCTCCTCGGGGTCACCTCCAAGGGTCCCTGGGTGCCTGGTACAAGACCAGCCCCTATCCTCGGGTCCGAGTTTGTAGAGAGAGGGATCAAGGAGGACTTAGTCAAAATAGCAAGAGTACCTTGAACGTCGCGCAGCGTGCCGTGCAGACCGTCGATCGGATTAAGCTGAGAATTCGCTATATCGAAGCTCGCTCCAAGAGCTTTTAAATGAGCCAAGTTGCCTCGCGAAAAGTTCTGCCATTACTAAGTTCTGGCTCGGACAGCGTTTGCCTAGCGTTGGAGTGCTAGCATACTAGCGTTGACTCGGGTAGCATTCCGCCGTCGAATAGCGCAGAAACAAAATTCCAGCGAGGAAGGAATTCGCTTGATACAATTGACTATATCCAGGTACAAACAGAGAAGGAATAAATAGTTCTAGCTAGCAAGGACCTTGGGAATCAACCTGGGAACAACCAGGGATGATCCCAAATAATTCCAAGCAACAGAACCAACCTGGCTGGACAAAATAGCAGGTGGTAGGTTGGTAAACAACCTCTGGTTCTGTTTTTTCAACCTGGGAAAACAACAACCAGTTTCAGGTTCTAAAAACAGAACCTGTTTTGTCTTTGCCCAACCAGCCAAATGCTGGTTCCGCTGGTTTCCCCTGGCCTTGTAGCATGCAGATACAGACAAACAACATCCAACCTTCACCTAAATTGTACCCCTATAGTGCCTGCCCTGCTACTATAGTCAACCAAACAAAACAGTACAATTTCAAGTTGGATAGAACTGAATCTGCGCAATCAATTAAACCGAACTGCAAAGCTTCCATCTTGGGTTCCTTTGCGAACTCGTCCTTTCTGCTTGCACTGTTCATAGCGCGTACAATGTTGTGCCGAAGCGCACATTGCGCGAGTACCTGCAAATGCTTCAAGCAAAAATTGCGAAAGCAAACAAATACACGAACATTCCATTCACACACAAATGCATTCGCACACGCATACTCGTACAAACAGACGGCAGGATGTCGTGCAATGTGCATTTGCACCCAACACACTCCCCCTCAGCCTGCCGGCTGCATCCCCATCATTCCATGCTAGTTCATGCTCATTCCACTCATGCGCACACAACGCCAATGAGGCTCATCCGCAAGCCTCTTGGTGAGAAAGTCTGCTGGCTGCTGGTGAGTCTTGATATAGATCGGGTTCACCGTCCCCCTCTTCACCTCCTTACGCAGCCAGTGCCACTTGATACGCATGTGCTTGTTCAGGCCATGAAGCACAGCGTTCCTGGCTATCCCAAGAGCCCCCTTGCTATCACAAAACAGCGGCGTAGCAACTTTCTGCTCCTGGCCAATCTCCTCTAACAGCCTCCTCAGCCAAATCACCTCCTTCACCCCATGGAACATCGCCATGTACTCTGATTCTACGGAAGAGAGTGCCGTCTCCGTCTGCTTCTTGGACCTCCAACTAACAGGTCCTCCCCCAACTACGCAGATGTATCCTCCCACAGATGAGGAATCCTCCTTCTCAGAAGCCCATGTAGCATCGGTAAAGCAAGTGAGAAAGAGCTTGCCTTCTCCAAGCCTCTCTCCCTTCTCTTTCAGCACCTCCACCCCTTTCTGCTTCACCTGTGCAGATGCGGAGTATTGAACTCCAATGCTTGGGTGAGAGTTCAGGTACTTCACCACACGCTCAGCTGCATCCACCTGCTCCTCTGATGGATTCTGCACCACCCTAGCCAGCTGCCCAACCGAGAAAGAGATGTCGGGCCTCGTGTGAACTGCTGCGTACAAGAGGCTGCCCACCAAGGACTGAAATTGCTGCTGCTCCTCGGCTTCAACCCCTTCATCCTCTGCAGCCTTCACAAGCTTGAATTCTGCTGGCAGGGGAGTTGCAACCTTGCGCTCATTCTCAATCCCATACTTCTCCCCCAGCTCCTTGATGAACTTCTCCTGGTGCAGCTTCAACCACCTGTGATCAGGATCCCTCTCCACGTGCATCCCGAGGTAGTACTTTACCTCCCCAAGGTTCTTGCACTTGAAGTTTTCCATCAGTTGCTGCTGCACTTTCTGGATCTCCTTCATGCTGCTGCTGAAGAGAAGAATGTCGTCCACGTAGACCAGAAACAGCACCAGCTTCTCCCCCTCGCCCTTGAGAAAGAGGCTCTCATCACAGCTGCTGGTCCTGAATCCCATCTCCTCTAAAACAGCTGCCAACTTCTGGTACCAGCAGCGTGGCGCCTGCTTCAAGCCGTAGATTGACTTGTTGAGCTTGCACACCCTGCCCGTACCATCCTCATACCCAGGCGGCTGCATCATGTACACATCCTCCTCTAAAATCCCATTCAGGAATGCCGTTGAAATATCCATCTGAATGATGAATTTCCCACTAACAGCTGCATCTGCCAACAAGACACGGAGGGTAGGGGGTTTGGCAGTGGGAGCAAAGATCTCGTTGAAGTCCTGCTTCTCCTTCTGCATAAACCCCTTCGCCACCAGCCTACTCTTGTAGATGGTTACCTGCCCCTTGTCATCGGTCTTGATCCTCAGCACCCACTTGCATTGTATCGCTTTCTTCCCATCAGGCAGCACCACCAGATCCCATGTCCCATTCTCCAGCAGGCTCTGGTACTCAGCATCCCTAGAAGCCAGCCACTTGTCCCTATCTGTTCCAGCTAATGCCTCCTCCATGCTAGCTGGTTCCTCTGGTGCAGGGGCAAGAAAACAGTACGCAGGCTCATCCTCCTCATCCGGGTCATAGCCATGCGGTAGAATCAGCAATGCCTCTTCAGTCCCTAGCTGCTGCTCTGCTGCATCAGTTCCTGCAGTCAGCTTCTTAGTAGCCATACGGGTACGTCCTGGCCTGGAGACGGGTGTCTCTCATCCCTTGATAACAACACCCTTCGGCTTCTTAGTTTTTCCCTGCTGCTGCTCTCCTCCCTCGGATCCAGCAGCTCCACTAGTGCTGCCGCCAGTTTCCACACCATTTTCTCCACCAGCAGGTGCCTCCTGTACCCTCGCTCCATCACCACCCCCTGCAGCTGCCTCCTCTCCATCCTCCCACACACTAGGAGTCAGGTCCAGCTGCATGGTGATCTGCTCCATTTGCTGGGACACCCTTGCCTCCGGCTGTTTCTCCCAGCTCCCATACATCATGCCCTCAATGAATTTCACATCCCTGCTGTCAAACAGCACACCCTTGGATGGTTCCCACAGCAGCCATCCCTTGCTCTCAGCAGCCAGCCCCAAATGCACACACCAGATTGCACTCGCCCCCAACTTACTGCGGTAGGTCTTGGGGACGTGGGCGACTGCCATGCAACCGAACACCCTCAGCATGTCCACCGGCGGCTTCCTCCCAAGCCACCTCTCCAACGGCACCCACGAGTCATCCCCAACCTTGGTGAGCACCCTGTTCCTAGCGACGGTGGCGTGCCGGACAGCATGGGGCCACATCGAGTTGCTCAGCCCAGATTCTATGAGCAGCGCCCTAGCTAGGGCTTGCTTGGACCAAGTGCTTGCTTGGACCAAGTGCTTTCTTGGACCAAGTGCTTTCTTGGACCAAGTGCTTTCTTGGACCAAGTGCTTTATTGGACCAAGTTGTTGTCCGGTTCGCCCGTTCTGCTACACCGTTCGACTGTGGGGTGTAAGCCGTGGTCAGCTCCCTCTGGATGCCCTGCTTCTTGAGCCAGGCCGTCATCTCAGCTCCAAGGAACTCACCACCCCGGTCTGTCCTAATCCGCTTCACCACACATTCCGCTTGCTTCTCCACGAACGGCAGCCAATCGTCCCGAATCGTGGAGGCGGCGTGATCTTTCTGCTTCAGCGGATACGCCCACATGAGTCTGCTCCAATCATCCACTATGGTCAGAAAGTACCGCTCCCCCTTGTGCCCCTGAACCGGCAGCGGCCCCACCAAGTCCATGTGGACCAGCTCCAAAGGCTTCTTGCTCCTGCCAGCCACACTATGGAAGGGAAAACGGGTAAACTTTGAGAGCAAACAGATTTCACAGTTGTTATCGGGTGGCTGTCCGTTCAGCTTCAGACCCTTAACGGCTCCATCCTTCTCCAGCTGCTTCAGCAAGGGCATTGCCACATGCCCCAAGCGTCGATGTGCCGTTGCCCAATCTGTCTCCCCAGATCTGGCCGACACTTTCACACCAACCCCTCCAACGGCGTTGCACTCCCCCTGGGATGCAGACCCCTCTCCAGCCTGCCTCCCGCCGTGCCACGCCAACGCCGGCAGCTGCCACATAGATCTGTACACGTCTTTGCTCTCGTGCAGATCCCAAAGCACCCGGTTTCCTAGCTGCCCCTTGTACGTGCGTGCCCCATCCGTGCTAGTGCTCACCCCAGCCTTGGCAAGCTTACGGAGGGAGATGAGGTTGGCCTTGAGTTCAGGAACGAGAAGAACGTCGTGCAGCACCACCGGCTTGCCATCCGCTCCCTTGAACGCAGCTCGTCCCGCACCAGCCACCTTCAGCGCGTGTCCAGAGGCGGAGCACACCTCATTGATTGGTGCAGCGCGTACGTCGTCCAGCAGGTCCTTGCGCGGCGTCATCGTCCATGCAGCGCCCGTGTCCAACACCCAATAGTCCAGGGGGTGCAGCTCTGCTCCAACCTTGGCA
The DNA here is from genome assembly GCA_947470075.1 of Closterium sp. Yama58-4. Classification (NCBI taxonomy): domain Eukaryota; kingdom Viridiplantae; phylum Streptophyta; class Zygnematophyceae; order Desmidiales; family Closteriaceae; genus Closterium; species Closterium sp. Yama58-4. Next base: position 163,895 of record CANIUD010000079.1, on the reverse strand, counting down.
GATGCGTCTCCTTGCTCCCCCTTGTCTCCCACATGGAAGAATTGGCCCGCGGTGCGCTCCTTCTTCTCCGCACCACCGTTGCCCTTCGGGTTGTTGTCGAACGAATCAGCGACCATGTTGGCGCCGTTTTTCTGGTTCCTCCGCACGCCGCCATCCTGGTGACGATTCTGGGGGGTCCATCCATCGGGTTTCTTATAGCACAAAAACCAGGGGTGCCCTTCCTTCTCACAATACCAGCAACTCCTTTTCATTTTGCCACCAGCACCCGATTTGCCCCCACGTCCAGATTTCGCACCGCGACCCCAACCGGTACCTCCTTGTTGGTCGTTGGAGTCGTCGTCCTTCTTTGCACCGCGCCCAGCACCACCGAAGCCACGTCCTCTGCCACGTCGGTTCCCTTGCATTCCGTAGCCGCTGCTGCCGTCGTCCCCACCCCTCAGTTGGCGGCGACGAAAGTCCTCCTCCAGAATCTTCGTCCGCACCCACTCGAGTGTCCACGAGCTCTGGTTCTGCGGCAGGCTCAATCCGCTCGTGAATTGAAGCCACGATTCAGGCAGCAGCGAGAGCATCTTCAAGCACTTGGTCTGCTCCGGGTAGGTGATTCCCGCGGTCGCCATCTTCGCGTACAGGTCACGCATCTTGTCCAGAACAGGTTGCACCGGCTCTCCCTCGCTCAGGCGCAACGCGGACAGCTCCCTCTCCAGCATCAACGTTGCGACAACGGAGGTCGGGGCGTGCAGCTCCTTCAACACGGTCCACGCCTTCGGACCGCATTCAACCTCCGGCAGCAGATGCATGACGTGGTGACGCTGGTTCAGCTCCAAACTCTGCGACATCAGATAGTAGCCAGCCGAGGAGCACTCGTCCCAATCTTCCTGAAGGGCGGGGTCACTCGGTCTAGGCTCCTCCCCAATCATTAGTTTCAGCAAACCGATCTGACGGAAATACAATTGCATTTTCCAGGCCCAGTCATCATAGCCCTCACCATTGAACTTCTCGACGGTGAAATTCTTCAGCACCTCCTTGATCAGCGAGCTCTGGTTGGTTCGCGCTCCCCTTGGCGCTGAAAGACCAGAATCTTGGCTGCCGCTACGATCTTGGGCTGAAGATTCACCAGCTCCCGCCGAGGTGTTGCCCGCCATAGCTACCTATAACGAGGATCACTATAACGTAGCTCTGATACCAGCTTGTTGGTGTAAGGGCCTAATAAACTCAAGCTATTAGGACTTAATCAAACTTAAAACCTCTCCTTGGGGTCACCTCCAAGGGTCCCTGGGTGCCTGGTACAAGACCAGCCCCCGCGAGTAGGGTCCGAAGCATCATCGGCTTCACCACAGGAGCAAACAACTCCTTGAAGTTCACTTTCTCCTTCTGCTGGTACCCTTTGGCCACAAGCCTAGACTTGTAGCGCTCGATCTTGCCGTCGGCGTCCGACTTGATCTTGAAGAGCCACTTGAACATTATCGCCTTACGCCCCTCCAGTAGCTCCACCAATTCAAATATGCCGTTCTCCTCAATGCTCTTCAGCTCACTCTCCATGGCCTTCTTCCACTCCTCAGCATCACTACTCTCCAACGCCTCTTTGGGAGTTGCTGGTTCCCTTGGCATCTCCACCGGAGAAAAATACACTAACGAACATTCCTCGTACTCACTTTCCTCGTCGTCTCCTACCATCATCGCCGCTCCGACCAAGGCTGACTTGCCCGGCTTTCCCGGTGCATCATATGTCAGCCTATTAGGGGCTTGAACTCTCCTCTTGCCCCTTCCTTCCTCCTCAGCTGCAGGGACTTGAAGACCTTGGTGTTGCTGCGGGTTGACTCGGATCTGTGGAGCATTTGTAGTGCAAGAAGGAAGTGTAAGTGCACCCTCACTTAGTTGTTGCACCTCCTCCTCTTTTTCTTCTGCATCCATGGCCTCATCTCCCCCATTCACAATAGGAATTCGCCTTGTAATGGTGCTGCCGCTGCTCAGCTCCAAAGGCAGCTGCACATGGTCGAAGCCGGAACTCTTCACCTCCCCAAACCGCACGCCTATCTTCGCCTCATTTTCCGCCTTCCAATCCTTGTACATCAGGTTCTCCATGAACTTGCAGTCCCTGCTCACCAAGAACTTTTTGGTGAATGGGCCAGAGAAGCCATCCCTTGCTGTTTTGAGCCATGCCCAAATGCACAGCCCATATCGCCTTGGCACCAAGCTTGTTGTGCCGAAGATGCTTAGGCACGAGCGCCATGCACATGCACCCGAACACCCGAAGCATATCCACCTTTGGCTTCCTTCCAAGCCACTCCACATAGGGCACCCATTTATCTGCTCCCACATGAGTCAAGGCTCTGTTCTTGGCCACACACGCACTCCGCACCGCATCAGGCCAGAAATAGTCAGGTAGCCCGGCTTCAATGAGCAAACCGCGTGGCGTCTCCGTAATAGCCCGGTTCGCTCGCTCGGCGATGCCGTTCATTGCAGGGGAGTATGGCATGGTAAGGGAGTGCCTTATGCCATTCTTCTTCAGCCACAATAAGCACTCCTTGCTAAAAAACTCTCCCCCTCGATCGGTGCGGATTGATTTCACAAGACGGTCTTGTTGCCGCTCCACCATCGGTAACCAATCGCTATTCACCGTTTCAGCCACGTCGCTCTTCTTGGACAGCACGTACACCCAAGTCAGTGTTGGGTGCAAATTCACATTGCACGACATCCTGCCGTCTGTTTGTACGAGTATGCGTGTGCAAATGCATTTGCGTGTGAATGGTGTGTTCGTGTGTTTGTTTGCTTTCGCAATTTTCTCTTGAAGCATTTGCAGGTACTCGCGCAATGCGCGCTTCGGCACAACATTGTACGCGCTATGAACAGTGCAAGCAGAAAGGACGAGCTCGCAAAGGAACCCAAGATGGAAGCTTTGCAGTTCGGTTGAGTTGATTGCGCAGATTCAGTTCTATCCAACTCGAAATTGTACTGTTTTGTTTGGTTAACTATAGTGTAGCAGGGAAGGCACTATAGGGGTACAATTTAGGTAAAGGTTGGATGTTGTTTGTCTGTATCTGCATGCTACAAGGCCAGGGGAAACCAGCGGAACCAGCATTTGGCTGGTTGGGCAAAGACAAAACAGGTTCTGTTTTTAAAACCTGAACCTGGTTGTTGTTTTCCCAGGTTGGAAAAACAGAACCAGAGGTTGTTTACCAACCTACCACCTGCTATTTTGTCTAGCCAGGTTGGTTCTGTTGCTTGGAATTATTTGGGATCATCCCTGGTTGTTCCCAGGTTGATTCCCAAGGTCCTTGCTAGCTAGAACTATTTAATCCTTCTCTGTTTGTACCTGAATATAGTCAATTGATTCAAGCGAATTCCTTCCTCGCTGGAGTTTCGTTTCTGCGCTATTCGACGGCGGAATGCTACCCGAGTCAACGCTAGTATGCTAGCACTCCAACGCTAGGCAAACGCTGTCCAAGCCATATGGCAGAACTTTTCGCGAGACAACTTGGCTCATTTTAAAGCTCTTGGAGCGAGCTTCGATATAGCGAATTCTCAGCTTAATCCGATCGACGGTCTGCACAGCACGCTGCGCGACGTTCAAGGTACTCTTGCTGTTTTGACTAAGTCCTCCTTGATCCCTCTCTCTACAAACTCGGACCCGAGGATAGGGGCTGGTCTTGTACCAGGCACCCAGGGACCCTTGGAGGTGACCCCGAGGAGAGGTTTTAAGTTTGATTAAGTCCTAATAGCTTGAGTTTATTAGGCCCTTACACCAACAGTCATGCGGGTGTAGACGTCGACAATGGTGAGGAAGTACTCAGCTCCAGCAGCTCCAAGCTTCAGAAGGCCCACCACGTCCATCACCACCTCATCAAGTGGTGCCTTAGCCGTTGCCTCCGAACTCGAGAACGGGAAACGGATGAATTTGGCTTGCATGCACGTCGGGCAGCCAAGTACCTCATCGGGCTCCCCCTTCACACGTATGCCAGCAACCATCTCATTCCTCACTAGCTCCTGCAAGATAGGCAGGGCCATATGCCCCATTCCCCGATGCAAAGTCAACCAATCACACTCCCCCGTAGCCGAAGTCGGATTGGACAATGCCGCACTGCCAATAGTGCCCCACATGTTCTCTCCGTGGTCTTCCCCCGCTGCTGCCTTGGGGTTCTCCTCGCCCTTATGCTGCTCCTTAGCTGCTGCTCCACTCTCGCTATGATCACCGAGCTTGCTTGTACCTCCAAGATTGCTCTTCTTGGACTCCTTCTCCTTAGCGCTATCGTTCGCGCCATAAACGCTACCAACCACTTCTTCGTGCTGATGCTTGCTGCCACTTGCCTCTTCTTAGGCATAGGCACCACAGGGATCTGCCACATGTCATTGTAGACATCCCTATCCTCGTGAAGGTCCCAAAGAATCCACTCGCCAATCCTTGCGGTGTAGGTCTTGGCTCTTTTCAAGCTCGTGTCCATGCCGGCCTTTTGCAACCGCCGCACGGAAATCAGGTTCGCAGCAAGGTTGGGCACCCAAAGCACGTTCTTGACACCCACCATCTTCCCATCAGCACCCTTGAACATGGCCTTTCCCATGCCTTTCACCTCTGCTCGCTGCCCCAAAGCCGATGTGACATGCTTCACCGGTGACGGTTCGAGTTTGGTGACCAAGTCCGCCCGAGGTGTCATGCTATAGGTAGGGCCGCTTGTTGGGTGCAAATGCATATTGCACGACATCCTGCCGTCTGTTTGTACGAGTATGTGTGTGCGAATGCATTTGGGTGTGAATGGAATGTTCGTGTGTTTGTTTGCTTTTGCAATTTTCGCTTGATGCATTTGCAGGTACTCGCGCAATGTGCGCTTCGGCACAACATTGTACGCGCTATGAACAGTGCAAGCAGAGAGGACGAGCCCGCAAAGGAACCCAAGATGGAAGCTTTGCGGTTCGTTTGAATTGATTGCGCAGATTCAGTTCTATCCAACTCGAAATTGTACTGTTTTGCTTGGTTGACTATAGTGTAGCAGGGCAGGCACTATAGAGGTACAATTTAGGTGAAGGTTGGATGTTGTTTGTCTGTATCTGCATGCTACAGGGCCAGGAGAAACCAGCGGAACCAGCACTTGGCTGGTTGGGCAAAGACAAAACAGGTTCTGTTTTTAGAACCTGAACCTGGTTGTTGTTTTCCCAGGTTGGAAAAACAGAACCAGAGGTTGTTTACCAACCTACCACCTGCTATTTTGTCCAGCCAGGTTGGTTCTGTTGCTTGGAATTATTTGGGATCATCCCTGGTTGTTCCCAGGTTGATTCCCAAGGTCCTTGCTAGCTAGAACTATATATTCCTTTTCTGTTTGTACCTGAATATAGTCAATTGATTCATGCGAATTCCTTCCTCGCTGGAATTTCGTTTCTACGCGGTTCGTTGGCGGAATGCTACCCGAGTCAACGCTAGTACGCTAGCACTCTAATGCTAGGCAAATACCGTCCGAGCCATAACTTTGTAATGGCAGAACTTTTCGCGAGGCAACTTGGCTTATTTTAAAGCTCTTGGAGAGAGCTTCGATATAGAAAATTCTCAGCTTAATCCGATCGATGGTCTGCACGGCACGCTGCGCGACAAACAAGGTACTCTTGCTGTTTTGACTAAGTCCTTCTTGATCCCTCTCTCTACAAACTCGGACCCGAGGATAGGGGCTGGTCTTGTACCAGGCACCCAGGGACCCTTGGAGGTGACCCCGAGGAGAGGTTTTAAGTTTGATTAAGTCCTAATAGCTTGAGTTTATTAGGCCCTTACACCAACAAGCTGGTATCAGAGCTGCGTTATAGTGATCCTCGGTATAGGTAGCTATGGCGGGCAACACCTCGGCGGGAGCTGGTGAATCTTCAGCCCAAGATCGTAGCGGTAGCCAAGATTCTGGTGTTTCGGCGCCAAGGGGAGCGCGAACCAACCAGAGCTCGCTGATCAAGGAGGTGCTGAAAAACTTCACCGTCGAGAAGTTCAATGGTGAGGGCTATGATGATTGGGCCTGGAAAATGCAATTATATTTCCGTCAGATCGGTTTGCTGAAACTAATAATTGGGGAGGAGCCTAGACCGAGTGACCCCACGCTGCAGGAAGATTGGGATGAGCGCTCCTCGGCTGGCTACTATTTGATGTCGCAGAGTTTGGAGCTGAACCAGCGTCACCACGTCATGCACCTGCTGCCGGAGGTTGAATGCGGTCCGAAGGCATGGACCGTGTTGAAGGAGCTGCACGCCCCGACCTCCGTTGTCGCAACGTTGATGCTGGAGAGGGAGCTGTCCGCGTTGCGCCTGAGCGAGGGAGAGCCGGTGCAACCTGTCCTGGACAAGATGCGTGACCTCTACGCGAAGTTGGCGACCGCGGGAATCACCTACCCGAAGCAGACCAAGTGCTTGAAGATGCTCTCGCTGCTGCCTGAATCGTGGCTTCAATTCACGAGCGGATTGAGCCTGCCGCAGAACCAGAGCTCGTGGACACTCGAGTGGGTGCGGACAAAGATTCTGGAGGAGGACTTTCGTCGCCGCCAACTGAGGGGTGGAGACGACGGCAGCAGCGGCTACAGGATGCAAGGGAGCCGACGTGGCAGAGGACGTGGCTTCGGTGGTGCTGGACGCGAGAAAGACAACGACTCCAACGACCAACAAGGAGGTATCGGTTGGGGTCGCGGTGCGAAATCTGGACGTGGGGGCAAGTCGGGTGCTGGTGGCAAAATGAAAGGGAGTTGCTGGTATTGTGAGAAGGAGGGGCACCCCTGGTTTTTGTGCTATAAGAAACCCGATGGATGGACCCCCCAGAATCGTCAACAGGATGGCGGCGCGCGAAGGAACCAGAAAAACGGCGCGAACATGGTCGCTGATTCGTCCGACAACACCCCGAAGAGCAACGGTGGTGCGGAGAAGAAGAAGGAGCGCACCGCAGGCCAGTTCTTCCATGTGGGAGACAAGGGGGAGCAAGGAGACGCATCTGCCAAGGTTGGAGCAGAGCTGCACCCCCTGGACTATTGGGTGTTGGACACGGGCGCTGCATGGACGATGACGCCGCGCAAGGACCTGCTGGACGACGTGCGCGCTGCACCGATCAATGAGGTGTGCTCCGCCTCTGGACACGCGCTGAAGGTGGCTGGTGCGGGACGAGCTGCGTTCAAGGGAGCGGATGGCAAGCCGGTGGTGCTGCACGACGTTCTCCTCGTTCCCGACCTCAAGGCCAACCTCATCTCCCTCCGTAAGCTTGCCAAGGCTGGGGTGAGCACTAGCACGGATGGGGCTCGCACATACAAGGGGCAGCTGGGCAATCGAGTGCTTTGGGATCTGCACGAGAGCCATACGGGTGCGTCCTGGCCTGGAGACGGGTGTCTCCCATCCCTTCATAACTACACCCTTCAGCTTCTTAGTTTTCCCCTGCTGCTGCTCTCCTCCCTCGGATCCAGCAGCTCCACTAGTGCTGCCGCCAGTTTCCACACCATTTTCTCCACCAGCAGGTGCCTCCTGTACCCTCGCTCCATCACCACCCCCTGCAGCTGCCTCCTCTCCATCCTCCCACACACTAGGAGTCAGGTCCAGCTGCATGGTGATCTGCTCCATTTGCTGGGACACCCTTGCCTCCGGCTGTTTCTCCCAGCTCCCATACATCATGCCCTCAATGAATTTCACATCCCTGCTGTCAAACAATACACCCTTGGATGGTTCCCACAGCAGCCATCCCTTGCTCTCAGCAGCCAGCCCCAAATGCACACACCAGATTGCACTTGCCCCCAACTTACTGCGGTAGATCTTGGGGACGTGGGCGACTGCCATGCAACCGAACACCCTCAGCATGTCCACCGGCGGCTTCCTCCCAAGCCACCTCTCCAAAGGCACCCACGAGTCATCCCCAACCTTGGTGAGCACCCTGTTCCTAGCGACGGTAGCGTGCCGGACAGCATGAGGCCACATAGAATTGCTCAGCCCAGATTCTATGAGCAGCGCCCTAGCTGTCTCCAGAATGGTCCGGTTTGCCCGTTCTGCTACACCATTGGACTGTGGGGTGTAAGCCGTGGTCAGCTCCCTCTGGATGCCCTGCTTTTTGAGCCAGGCCGTCATTTCAGCTCCAAGGAACTCACCACCCTGGTCTGTCCTAATCCGCTTCACCACACACTCCGCTTGCTTCTCCACGAATGGCAGCCAATCGTCCCGAATCGTGGAGGCGGCGTGATCTTTCTGTTTCAGCGGATACGCCCACATCAGCCTACTCCAGTCATCCACTATGGTTAGGAAATACCGCTCCCCCTTGTGCCCTTGCACCGGCAGCGGCCCCACCAAGTCCATGTGGACTAGCTCCAACGGCTTTTTGCTCCTGCCAGCCACACTATGGAAGGGGAAACGGGTAAACTTTGAGAGCAAACAGATTTCACAATTTTCATCAGGTGGCTGTCCATTCAGCTTCAGCCCCTTAACGGCTCCATCCTTCTCCAATTGTTTCAACAAGGGCATTGCCACATGCCCCAAGCGTCGATGTGCCGTTGCCCAATCTGTCTCCCCAGATCTGGCCGACACTTTCACACCAACCCCTCCAACAGCGTTGCACTCCCCCTGGGATGCAGACCCCTCTCCAGCCTGCCTCCCGCCGTGCCACGCCAGCGCCGGCAGCTGCCACATAGATCTGTACACGTCTTTGCTCTCGTGCAGATCCCAAAGCACCCGGTTTCCTAGCTGCCCCTTGTACGTGCGTGCCCCATCCGTACTAGTGCTCACCCCAGCCTTGGCAAGCTTACGGAGGGAGATGAGGTTGGCCTTGAGTTCAGGAACGAGAAGAACGTCGTGCAGCACCACCGGCTTGCCATCCGCTCCCTTGAACGCAGCTCGTCCCGCACCAGCCACCTTCAGCGCGTGTCCAGAGGCGGAGCACACCTCATTGATCGGTGCAGCGCGTACGTCGTCCAGCAGGTCCTTGCGCGGCGTCATCGTCCATGCAGCGCCCGTGTCCAACACCCAATAGTCCAGGGGGTGCAGCTCTGCTCCAACCTTGGCAGATGCGTCTCCTTGCTCCCCCTTGTCTCCCACATGGAAGAATTGGCCCGCGGTGCGCTCCTTCTTCTCCGCACCACCGTTGCCCTTCGGGTTGTTGTCGGACGAATCAGCGACCATGTTGGCGCCGTTTTTCTGGTTCCTCCGCGCGCCGCCATCCTGGTGACGATTCTGGGGGGTCCATCCATCGGGTTTCTTATAGCACAAAAACCAGGGGTGCCCTTCCTTCTCACAATACCAGCAACTCCCTTTCATTTTGCCACCAGCACCCGATTTGCCCCCACGTCCAGATTTCGCACCGCGACCCCAACCGGTACCTCCTTGTTGGTCGTTGGAGTCGTCGTCCTTATTTGCATCGCGCCCAGCACCACCGAAGCCACGTCCTCTGCCACGTCGGTTCCCTTGCATTCCGTAGCCGCTGCTGCCGTCGTCCCCACCCCTCAGTTGGCGGCGACGAAAGTCCTCCTCCAGAATCTTTGTCCGCACCCACTCGAGTGTCCACGAGCTCTGGTTCTGCGGCAGGCTCAATCCGCTCGTGAATTGAAGCCACGATTCAGGCAGCAGCGAGAGCATCTTCAAGCACTTGGTCTGCTCCGGGTAGGTGATTCCCGCGGTCGCCAACTTCGCGTAGAGGTCGCGCATCTTGTCCAGGACAGGTTGCACCGGCTCTCCCTCGCTCAGGCGCAACGCGGACAGCTCCCTCTCCAGCATCAACGTTGCGACAACGGAGGTCGGGGCGTGCAGCTCCTTCAACACGGTCCACGCCTTCGGACCGCATTCAACCTCCGGCAGCAGATGCATGACGTGGTGACGCTGGTTCAGCTCCAAACTCTGCGACATCAGATAGTAGCCAGCCGAGGAGCGCTCGTCCCAATCTTCCTGAAGGGCGGGGTCACTCGGTCTAGGCTCCTCCCCAATCATTAGTTTCAGCAAACCGATCTGACGGAAATACAATTGCATTTTCCAGGCCCAGTCATCATAGCCCTCACCATTGAACTTCTCGACGGTGAAATTCTTCAGCACCTCCTTGATCAGCGAGCTCTGGTTGGTTCGCGCTCCCCTTGGCGCTGAAAGACCAGAATCTTGGCTGCCGCTACGATCTTGGGCTAAAGATTCACCAGCTCCCGCCGAGGTGTTGCCCGCCATAGCTACCTATAACGAGGATCACTATAACGCAGCTCTGATACCAGCTTGTTGGTGTAAGGGCCTAATAAACTCAAGCTATTAAGACTCAATCAAACTTAAAACCTCTCCTCGGGGTCACCTCCAAGGGTCCCTGGGTGCCTGGTACAAGACCAGCCCCTATCCTTGGGTCCGAGTTTGTAGAGAGAGGAGCTAAGAAAGACTTAGCCAAAATAACAAGAGTACCTTGAATGTCGCGCAGCGTGCCGTGCAGACCGTCGATCGGATAAAGCTGAGAAGTTGCTATAACGAAGCTCGCTCCAAGAGCTTTAAAATAAGCCAAGTTGCCTCGCGAAAAGTTCTGCCATTACTAAGTTATGGCTCGGACAGCGTTTGCCTAGCGTTTGAGTGCTAGCATACTAGCGTTGACTCGGGTAGCATTCCGCCGTCGAATAGTGCAGAAATGAAACTCCAGCGAGAAAGGAATTCGCTTGAATCAATTGACTATATTCAGGTACAAACAGAGAAGGATTAAATAGTTCTAGCTAGCAAGGACCTTGGGAATCAACCTGGGAATAACCAGGGATGATCCCAAATAATTCCAAGCAACAGAACCAACCTGGCTGGACAAAATAGCAGGTGGTAGGTTGGTAAACAACCTCTGGTTCTGTTTTTCCAACCTGGGAAAACAACAACCAGGTTCAGGTTCTAAAACCAGAACCTGTTTTTGTCTTTGCCCAACCAGCCAAATGCTGGTTCCGCTGGTTTCCCCTGGCCTTGTAGCATGCAGATACAGACAAACAACATCCAACCTTCACCTAAATTGTACCCCTATAGTGTCTTCCCTGCTACACTATAGTTAACCAAACAAAACAGTACAATTTCGAGTTGGATAGAACTGAATCTGCGCAATCAACTCAACCGAACTGCAAAGCTTCCATCTTGGGTTCCTTTGCGAGCTCGTCCTTTCTGCTTGCACTGTTCATAGCGCGTACAATGTTGTGCCGAAGCGCACATTGCGCGAGTACCTGCAAATGCTTCAAGCGAAAATTGCGAAAGCAAACAAACACACGAACACACCATTCATACGCAAATGCATTCGCACACGCATACTCGTACAAACAGACGGCAGGATGTCGTGCAATGTGCATTTGCACCCAACAGTATGCTAGCACTCCAACGCTAGGCAAACGTTGTCCGAGCCATAACTTCGTAATGGCAGAACTTTTCGCGAGGCAACTTGGCTTATTTTAAAGCTCTTGGAGCGAGCTTCGTTATAGCAAATTCTCAGCTTAATCCGATCGACGGTCTGCACGGCACGCTGCACGACGTTCAAGGTACTCTTGTTATTTTGGCTAAGTCTTTCTTAGCTCCTCTCTCTACAAACTCAGACCCGAGGATAGGGGCTGGTCTTGTACCAGGCACCCAGGGACCCTTGGAGGTGACCCCGAGGAGAGGTTTTAAGTTTGATTAAGTCTCAATAGCTTGAGTTTATTAGGCCCTTACACCAACATAAGTTGCACTGGCTATTCCTACTTCAGGACCATCATTTGCATGCAGTTTTACCAGCCTCTCATGCCCGGCTATTCCCTCAGATGTCCTCTCTGGTCTCCATATCCCCTCGTTCTCCAGGAACTTGGTGGGTGTTGGACACCTTCAGGACCGCCACGTCGGCGTCTGCTTTCCTCCGTTTGAGAGTGATGGTATTTGCATGGACTGTGAAAGCTATGTTTCTCTGGCCGAGTTTCGCTGGGAGCCCCAGTTCGGTCTCTTCACACTGCACGCTGCGTCTCCCCGAGTAGTTGCGTCCGGTCAGGTAGTTGCGTCTGGTCAGGTTGCCACATCTTGCTCCTGTCGGTCACTCACCCACCCAACAGTCCTGTGGCACCATGGTCTTGGTGATCCGTTCCTCCCATGCCTCCGCAGCATGTTGTCTGTATCTGCATGCTACAGGGCCAGGGGAAACCAGCGGAACCAGCATTTGGCTGGTTGGGCAAAGATAAAACAGGTTCTGTTTTTAGAACCTGAACCTGGTTGTTGTTTTCCCAGGTTGGAAAAATAGAACCAGAGGTTGTTTACCAACCTACCACCTGTTATTTTGTCCAGCCAGGTTGGTTCTGTTGCTTGGAATTATTTGGGATCATCCCTAGTTGTTCCCAGGTTGATTCCCAAGGTCCTTGCTAGCTAGAACTATTTAATCCTTCTCTGTTTGTACCTGAATATAGTCAAATGATTCAAGCGAATTCCTTCCTCGCTGGAGTTTCGTTTCTGCGCTATTCGATGGCGGAATGCTACCCGAGTCAACGCTAGTATGCTAGCACTCCAACGCTAGGCAAACGCTGTCCGAGCCATAACTTTGTAGTGGCAGAACTTTTCGCGAGGCAACTTGGCTTATTTTAAAGCTCTTGGAGCGAGCTTCGATATAGCGAATTCTCAGCTTTATCCGATCGACGGTCTGCACGGCATGCTGCGCGACGTTCAAGGTACTCTTGTTATTTTGGCTAAGTCATTCTTAAACTCCTCTCTCTACAAACTCGGACCCGAAGATAGGGGCTGGTCTTGTACCAGGCACCCAGGGACCCTTGGAGGTGACCCCGAGGAGAGGTTTTAAGTTTGATTAAGTCCTAATAGCTTGAGTTTTTTAGGCCCTTACACCAACACATGTTCAGCCAGTGTCTTGTCGCAGGTCCTCCGCGCGTCTTCGCGCTGCTCCCTCCTTAGCCTCTGTCGCCGTGCACTCCTAGCATTGAGGGTAGCTGCGCGCCACTCCTCACTCCTCCTCCCTTCGTCCGGCCACCGCTCCCTTCGAGACTCTCCACTTGGACGTCTGGGCCCCGCCCCTCGTCCTGGATCCGAGCAGGAGAGCTTCTTCCTGGTGGTCGTTGACAACTACTCCTTCTACACCATAGTGTTTCTTCTTCAGAAAAAGTTCGACGTAACTTCTATCCTGGTCAGGAGGTTGTTGGCCACTGAGGTCACGCGTGGTTGTCGTGTCGTTTATCTTCACTCCGACCAATGGGGTGACTTTCGCTCTTGCTTACTTCACGGATTCTATAAACAAGCTGGGCAGCACGCTGTCCTGAACACTTCCATTGCAGAATAAGGTTGCTGAGTGTTGCATCGGCTGTCATGGAGATCGCCTGCACCTCCATGATCTTTGCCCATGTGCCCCATTTTCTGTGGCCCTACGCGGTTCGCTACGCCGCGCACCAGCTGAACCTCTGGCCACGCGTCTCTCGGCCGGAGGCTTCACCGACCAGTCTTTGGAGTGGGTCCCATGGAGTCGAGTCGGATTTTCGTGTCTGGGGCTGCCTTGCGCTTGTCCGCGACACCTCTGCGGACAAGCTCTCGGCTTGCGCCCTCTCTTGTGCCTTCCTTCGTTTCCTAATGGGCTCCTCTCTGTCTTCTCGTTATACCACCCGCCCCTCCACCGGTTTCTTGACTCCCATGACGTCACTATTGACAAGTCTGTGTCCTACTACGTCTGCCACCCCTGTCAAGGTCTCCCGGTTCCCCCCCTCCCCTTTCCCGGCCCCTGCTCCTCCTGCTGCTCCCGCTCCTCCTTAGTCCTACCCCGTCAGGTGTGTCCTACCCCTCTCCCCTCGGTAGCACGTCAGGTACCGCCTCCTTCCCCACAATCGTTTTCACAATCACTATGCACGTTGCAGTAGACTCTGGTGTGTTGGTGTTGGTGTTGGAGGCACAGGCGCTGAATGTGCTGATTCTGAGGGTGCTGGCACTGGAGGTGCTAGCTCTGAGGGTGCTGGAGCTAAGGGTGTTGGCACTGTAGGTGCCAGCTCTGGGGGTAGGTGAGGGTGCTAGCACTGGAGGTGCTGGCTCTAAGGGTTCTAGAGCTGAGGGTGCTGGCACTCGAGGTGCTATTTCTGGGGTGCTGGAGCTGGAGGTGCTGGCACTAGAAGTGATAATTCTCGGGGTGCTGGAGCTGGAGGTGCTGGCACTGGAGGTGCTCGTTTTGGGGATGCTGGAGCTGGCGGTGCTAGTTTTGAAGATACTGGAGTTGGAGGCACTGCTACTGCGGCGCCTACCCTGCCTCCCCACTGCTACTCGACGTGTTTCCATAAGCTTTATCAGCTGGAGCGTGAGGAGTAGAAGAGGCTGGTGCTGGAGTGGCAGCAGCAGGAGCTGCAGCAGCAGCAGCAGCAGCAGTAGTGGCTGCAGCGGCCGCAGTAGCAACAGCCACCGTTCCAGCAGTTGTCTCCACCTGTGAGTGGCCTTTGGGCCCTTGGTCTTCCTTCCCCCCATCTAGACTCGCTCACAATCTCCTCCTGCTTATGGTCCCACATTCCCTCCCCTGGACTTTTTTCTCCTACTCAGTCACAGCCGTGTTCACTGGCTGGTCAGTCCCCTTTGTCTGTTCGTCGCTCCCCGGGTGCTCGCCACTCTATCTCGGCCTCTGTCTGTTTTCCCGTCACTTTCTGAGTCATCTCGTATTGTCTCATCTCACCCTATCACCGACTACTACCGTGCTGCTCGCCTTGTTGTCTCACGTGTTCTCGCCTCTCTTTTCACAAACCCTACTACCCTTTTGTCTTTGGTCTCGGCTCTTATTGCCTCAGGGACTTTGCTGCCACCCGCCGCCTTGACTACGCAACCCACGTGGTGGCTGTCCGTCCTTTGTCCAGGGGTGAGTAAGCCTTGGCTGTGACGTCCTAGAGGACAGGCAGTTTGGGCTGGAGTTCTTGACAACGGCTTCTCCTCATCTTTATGCCATGCTGCTAGCCCATGAGGTAGACACCAACGCCCTTGATATTCCGACTCCTCGCACGTACCGTGAGGCGGTGTCAGGGGAGTGGGTCTCTCAGTGGATAGCGGCCATGGACTTAGAGATGGCGACTTGAAGATCCACAGGCACGTGCGTCGACACAGTTCCCCCGCCTGAGGCGAACGTAGTCGATGGCTTGCAGATCTTCCAGGTGAAGCGGCCGCCTGGATCTCCGCGTGTCTTTGGGGCGCTCTACATGGCTAGGGGCTTTAGTCATCGTGAGAGAGTTGAGTTCCTCCAGACCTTCGCCCCGACCCCAAAGATAACGACTCTTGGGGTGTTACTTCACGTTGCAGCTCAGTGAGACTACGAGCTGCACTCCCTCGACTTCTCCACTGCCTTTCTCCAGGGCTGCCTGCACGAGGAGGTCTAGCAGCGTCGTCCCCCTAGCTTCACTTGCACTCTCCCGCATGGGACCCAGTAGATCCTGAGACGATCAATCGACATTCTCCGACAGGCGCCCGTGAGTGGCACGATACTCTTCGCACCACACTTGCTGACCTCGGTTTCTGTCACTCGTTCGCCGACCCGTCCCTTTTTCCCTCTCGTCTACGTCGATGACTTGGTCTTCGCTATAGCAGAGAGGGGTGCTCTGGCTGAGGTATAATTCGAACTGCAGAAGAGACACACGTGCACTGACCTTTGTCAGTTGTGCCGCTACCTTGGCTTTCGATCGCACAATCACTCTGACTCAGCCACACATGGTGACACAGGTCCTTTGGCTGTTCCAGTTTCAAATCTGGTTGACCACAGGCTCACGGCTCCTGTTCCTTGCAAGCCCTTTGGGTCTAATGCTCCCTACGCAGAGCTAGTTGGTTGCCTCATATACCTGATGATCTGTACTCGTCGGGACCTTACCTTTCCTCTCAGCATCATGTCTCGCTTCGGACAGTAGCTGTGAGGGTAGCGAAGAACATGTCGACTTCATCAGGCATGGGGCTTGTGCTTGGAGGGACACAGCCAGTTGCGTTGACCGGTCACTGCGACTCTTCCTACGCCGACGACGTCGAGACCGAGAGGACTACTCAAGGGTACTGCTTGAGCTTGGGCTATGATACTATACTAAAATCTAAGTTACTAAGGTAGCGAGAATGATGACTAAGGTGGTGAAAAGGGGGTACAAGGGGAATATCGAGAAATCTTGTTACCCCCTAAGGTACAGCCCACTACAACATATCTAAACTACAAAGATAGTTCAAAAAACGTGTATTTTTGCCTAGCCATTAATCCAGTGAGTCTTTGATTTTATTAATTAACTGATCAAACTTAATTATAACTTCTGCTACGGAGTACGCATCTATACCAATCGAAGAGTTGTTACGATCTGTTACTATATGAAATTCAATGAGAAGGCATTCCTGTATGCTGCAGGAGCCGACTCTACCGAGTACGAAGACGAGGCGTCAGAAGAGTCGAAGCTGTCAAACTATATTTGTGTGTTGGCTTTGTCTAGGCTGTAGTGGGGTAGCACTAGGGGGTACAGAATTTCTCTCGACATTCTTCTTGTACCCCCCTCCTTGACCTAATCTCATCAATGCCCTATTCGAAGAGAAGCGACGCCAGTAACCATCAGTACAAGACCGATGCAGGTAGTTGAGATTTAAAATGAAAAGAGCGGGAACAGGTTTGAAACAGGTTCCCGCGCCGCACGGTTTGAACTTCGCTGCAATAAGGGAATGTACCCCTTAGAGTACATGACTAGTCTAGGCCTTTTCGTTTTCCCTGAAATTCCTATATAAACTCGATGTATGCATGCTATTATCATCTCAGTCATTTTACATTCACTCTGACCTGAGGTCAACACTTCCGTTGCAACACTACCTACGAACAACCCTGAGCCGATCTCTGGCTAAGTCCCATCTGGGATGGTAACATGGTATGAGAGCAACTCAGGGATTCTTCGCAACATTACTTCCGTAAAATTCGCCAAACCTAGATCTGGCGAGCGGCACGCGCCCCAAGACTAAGATGGCCATAGGATTCGGAGGCCAAACAAATCTGACGGCTAAGGGACAGACCAACCCAGGGTGCTGCGACAAATGAGGCGACAACTACGGTCAGCACTGCTGCACTTGAGCAGTTATTTTCGCGACTATCTGTTGGGTGCAAATGCACATTGCACGACATCCTGCCGTCTTTTTGTACGAGTATGCGTGTGCGAATGCATTTGCGTGTGAATGGAATGTTCGTGTGTTTGTTTGCTTTCGCAATTTTTGCTTGATGCATTTGCAGGTACTCGCACAATGTGCGCTTCGGCACAACATTGTACGCGCTATGAACAGTGCAAGTAGAAAGGACGAGCCCGCAAAGGAACCCAAGATGGAAGCTTTGCGGTTCGGTTAAATTGATTGCGCAGATCCAGTTCTATCCAACTCGAAATTGTATTGTTTTGTTTGGTTGTCTATAGTGTAGCAGGGCAGGCACTATAGGGGTACAATTTGGGTGAAGGTTGGATGTTGTTTGTCTGTATCTGCATGCTACAGGGCCAGGGGAAACCAGCGGAACCAGCATTTGGCTGGTTGGGCAAAGACAAAACAGGTTCTGTTTTTAGAACCTGAACCTGGTTGTTGTTTTCCCAGGTTGGAAAACAGAACCAGAGGTTGTTTACCAACCTACCACCTGCTATTTTGTCTAGCCAGGTTGGTTCTGTTGCTTGGAATTATATGGGATCATCCCTGGTTGTTCCCAGGTTGATTCCCAACCTCCTGGTACCAACAGCGTGGCGCCTGCTTCAAGCCGTAGATGGACTTGTTGAGCTTGCACACCCTGCCCGTACCATCCTCATACCCAGGCGGCTGCGTCATGTACACATCCTCCTCTAAAATCCCATTCAGGAATGCCGTTGAAATATCCATCTGAATGATGAATTTCCCACTAACGGCTGCATCTGCCAACAAGACACGGAGGGTAGGGGGTTTGGCAGTGGGAGCAAAGATCTCGTTGAAGTCCTGCTTCTCCTTCTGCATAAACCCCTTCGCCACCAGCCTACTTTTGTAGATGGTGACCTGCCCCTTGTCATCGGTCTTGATCCTCAGCACCCACTTGCATTGTATCGCTTTCTTCCCATCAGGCAGCACCACCAGATCCCATGTCCCATTCTCTAGCAGGCTCTGGTACTCAGCATCCCTAGAAGCCAGCCACTTGTCCCTATCTGGTCCAGCTAGTGCCTCCTCCATGCTAGCTGGTTCCTCTGGTGCAGGGGCAAGAAAACAGTACGCAGGCTCGTCCTCCTCATCCGGGTCATAGCCATAAGGTAGAATCAGCATTGCCTTCTCAGTCCCAAGCTGCTGCTCTGCTACACCTGATCCAGCAGTCAGCTTCTTAGTAGCCATACGGGTACGTCCTGGCCTGGAGACGGGTGTCTCCCATCCCCTCATAACGATACCCTTCGGCTTCTTAGTTTTCCCCTGCTGCTGCTCTCCTCCCTCGGATCCAGCAGCTCCACTAGTGCTGCCGCCAGTTTCCACACCATTTTCTCCACCAGCAGATGCCTCCTGTACCTTCTCTCCATCACCATTCCCCGCAGCTGCCTCCTCTCCCTCCTCCCACACACTAGGAGTCAGGTCCAGCTGCATGGTGATCTGCTCCATCTGCTGGGACACCCGGGCCTCCGGCTGTTTCTCCCAGCTCCCATACATCATGCCCTCAATGAATTTCACATCCCTGCTGTCAAACAGCACACCCTTGGATGGTTCCCACAGCAGCCATCCCTTGCTCTCAGCAGCCAGCCCCAAATGCACACACCAGATTGCACTCGCCCCCAACTTACTGCGGTAGGTCTTGGGGACGTGGGCGACTGCCATGCAACCGAACACCCTCAGCATGTCCACCGGCGGCTTCCTCCCAAGCCACCTCTCCAAAGGCACCCACGAGTCATCCCCAACCTTGGTGAGTACCCTGTTCCTAGCGACGGTGGCGTGCCGGACAGCATGAGGCCACATAGAATTGCTCAGCCCAGATTCTATGAGCAGCGCCCTAGCTGTCTCCAGAATTGTCCGGTTCGCCCGTTCTGCTACGCCGTTCGACTGTGGGGTATAAGCCGTGGTCAGCTCTCTCTGGATGCCCTGCTTCTTGAGCCAGGCCGTCATCTCAGCTCCAAGGAACTCACCACCCCGGTCTGTCCTAATCCGCTTCACCACACATTCCGCTTGCTTCTCCACGAACGGCAGCCAATCGTCCCGAATCGTGGAGGCGGCGTGATCTTTCTGCTTCAGCGGATACGCCCACATGAGTCTGCTCCAATCATCCACTATGGTCAGAAAGTACCGCTCCCCCTTGTGCCCCTGAACCGGCAGCGGCCCCACCAAGTCCATGTGGACCAGCTCCAAAGGCTTCTTGCTCCTGCCAGCCACACTATGGAAGGGAAAACGGGTAAACTTTGAGAGCAAACAGATTTCACAGTTATCATCGGGTGGCTGTCCGTTCAGCTTCAGACCCTTAACGGCTCCATCCTTCTCCTGCTGCTTCAGCAAGGGCATTGCCACATGCCCCAAGCGTCGATGTGCCGTTGCCCAATCTGTCTCCCCAGATCTGGCCGACACTTTCACACCAACCCCTCCAACGGCGTTGCACTCCCCTTGGGATGCAGACCCCTCTCCAGCCTGCCTCCCGCCGTGCCAGGGCCGGCAGCTGCCACATAGATCTGTACACGTCCTTACTCTCGTGCAGATCCCAAAGCACCCGATTGCCCAGCTGCCCCTTGTATGTGCGAGCCCCATCCGTGCTAGTGCTCACCCCAGCCTTGGCAAGCTTACGGAGGGAGATGAGGTTGGCCTTGAGGTCGGGAACGAGGAGAACGTCGTGCAGCACCACCGGCTTGCCATCCGCTCCCTTAAACGCAGCTCGTCCCGCACCAGCCACCTTCAGCGAGTGTCCAGAGGCGGAGCACACTTCGTTAATCGGTGCAGCGCGTACGTCGTCCAGCAGGTCTTTGCGCGGCGTCATCGTCCAAGCAGCGCCCGTGTCCAACACCCAATAGTCCAGCTCTGCTCCAACCTTGGCAGAGGCGTCTCCTTGCTCCCCCTTGTCTCCCACATGGAAGAATTGGCCCGCGGTGCGCTCCTTCTTCTTCTCCGCACCACCGTTGCTCTTCGGGTTGTTGTCGGACGAATCAGCGACCATGTTCGCGCCGTTTTTCTGGTTCCTTCGCGCGCCTTCATCCTGTTGACGATTCTGGGGGGTCCATCCATCGGGTTTCTTATAGCACAAAAACCAGGGGTGCCCCTCCTTCTCACAATACCAGCAACTCCCTTTCATTTTGCCACCAGCACCCGACTTGCCCCCACGTCCAGATTTCGCACCGCGACCCCAACCGGTACCTCCTTGTTGGTCGTTGGAGTCGTCGTCCTTCTTTGCACCGCGCCCAGCACCACCGAAGCCACGTCCTCTGCCACGTCGGCTCCCTTGCATCCCATAGCCGCTGCTGCCGTCGTCTCCACCCCTCAGTTGGCGGCGACGAAAGTCCTCCTCCAGAATCTTTGTCCGCACCCACTCGAGTGTCCACGAGCTCTGGTTCTGCGGCAGGCTCAATCCGCTCGTGAATTGAAGCCACGATTCCGGCAGCAGCGAGAGCATCTTCAAGCACTTGGTCTGCTCCGGGTAGGTGATTCCCGCGGTCGCCAACTTCGCGTAGAGGTTGCGCATCTTGTCCAGGACAGGTTGCACCGGCTCTCCCTCGCTCAATCGCAACGCGGACAGCTCCCTCTCCATCATAAGCGTCGCGGCGACGGAGGTAGGAGCGTGCAGCTCCTTCAGCACGGTCCACGCCTTTGGACCGCAATCAACCTCCGGCAGCAGGTGCATGACGTGGTGACGCTGGTTCAGCTCCAAACTCTGCGACATCAAGTAGTAGCCAGCCGATGCGCGCTCGTCCCAATCTTCCTGCAGCGCGGGGTCACTCGGTCTAGGCTCTTCCCCAATCATTAGTTTCAGCAATCCAATCTGACGGAAGTAAAGCTGCATTTTCCAGGCCCAATCATCATAGCCCTCACCATTGAACTTCTCGACGGTGAAATTCTTCAGCACCTCCTTGACAAGCGAGCTCTGGTTGGTTCGCGCTCCCCTTGGCGCTGAAACACCAGAATCTTGGCTGCCGCTACGATCTTGGGCTGAAGATTCACCAGCTCCCGCCGAGGTGTTGCCCGTCATAGCTACCTATAACGAGGATCACTATAACGCAGCTCTGATACCAGCTTGTTGGTGTAAGGGCCTAATAAACTCAAGCTATTAGGACTTAATCAAACTTAAAACCTCTCCTCAGGGTCACCTCCAAGGGTCCCTGGGTGCCTGGTACAAGACCAGCCCCTATCCTCGGGTCCGAGTTTGTAGAGAGAGGGATCAAGAAGGACTTAGTCAAAACAGCAAGAGTACCTTGAATGTCGCGCAGCGTGCCGTGCAGACCGTCGATCCGATTAAGCTGAGAATTTGCTATATCGAAGCTCGCTCCAAGAGCTTTAAAATGAGCCAAGTTGCCTCACGAAAAGTTCTGCCATTACTAAGTTCTGGCTCGGACAGCGTTTGCCTAGCGTTGGAGTGCTAGCATACTAACGTTGACTCGGGTAGCATTCCGCCATCGAATAGCGCAGAAATGAAATTCCAGCGAGGAAGGAATTCGCTTGAATCAATTGACTATATTCAGGTACAAACAGAGAAGGAATATATAGTTATAGCTAGCAAGGACCTTGGGAATCAACCTGGGAACAACCAGGGATGATCCCAAATAATTCCAAGCAACAGAACCAATCTGGCTGGACAAAATAGCAGGTGGTAGGTTGGTAAACAACCTCTGGTTCTGTTTTTCCAACCTGGGAAAACAACAACCAGGTTCAGGTTCTAAAAACAGAACCTGTTTTGTCTTTGCCCAACCAGCCAAATGCTGGTTCCACTGGTTTCCCCTGGCCCTGTAGCATGCAGATACAGACAAACAACATCCAACCTTCACCTAAATTGTACCCCTATAGTGCCTGCCCTGCTACACTATAGTCAACCAAACAAAACAGTACAATTTCGAGTTGGATAGAACTGGATCTGCGCAATCAATTTAACCGAACCGCAAAGCTTCCATCTTGGGTTCCTTTGCGGGCTCGTCCTTTCTGCTTGCACTGTTCATAGCGCGTACAATGTTGTGCCGAAGCGCACATTGCGCGAGTACCTGCAAATGCATCAAGCGAAAATTGCGAAAGCAAACAAACACACGAACATTCCATTCACACCCAAATGCATTCGCACACGCATACTCGTACCAACAGACGGCAGGATGTCGTGCAATGTGCATTTGCACCCAACATCAACGCTAGTATGCTAGCACTCCAACGCTAGGCAAACGCTGTCCGAGCCATAAATTCGTAATGGCAGAACTTTTCGCGAGGCAACTTGGCTTATTTTAAAGCTCTTGGAGCGAGCTTCGTTATAGCAATTTCACGGCTTAATCCGATTGACGGTCTGCACGGCACGCTGCGCGACGTTCAAGGTACTCTCGTTATTTTGGCTAAGTCATTCTTGACTCCTCTCTCTACAGGATAGGGCCTGATCTTGTACCAGGCACCCAAGGACCCTTGGAGGTGACCCCGAGGAGAGGTTTTAAGATTGATTAAGTCTTAATAGCTTGAGTTTATTAGGCCCTTACACCAACAGACGGAGGGTAAGGAGGGCGGAATAAGGTGCGAGAGAGGGTGTGGTTCCTAGGCAGGCGATGACAGCAGTATGAAGGGCGGTCCCAGCGCGGTGATGCGACTGTTGGTGCGGTTGGCAGCACTATGATCCCCAGCCATGCCCTCCCCTGCCGCTTGTAGTCACCACCAAAGCGTCATACGGCCCACGCGGCCACATGGGGGCATGCGTGGGGTAGGCGCGGGGCAGCAGGGGTGCAGGGAGACAGAAGGGGGAAAGGAGGAGACACGCAGACAAAGAGGAGGGGGTTTGGAGGAAGATGGGGAACTGTGGGAACGGTGGTTGCACGGAGGGGAAGAGGAGGGACGAGGGGGTTGGAGGGCGGGCGGGAGGACGGGAACAGGAGAAGGAAAGCAGGGGGAATGGAGGGCGAAAGGAGAGGGAACATAGGGGTAAAGGAGGGCGAAAGGAGGGGGAACTAAACTGAGGGGGAAATGAAGCGAAAGGAGGGAGAAAATGGGGGTGAGAGAATGATTAAATGGGAGGGAGTTAGAACCACGCACGGCGCTGCCACGCACTCATGGCATCTCACTCTCCACTCGCGCACTCACCCTGCCAGCCCGCGCTTCATGCACGCTCTCGCCGCCACTCGCCACTTGTGCGGCACGACTGCCGGGCAGGTGGGCGGCGAGCGCCACGATACGCGCGCAGGCGAAGCACGCAGGGGTTGTTGGGGGGAGCGGGGCGCCTATGGGCGGGTAGAGTGGGTGCGGTGCGCGCGGGCAGGCGAGAGGCACCTCGCATCACTCCGCAGCAGCGTCCCGCGCATCCGTCCGCGAGTGGCA
Source organism: Closterium sp. Yama58-4 (assembly GCA_947470075.1). Classification (NCBI taxonomy): domain Eukaryota; kingdom Viridiplantae; phylum Streptophyta; class Zygnematophyceae; order Desmidiales; family Closteriaceae; genus Closterium; species Closterium sp. Yama58-4. The sequence goes on along the minus strand of CANIUD010000079.1, from coordinate 140,555 downwards.
GGCGCCGCCAATGGCGCTGGCGCGGGAATGCGCGCTGATGTAGAGGACTCTCCTCTAGTTGGCAGGAACTTGGAGTTGTACCAAACGATAGAGCACATTCTTGGCTTCCAAACGAGCCGTAGAACACGTGATTCGCCAAAGTAACGGGAGAGATATAGGCGTTTATGTGCTTGCTTGTGCTCTTAGAATCAAGGATAGGAGCTCTCTGAATTTTGTAGTCGAATGTATCACGTTCAAAGCGATTCTTGATTTCAGTATGATACATGCAATACAAAGCAACTAGTTTTATAGCATGCAATCAACATCGAACCGCGTTCGTAACATCGCATTGCTACACTCGCGAATGTTTGCGTAACATTTCGAAGGGGTGAAATTCGACACTCGAATTTCACCGAATCGAATTCTCCTTGAGTCTCGAATGTTCCTGTGCTGCCATATGGCACCAAATTGCAGGCTCTTCCGTAGTCAAACCTACACACTTCGAAACTGCAGATCTTCATGAATCTTCAAACTTGCAGCTCACTCAACCGTGAGCTTCATTCGGTGGTTGGGGGCAAAAACTCCCCCCTACGCAACCTCCAACACGCGACTCTCGCGCACCTCATCAAATGCGCAGCTGCCGCTTCAGTGGCCCACGCGGCTGCAGGCGCGGCTGGCGAGAGGGCGGTGCGCGCACGCAGGCGAGGCGCGCAGCAGCCGCACGCACCGCACGATGTCGGTAGCGCTTGACGAACGCAGCACGAGCTATCCGTGTCAATGAACGCGCATCCACAGCACCGCGACACCGCAGCATGACACGAGTCGTTCGAGCGCCTACCCACGAACTCACACCGTAACACCTTAATAACTAAACATAAATCAACTTTCGTATGACATGAGTTAGCGGGAGTGCGTAATCCATGTACCGCGATTGCATGAGGGTGTGCCACGCTGTCGATTTGCCACCACCTCTCCCTCCCATCCCATCGCCTCCTCTCCTGCGCCAAATAGTGACTTCATTCTCGGTACAAGCAGCCTTTGAATTCTTAATATTGACTTGGCACAATTAGGACCCTATCTTAACTAAACACACAATATGCAGCTATGGTATGGTATGGTAGTTCCAAAATAGTTTTAAGCTGGTATGCATTTCCATTGACAATAAGAAATAAAATGAATTGACACTGTCGCACTGTGAAATAAAGCATGAAATGGCTGTGGTATGGCTTGAATTAATGGGTGCGCACAATGCGTGTTGCATTGCGCACTTGTTGTTTCCCACTATGATGGATTGAATGCCCGAATAGACCTTTTAAGGATCGTGTTACAATTCCAGATGGGACTTAGCCAGGGATTGGCTCAGGGTTGTTCGCAGGTAGTGTTGCAGCGGAAGTGTTGACCTCAGGTCAGATTGAATGTAAAATGAGAGAGATGATAATAGCATGCATACATCGAGTTTATATAGGAAATACAGGGAATACGAAAAGACCTAGACTAGCCATGTACTCTAAAGGGTACATTCCCTTATTGCAGTGGAGTTCAAACCGTGCAGCGCGAGAACCTGTTTCAAACCTGTTCCCGCTCTTTTCAGTTTAAATCTTAACTGCCTGCATCAGTCTTGTATTGACGGTTACTGGCGTCGCTTCGACTCTTCGGAGGCCTCGTCTTCGTACTCGGTAGAGTCGGCTCCTGCAGCATACAGGAAAGCATTCTCATTGAATTTCATATGCAACACTCCCCTTCATTCCTGGGCGCGCATGGAGTTGACTCACTTGACTACTCCGGTGAGGTCGGAGCAGTGTTTGAACTGCTGACGCGGTAGTCGCTTGGTGAGGAAGTCGGCTGCCATCTTAGTGATGAGGCAAAATGCGAGGTCAACCTTGCCTTGGTCAATTTCGTCCTTGACGAATAAGTATCGGAGTGCAATGTGCTTCGTGCGGTTCACGAACCCTGGCTTGTTCGCGATCTTGATGGCACTCTGATTGTCGCAGTGAAGGCAAAAGGTGGGCGAAGTTGGAAATTTTGCTTCTTGCAGTAGCTCTTGCAGGTAAAGTTATTCGCGGACTTCGACTGTCGCGGCGATGTATTCTGCTTCGGCCGATGACAGGGCAACCAGCTCCTGCTTCTGTGAGTTTCAGGAGATTGGTCCAGTTGGCTCTAGGCGGAAGACGAAGCCAGTTCGTGACCGTCGATTTGCGCGGTCAGCGGCATGATCTGCGTCCACGTAGCCGTTGAGGTTGAAGGAGGTTGTCGTCAGCGTGGAGTAGGAGAGCCCGATGTCAGATGTGGGCGTACTGCAGGGCGCGCTCCAGGTCCAGCTGGTTCTCGGCTACTGGCTTGCGAGAATATTGTGCCAACTGGCAGGCGATGTACGAAAGGTCGGGTCGGCATGTGACAGAGGCGAACAGCAGGCACCCCATTCGTGCGGGCAACATGTTGGTGTAAGGGCCTAATAAACTCAGGCTATTAAGACTTAATCAAACTTAAAACCTCTCCTCGGGGTCACCTCCAAGAGTCCCTGGGTGCCTGGTACAAGACCAGCCCCTATCCTCAGGTCCGAGTTTGTAGAGAGAGGAGTTAAGAATGAGTTAGCCAAAATAACGAGAGTACCTTGAACGTCGCGCAGCGTGCCGTGCAGATCGTCGATCGGATTAAGCTGAGAATTCGCCGCTCCAAGAGCTTTAAACTAAGCCAAGTTGCCTCGCGAAAATTTCTGCCATTACGAAGTTATGGCTAGAACAGCGTTTGCCTAGCGTGGGAGTGCTAGCACACTAGCGTTGACTCGGGTAGCATTCCGCCGTCGAATAGCGCAGAAACGAAACTCCAGCGAGGAAGGAATTCGCTTGAATCAATTGACTATATTCTTTTACAAACAGAGAAGGCATATATTGTTCTAGCTAGCAAGGACCTTGGGAATCAACCTGGGAACAACCAGGGATGATCCCAAATAATTCCAAGCAACAGAACCAGCCCCAACATGGCTGGACAAAATAGCAGGTGGTGGGTTGGTAAACAACCTCTGGTTCTGTTTTTCCAACCTGGGAAAACAACAACCAGGTTCAGGTTCTAAAAACAGAACCTGTTTTGTCTTTGCCCAACCAGCCAAATGCTGGTTCCGCTGGTTTCCCCTGGCCCTGTAGCATGCAGATACAGACAAACAACATCCAACCTTCACCTAAATTGTACCCCTATAGTGCCTGCCCTGCTACACTATAGTCAACCAAGCAAAACAGTACAATTTCGAGTTGGATAGAACTGAATCTGCGCAATCAACTCAACCGAACCGCAAAGCTTCCATCTTGGGTTCCTTTGCGGGCTCGTCCTTTCTGCTTGCACTGTTCATGGCGCGTACAATGTTGTGCCGAAGCGCACATTGTGCGAGTACCTGCAAATGCATCAAGCGAAAATTGCGAAAGCAAACAAACACACGAACATTCCATTCACACCCAAATGCATTCGCACACACATACTCGTACAAACAGATGGCAGGATGTTGTGCAATATGTATTTGCACCCAACACAACAGAGGTTTGTTATCCAGTTTGTAGTTGGCGCTGGGGTTGCGGTAAGGAGTGGAGAGTGGTGCGCGTGAAATGTTGAAGCGTTCCCCCAGTTGCTCTGCGTACTTTTAAGCTGACAGATAAATTGCTTCTGGCGCGTAAGTGATGTTCAGCCCCCAAAACTGTGTGACGTTGTGGTTGATGGTGATGTCAACGCGCTGCGCCAGGTTCTCCTCGAACTGGTTAAGAAGTTTGTTGTAGGTGCCGGTGTAAAGCAAGTCGTCAACGTAGATGATCAAAAGGATGTAATCACGGTTGAAGTTGAGACGGTACATTCCCAGGTCGTGCGGCAGCTACCTGAAGCCGATTTCCAGGAGGATTTTGTGCACGTGCTGCTGCTAGAGACGCGGCGCCTGTTTTATCCCATAGAGGGTTTTCTTCAGCTGACAGACCCTGGGGTCTCCTTTCCCGTATGTGTGTGGCTGTTCGACGAAGATGGTTGCATCTACCAGTGCATACAAGAACGCATTTTTAACGTCGATCTGCTGTAGTGGTGGGTGCTTGGCGGCAGCAATGGCGAGTAGAATTCTGACGGAGCTGTGACGGCTTGCGGGAGTGAAGGATTGATCGAAGTCAATACCGTGGCGCTGGTTGTACCCGTGTACGACCCAACGTGCTTTGAAGCGCTCGATGGTACCGTCAGCGTTGGTTTTGAGGCAAAAAAACCCATTTTCCGCTTAGCACCCTTCTCCCCTTCACTGCTGCACGATCGACGAGAACCCAGGTATCACGTGATTCCAGTGCGTTCAGCTCTGCGTCCACTTCTTAGCGCGAGGGCCGGTTAGGGCCTGGCGTGGATTCTTGGGCTCGACGGTGCGCGTGAGAGTAGTGACAGACGTGTGTAGGCCGAGAAGCTGTAGGCTGGGCACGTTAATGGCGTCTGCAGTGTCTGTGATGGGAACTTCCACCACGTCGTCATCGTCACTCTCATGGCCAGGTCAGGAAGGTCTTGGTCCGTGATGGTCCTGGCGCGGGGGTATCGTCGCAGTCGTCATATTCGTCGTCGTCGCGCGGGTGTGTTGGTGTAAGGGCCTAATAAAGTCAAGCTATTAAGACTTAATCAAACTTAAAACCTCTCTTCGGGGTCACCTCCAAGGGTCCCTGGGTGCCTGGTACAAGACCAGCCCCCATCCTCGGGTCCGAGTTTGTAGAGAGTTTAAGAATGACTTAGCCAAAATAACGAGAGTACCTTGAACGTCGCGCAGCGTGCCGTGCAGATCGTCGATCGGATTAAGCTGACAATTCGTTATAACAAAGCTCACTCCAAGAGCTTTAAAATAAGCCAGGTTGCCTCGCGAAAAGTTCTGCCATTACGAAGTTATGGCTCGGACAGCGTTTGCCTAGCGTTGGAGCGCTAGAAAACTAGCGTTAACTCGGGTAGCATTCCACCGTTGAATAGCACAGAAACGAAACTCCAGCGAGGAAGGAATTCGTTTGAATCAATTGACTGTATTAAGGTGAACGAATATATAGTTCTAGCTAGCAAGGACCTTGGGAATCAACCTGGGAACAACCAGGGATGATCCCAAATAATTTCAAGCAACAGAACCAACCTGGCTGGACAAAATAGCAGGTGGTAGGTTGGTAAACAACCTCTGGTTCTGTTTTTCCAACCTGGGAAAACAACAACCAGGTTCAGGTTCTAAAAACAGAACCTTTTTTGTCTTTGCCCAACCAGCCAAATGCTGGTTCCGCTGGTTTCCCCTGGCCCTGTAGCATGCAGATGCAGACAAACAACATCCAACCTTTACCTAAATTGTACCCCTATAGTGCCTGTCGTGCTCACTATAGTTGACCAAACAAAACAGTACAATTTCGAGCTGGATAGAACTGAATCTGCGCAATCAATTCAACCGAACCGCAAAGCTTCCATCTTGGGTTCCTTTGCAAGCTCGTCCTTTCTGCTTGCACTGTTCATAGCGCGTACAATGTTGTGCCGAAGCGCACATTGCGCGAGTACCTGCAAATGCATCAAGCAAAAATTGCGAAAGCAAACAAACACACGAACATTCCATTCACACCCAAATGTATTCGCACACGCATACTCGTACAAACAGACGGCAGGATGTCGTGCAATATGAATTTGCACCCAACATGGTGAGGCGGTACGCCGGGATTCTAGTCGGTTGGATCGTGGTCAAGTGCTGCTGCTGCTGCATCGTCTTTGGGGGATGCGAAACTGCGGCCGCTGTTGGCGTAGGCGCGGCGACGTTGCGGCGTTTGTCCTCGCTCTACTGCTGTAAGGTGAGACGTTCATAGAAGACGATGTCGCGGGCAGGGACGATCTGGTTGGTGTCGATGTCAAGAATTAGCCAGCCTTGATACTCGTGACTAAGTTCCAGGTGGCCTCCCTAGCGTGCACGGTGAGTGAATTTGCCAATGGTGGTCGAAGTTGGTTGATACTGCACTACACACCCCCAAACCCTCAGCATGGAAGTATCTCCCCTTGAGCCGGTCCACTTCATGTGCGGGGAGAGGTTGCCCCTGTTGGCCGTTGTGGAGAGGAGTTTGTGCAGGCGTATGGCATGGTTCATGGCGTACGACCAATACTTTTTGGGTAGGCCGGACTGGTTCATGAGGGCGCGCACTTTTGTCATGAGAGTACGGTTGACCCTCTCAGCGACGCCTTGCTGCTGGTGAGCGTAGGGAAGAGAGATCTGATGCTTGATCCCTTTCTCTGTGACGACACTTTCCAGTTCGTGGCTCCGGATATCCTTTGCGCCGTCGGTCTGCCAGATTTTCAGCTTCTTTCCCGATTGCCGTTGCGCGTGTTCAAACCAGATGCGAAAAATCTATGGAGGCTTGGATTGAACGTCGACGTTGGCGATCCAGACGTAGCATGAGTACGCGTCTACGAAGGTGAGTGTATATCGCTCGCCGTTCACACCGTCAAAGATGAGCACGATGAAATCGCTGTAGACTTTCTGCAGTTTCTTGTAACGATTGGTGCTAGGTTCCAGTGAAGGGTAAGCTTCGTGCGTAAGGGCAGCAGTGGGGCAGATGGTGCAGGTGGTTGGATGTGTCGTGGCACAGCAGTGCCCCTGGCAGGAAGACTTTGGCGCGGAGGCAGTTGTTGAATGTCTGGCGCGAGGGATGGCCGAGTAGCTGGTGCCAGAGATCATCGTCTGAGCGAGTTCCGGAAGTGCGCAGGTAACATGCCTGATGTTCCGCCGCTTCTGTTTCTGTCTCGTGAGGAATTAGGAGCACTGGTCCCTCTTCTTCTCCGGGCTCTGCTTCGTTGCCCTGCTCCTCCTCTTCTGGTTCTGTTGTTGTCTCCCCTTCTGCAGGTGCTGTCGTGAGGTAGAGCGCGAGGAAGTTGCGGTCGGGGATGATGTTGAGCGGGGTCCTAGTGCCCTCAATGAAGCGGGCGAATGGATCTGGGCGGGAGATTGGTCCAACTGAGTTACGGGGCGGAGTTGTTGGCACGTTCCTCCCCTCAATCTCCGACTAAGGATCATCTTAGCGATAAGGTGAGCAGGGTTCTGATGGGAGTTGGCGGGGTCGGCGGCCAAGTGGGACGGCGATTCTTGGTGCAAATTGCTGAGCTGTCATTTCTGGTTCAACTTCTTTGATTTCTTCTTGGGTGGGTTCGCCTTCGGTGAGCTGTTGTTGCTCTGGTTCTCCCCATCCTTGAGCGGTGCCGGATGCCCCAGTTGCGGATCCCCATGTTGTGCATGTGGTACCGTCAATGTCTCCCCAGCCACCTCGTCTTGCAGATTCTTCGTCTCATCCTGCCGCAATTCACTCCTAATAAAGCTTTGCCCTCTTCTCTTCTCTTCTCTTGCCTTGTCTGTCTCCTTCTAGACGCTCTGTTCCTCAGGTTTATCTGGATCTTTCCACTCCGTGTCGATGTGACGGTAAACCTCGCGGGGATAAGGGCGAGGTCGGTTTTCTTCATCGAAGGTGCCCGTGTTTGCTTCCAGAACCCAGCGGAGAGTGTCTAAGGCAGGCGTGGGTCGTTTCCCTTGCTGTATTCCGACGGTTGTCACGCCTGTGCCGAAGACGCGGTGAGTTGAAACAGCCATTTCCATTTCCGTCATGCCTTCGGTTTCCGCCTCGGTGCTTTCTGCTTCCTGAATTGCCGCAAGGTCTTGCTCCACCTCCTCTGTGTGGCTTGCTGTAGGTGTGAAACAGGTTGTGCAGAGTCTGTCGGGGCCGACTTGGTGCAGATTTATCTCACGAGGGTGAGGACTGCGGCGGATCTACGACCGTCCGTCCGGATGCTGCCATGAGTCCTTGTTCACGAACGGAAAGTCCAGGGAGACGAGATCAACAAGCTCGTCTGATGAGGCTTGGCAGCTGGGTATGTCGAAATTCAGTACATAGATGTCGTCCATCGATCGAGCTCTTCCGAGGTATTTGTGTGACTCAGGGGAGGTATCCGGGGTTGCGGTACAACGATGCCTTGTGTACTTGCTCGCAGTTGCTCATTATTGGCAACAGTGACGTAAGTAGCAGGGGCGCGACCGATGTTCGAGATGTACCTGACGGATCCCACCATGTGTTGGCCGCAGCAGCTGTCCAGGTACCAGGTGTTGTGGTTTCTGTGGTTGTTGCGCAAAAGTAGCGCAAGCCGCGGAGTAACCAGAGTTGCCTTGAATCTTCTGTGGATTGCCGGATCTTCATCCTCCTTCCATCGCACAGGTACAAAGCGCTGATTGTCGTGAGGCGGACTTTTCCGCAATTGTATCGGCTGATGCCAATCTTGGTCTTCCTCATCGTACGAGTAGTAGTGATCCTCTGTGAGGGGTTTGTTCCACCCATCTTTAGGCTGAATGAGCTCGCCGCGAGGTTCTTCCTCTTCGTCTGGTTCATCAGTGCATGGGCGACGCCTTGTCACCATGTTTGGGATCACGTTTCTAGGAGCTCCTGCTTGAGGTGCTTGAGACTGTTGTTGCTGTGCAGAAGGGCGAGGAGTTTGTTGTTGAATTTGACGAGCGTCTTGTCGGCTGACCCAATTGTTATGGTGAGTGGAATTAGAGTGGCGATAGTTGGACCGGGATCTGCACCGGCGATACCTGCAAATGCTTCAAGCGAAAATTGCGAAAGCAAACAAACACACGAACACACCATTCACACGCAAATGCATTTCCACACGCATACTCGTACAAACAGACGGCAGGATGTCGTGCAATGTGAATTTGCACCCAACACATTACCTCCCCAAGGTTCTTGCACTTGAAGTTTTCCATCAGTTGCTGCTGCACTTTCTGGATCTCCTTCATGCTGCTGCTGAAGAGAAGAATGTCGTCCACGTAGACCAGAAACAGCACCAGCTTCTCCCCCTCGCCTTTGAGAAAGAGGCTCTCATCACAGCTGCTGGTCCTGAATCCCATCTCCTCTAAAACAGCTGCCAACTTCTGGTACCAGCAGCGTGGCGCCTGCTTCAAGCCGTAGATGGACTTGTTGAGCTTGCACACCCTGCCCGTACCATCCTCATACCCAGGCGGCTGCGTCATGTACACATCCTCCTCTAAAATCCCATTCAGGAATGCCGTTGAAATATCCATCTGAATGATGAATTTCCCACTAACGGCTGCATCTGCCAACAAGACACGGAGGGTAGGGGGTTTGGCAGTGGGAGCAAAGATCTCGTTGAAGTCCTGCTTCTCCTTCTGCATAAACCCCTTCGCCACCAGCCTACTCTTGTAGATGGTGACCTGCCCCTTGTCATCGGTCTTGATCCTCAGCACCCACTTGCATTGTATCGCTTTCTTCCCATCAGGCAGCACCACCAGATCCCATGTCCCATTCTCCAGCAGGCTCTGGTACTCAGCATCCCTAGAAGCCAGCCACTTGTCCCTATCTGGTCCAGCTAATGCCTCCTCCATGCTAGCTGGTTCCTCTGGTGCAGGGGCAAGAAAACAGTACGCAGGCTCATCCTCCTCATCCGGGTCATAGCCATGCGGTAGAATCAGCAATGCCTCTTCGGTCCCTAGCTGCTGCTCTGCTGCATCAGTTCCTGCAGTCAGCTTCTTAGTAGCCATACGGGTACGTCCTGGCCTGGAGACGGGTGTCTCCCATCCCTTCATAACGACACCCTTCGGCTTCTTAGTTTTTCCCTGCTGCTGCTCTCCTCCCTCGGATCCAGCAGCTCCACTAGTGCTGCCGCCAGTTTCCACACCATTTTCTCCACCAGCAGGTGCCTCCTGTACCCTCGCTCCATCACCACCCCCTGCAGCTGCCTCCTCTCCCTCCTCCCATACACTAGGAGTCAGGTCCAGCTGCATGGTGATCTGCTCCATTTGCTGGGACACCCTTGCCTCCGGCTGTTTCTCCCAGCTCCCATACATCATGCCCTCAATGAATTTCACATCCCTGCTGTCAAACAACACACCCTTGGATGGTTCCCACAGCAGCCATCCCTTGCTCTCAGCAGCCAGCCCCAAATGCACACACCAGATTGCACTCGCCCCCAACTTACTGCGGTAGGTCTTGGGGACGTGGGCGACTGCCATGCAACCGAACACCCTCAGCATGTCCACCGGCGGCTTCCTCCCAAGCCACCTCTCCAACGGCACCCACGAGTCATCCCCAACCTTAGTGAGCACCCTGTTCCTAGCGACGGTGGCGTGCCGGACAGCATGGGGCCACATCGAGTTGCTCAGCCCAGATTCTATGAGCAGCGCCAAAGCTGTCTCCAGAATTGTCCGGTTCGCCCGTTCTGCTACGCCGTTCGACTGTGGGGTGTAAGCCGTGGTCAGCTCCCTCTGGATGCCCTGCTTCTTGAGCACCACCCCGGTCTGTCCTAATCCGCTTCACCACACACTCCGCTTGCTTCTCCACGAATGGCAGCCAATCGTCCCGAATCGTGGAGGCGGCGTGATCTTTCTGTTTCAGCGGATACGCCCACATCAGCCTACTCCAGTCATCCACTATGGTTAGGAAATACCGCTCCCCCTTGTGCCCTTGCACCGGCAGCGGCCCCACCAAGTCCATGTGGACCAGCTCCAAAGGCTTCTTGCTCCTGCCAGCCACACTATGGAAGGGAAAACGGGTAAACTTTGAAAGCAAACAGATTTCACAGTTGTCATCGGGTGGCTGTCCGTTCAGCTTCAAACCTTTGACAGCTCCATCTTTCTCCAGCTGCTTCAGCAGAGGCATTGCCACATGCCCCAAGCGTCGGTGTGCCGTTGCCCAATCCGTCTCCCCAGATCTGGCCGACACTTTCACGCCAACCCCTCCAACGGCGTTGCACTCCCCCTGGGATGCAGACCCCTCTCTAGCCTGCCCCCCACCGTGCCACGCCAACGCCGGCAGCTGCCACATGGATCTGTACACGTCCTTGCTCTCGTGCAGATCCCAAAGCACCCGATTGCCCAGCTGCCCCTTGTATGTGCGAGCCCCATCCGTGCTAGTGCTCACCCCAGCCTTGGCAAGCTTACGGAGGGAGATGAGGTTGGCCTTGAGGTCGGGAACGAGGAGAATGTCGTGCAGCACCACCGGCTTGCCATCCGCTCCCTTGAACGCAGCTCGTCCCGCACCAGCCACCTTCAGCGCGTGTCCAGAGGCGGAGCACACCTCATTGATCGGTGCAGCGCGCACGTCGTCCAGCAGGTCCTTGCGCGGCGTCATCGTCCATGCAGCGCCCGTGTCCAACACCCAATAGTCTAGGGGGTGCAACTCTGCTCCAACCTTGGCAGATGCGTCTCCTTGCTCCCCCTTGTCTCCCACATGGAAGAATTGGCCCGCGGTGCGCTCCTTCTTCTCCGCACCACCGTTGCCCTTCGGATTGTTGTCGGACGAATCAGCGACCATGTTGGCGCCGTTTTTCTGGTTCCTCCGCACGCCGCCATCCTGGTGACGATTCTGGGGGGTCCATCCATCGGGTTTCTTATAGCACAAAAACCAGGGGTGCCCTTCCTTCTCACAATACCAGCAACTCCCTTTCATTTTGCCACCAGCACCCGATTTGCCCCCACGTCCAGATTTCGCACCGCGACCCCAACCGATACCTCCTTGTTGGTCGTTGGAGTCGTCGTCTTTCTTTGCACCGCGCCCAGCACCACCGAAGCCACGTCCTCTGCCACGTCGGTTCCCTTGCATCCCGTAGCCGCTGCTGCCGTCGTCTCCACCCCTTAGTTGGCGGCGACGGAAGTCCTCCTCCAGAATCTTCGTCCGCACCCATTCGAGCGTCCACAAGCTCTAGTTCTGCGGCAGGCTCAATCCGCTCGTGAATTGAAGCCACGATTCCGGCAGCAGCGAGAGCATCTTCAGGCACTTGGTCTGCTCCGGGTAGGTGATTCCCGCGGTCGCCAACTTCGCGTAGAGGTCGCGCATCTTGTCCAGGACAGGTTGCACCGGCTCTCCCTCGCTCAGGCGCAACGCGGACAGCTCCCTCTCCAGCATCAACGTTGCGACAACGGAGGTCGGGGCATGCAGCTCCTTCAACACGGTCCACGCCTTCGGACCGCATTCAACCTCCGGCAGCAGGTGCATGACATGATGACGCTAGTTCAGTTCCAAACTCTGCGACATCAAATAGTAGCCAGCCGAGGAGCGCTCGTCCCAATCTTCCTGCAGCGTGGGGTCACTCGGTCTAGGCTCCTCCCCAATCATTAGTTTCAGCAAACCGATCTGACGGAAATACAATTGCATTTTCCAGGCCCAATCATCATAGCCCTCACCATTGAACTTCTCGACGGTGAAGTTCTTCAGCACCTCCTTGACAAGCGAGCCCTGGTTTGTTCGCGCTCCCCTTGGCGCCAAAACACCAGAATCTTGGCTGCCGCTACGATCTTGGGCTGAAGATTCACCAGCTCCCGCCGAGGTGTTGCCCGCCATAGCTACCTATAACGAGGATCACTATAACGCAGCTCTGATACCAGCTTGTTGGTGTAAGGGCCTAATAAACTCAAGCTATTAGGACTTAATCAAACTTAAAAACTCTCCTCGGGGTCACCTCCAAGGGTCCCTGGGTGCCTGGTACAAGACCAGCCCCTATCCTCGGGTCCGAGTTTGTAGAGAGAGGGATCAAGAAAGACTTAGTCAAAACAGCAAGAGTACCTTGAACGTCGCGCAGCGTGCCGTGCAGACCGTCGATCGGATTAAGCTGAGAATTCGCTATATCGAAGCTCGCTCCAAGAGCTTTAAAATAAGCCAAGTTGCCTCGCGAAAAGTTCTGCCATTACAAAGTTATGGCTCGGACAGCGTTTGCCTAGCGTTGGAGTGCTAGCATACTAGCGTTGACTCGGGTAGCATTCCGCCGTCGAATAGCGCAGAAACGAAATTCCAGCGAGGAAGGAATTCGCTTGAATCAATTTGACTATATTTAGGTACAAACAGAGAAGGATTAAATAGTTCTAGCTAGCAAGGACCTTGGGAATCAACCTGGGAACAACCAGGGATGATCCCAAATAATTCCAAGAAACAGAACCAACCTGGCTGGACAAAATAGCAGGTGGTAGGTTGGTAAACAACCTCTGGTTCTGTTTTTCCAACCTGGGAAAACAACAACCAGGTTCAGGTTCTAAAAACAGAACCTGTTTTGTCTTTGCCCAACCAGCCAAATGCTGGTTCCGCTGGTTTCCCCTCGCAATGTAGCATGCAGATACAGACAAACAACATCCAACCTTTACCTAAATTGTACCCCTATAGTACCTTCCCTGCTACACTATAGTCAACCAAACAAAACAGTACAATTTCGAGTTGGATAGAACTGAATCTGCGCAATCAACTCAACCGAACTGCAAAGCTTCCATCTTGGGTTCCTTTGCGAGCTCGTCCTTTCTGCTTGCACTGTTCATAGCGCGTACAATGTTGTGCCGAAGCGCACATTGCGCAAGTACCTGCAAATGCTTCAAGCGAAAATTGCGAAAGCAAACAAACACACGAACACACCATTCACACGCAAATGCATTTGCACACGCATACTCGTACAAACAGACGGCATGATGTCGTGCAATGTGAATTTGCACCCAACAAATCCAACGAAGGAAGAGCTTTCGTGCTCCCGAGATCTTGAGAAGAATGTTCTTCGTACTCAACAACACTTTGTCGCCAACTGCAAAGACGACTTCCCGGCGTTTCATGTCGGCATAGGACTTTTGCCTCTGTTGGGCAAGCTGCAGCCAATGACGAGCGGACTCCAACGCCGCTTGTACTTTCCAATAAAATCCTTTGCGGCTGGGATTTTGAGGCTCTTAATCTCATGCGTCGCAGGGGTTGTGGAGTGCCGACCACAGTTCAGGACGAAGGGTTTCTCATGCGTGCTTTCATGCACATGATTGTTCACAGCGAATTCTACGACTGGCAACAATTCATCCCAATCGTCCTGAGTTGGGCTTATGAAAGAACGAAGCATTTGCTCAAGAGTGCAGTTGGTACGCTCTGTCTGTCCATCCGTTTGTGGGTGGAAAGCAGACGACATCTTGAGTTTCGTTCCCAGTGTCTTAATGACCTCTTGCCAGAACCGGCTTGTGAAGCGCGGGTCTCGGTCAGACACCATCACACGAGGCAAACCGTGTAAGCGGAAAACGTGCGTCACAAACAACTTTGCCGTATCCTCCGCAGACACGTCAGTCGTCGTGGGCACGGAGTGCACCATTTAGGTCAAGCGATCAACAAACACCAGTATCGCTGTATGACCATCTCATGACTTGGGGAGATCGGTGATAAAATCCATCGATACACTCTCCCAAGGTTCATCGGGAATCTCGAGTGGTTGAATCTCGAGTGCTTGGCTTGTTCTGTGCACACGTGCCACAGCGAGTTAGATACTGCTCGACCTCAATGCCCAATCCCGGCCACCAGTATACATCACTGAGAGCCCACCGGGTTTTCTTGACACCCAGGTGTCCTCCATACTTAGTGGCGTGCACCTCTGCTAGAATATCATTCCGCAGGTTTCCCACATGTGGGACTACAATTTCTTTCTTATGGCACCAGAGCTCATGCTCCCACAAGAGATCTTTTGTATTCAGTGGGTTTTGAAAACAGGGATCAATAATATACCCTGCGCGGATGCGTTTCAGAAAACCACCAACGGCGATCTCACTCATTCGAGCAACTGCGAGGATGTTGAAACAAGCAGCGAACACTGCTTCGTGTTCACTATCATCAACCCTCGTTGCCGCACCAATCGGTTGTCTGCTCAGGGGATCAGCCATGTTCATCAAGCCCGCTTGATATCGAATATCGTAGGTGAGCCCACTAAGGAGTTCAGCCCATTGAGCTTGACGGCGGATCAGTGTGGCTTGCGTGGCAAAATAGGTGTTCGGACAATGGTCGGTCGTGACCACGAAGTCAACACCTTCCAGATAACATCTCCGTGTTCGTAGCGCATGCACAACCGCCAACAATTCATGTTCGGAAGTTGTATAGCGTTACTCAGCCGGGGAAAGCTTTCTACTCTCAAATGCCACGGGGCGTCCTTCTTGCAAAAGAACTGCTCCAATCCCTACTGTCGAGGCATCAGTTACTACCTCATAGGGCTTAGACGGGTCTGGCAAAGCCAGCACTGGAGCATTGGTTAGCATGGTTTTCACCTCCTCAAATGCCTTCTGGCACTGATCGGTCCACTTCTAAGCATTACCCTTACAAGTGAGGGCAGTCAGTGGAGCGACTACGGAGGAATAATTCTCCAAGAAGCTGTTGGTGTAAGGGCCTAAAAAACTCAAGCTATTAGGACTTAATCAAACTTAAAACCTCTCCTCGGGGTCACCTCCAAGGGTCCCTGGGTGCCTGGTACAAGACCAGCCCCTATCCTCGGGTCCGAGTTTGTAGAGAGAGGAACCAAGAATGACTTAGCCAAAATAACAAGAGTACCTTGAACGTCGCGCAACGTGCCGTGCAGACCGTCGATCGGATAAAGCTGAGAATTCGCTATATCGAAGCTCGCTCCAAGAGCTTTAAAATAAGCTAAGTTGCCTCGCAAAAAGTTCTGCCATTACAAAGTTATGGCTCGGACAACGTTTGCCTAGCGTTGGAGTGCTAGCATACTAGCGTTGACTCGGGTAGCATTCCGCCATCGAATAGCGCAGAAACGAAACTCCAGCGAGGAAGGAATTCGCTTGAATCAATTTTACTATATTCAGGTACAAACAGAGAAGTATTAAATAGTTCTAGCTAGCAAGGATCTTGGGAATCAACCTGGGAACAACCAGGGATGATCCCAAATAATTTCAAGCAACAGAACCAACCTGGCTGGACAAAATAGCAGGTGGTAGGTTGGTAAACAACATCTGGTTCTGTTTTTCCAACCTGGGAAAACAACAACCAGGTTCAGGTTCCAAAAACAGAACCTGTTTTGTCTTTGCCCAACCAGCCAAATGCTGGTTCCGCTGGTTTCCCCTGGCCCTGTAGCATGCAGATACAGACAAACAACATCCAACCTTCACCCAAATTGTACCCCTATAGTGCCTGCCCTGCTACACTATAGACAACCAAACAAAACAGTACAATTTCGAGTTGGATAGAACTGAATCTGCGCAATCAATTCAACCGAACCGCAAAGCTTCCATCCTGGGTTCCTTTGCGAGCTCGTCCTTTCTGCTTGCACTGTTCATAGCGCGTACAATGTTGTGCCGAAGCGCACATTGCGCGAGTACCTGCAAATGCATCAAGCGAAAATTGCGAAAGCAAACAAACACACGAACATTCCATTCACACACAAATGCATTCGCACACGCATACTCGTACAAACAGACGGTAGGATGTCGTGCAATGTGCATTTGCACCCAACAAGTTGTAGATCTTGCAAGCTCCAATGGTGTATTGAAGAGATTGAAGCTTGAATATTATAGAACTTGAAGATCCTCTTGTAGATAATGAAGAAACAATTGTAGATCTTGAAATTTCTTCAAAATCACAGCTCCTTAGATGAACTCCTAGATCCACAATCTAGGATCCTCTAAGAAAAAAATATCCAAGTAGCAAATGGCCATACAAGGCCACGGAAGAACCTTGCTCTAGGTACCAATGTAACACCCAAGGCTATCATAACGGTGTTACAAGGCATTTATAATAAATCCCAATATAAATTGAGGCTCTAACTAACTCCCAACAGCCTTGGAAGCGTTAATCTTTTTGAAGTAGTTGAAATAATGGCTTGAAAGAGTTGTGTATTAGAGCTTGTGAGAGAACCAACCAAGACTTAGAGAAACAATCCCATTTCCAATTGATTAGTTGGAGTCGGAGGTGAAGAATGAGCTTGGTAGCTCAAACCCCCTCAATATACCCTTTGGGGATCCTTCCCAACCATGGTTTCCATGGTGGGATGGCTCCTAGGCTTGGAGCCTATGTGACAATTTGTTGGGTTGGGAAATCCCAACCTAGAACCATTTTTATGGGCTTTTTTAAGATAGAGTAGATTGTAACACTGAATTGGCAGTTTGTGATTGGCTGGAAATCCAACCTTTAACATTCCCTTGGTTGAGTTGGAAAAGTTCCAAGCCTCCAAAGTTGAGGCTTGGCAAACCCAAACCAAGTTTCATCCCAACCAACTCAACCATCTTCTCCAACTCTCTCTTTGTCGATAGAACTCTCAACATTTGACTAGGAAGAAGTTAGGTTGCTAGGCAGTAGATAGGTCAATGCGTTACACATCTCGGCCTGGAAATGAGTGTCGCTCCCTCCACGCGCCGTATCGCTGATCCCCTGTTGCTCGGCTTCGGGATGCGCGACGGAGGGACCCAGATCGTTGATTGCGTTGCTGCCGCCTTGCTGCCACCACTTGACGGGGGTGACGAGGATGCAGTTTCCGTCGCAGCGGTTTCTGTCGCAGCGGTTTCCGTCGTAGCGGTTTCTGTCGCAGTGGGTTCCGTCGCAGCGGTTTCCGTGGCAGGTGATCCCGACGCTGCACATTGAGGCGCACCAGAGTGCGGCGCAGCTGACCCCGGCGCTGCCGACACCAGAAAATTGTCGGGAGAATTTCCGGCAGTATTTGGGTGAAACTGCAGGAGTTGTCAGGAGAAATCCGTGGGTTTCCATGCGCCCCGTAAATGGAGTGGCATATTGCGCGAAGCCGTCTATTTCCGCGCAGGGTGCGAACGGCCGGTTACGGGCCTGCTTTGTGCTACAGTACCTTCTAACATATGCGTAAGCGGTCGAAGTTGGTGAATTGCGCCTGTTTGGGACGGTTGAAAATTGAGCAGTTTTCGGTGTTCAGTTGTTGGCCATTTTGGTACCAATCAGGTTTCGGTGGGGATCGGGAGCAGTTGGGCGAGTTCGCCAGTTTTTGGGGTGATGTCGCGTAGTTAGCGACTGCCTGCTTGTTGGCTCCAAGATTTTTTGACACACTGGGTTACTATTACAGCTAAATATACTTCGTAACCACAATGTACACCTCAATTTACATTTGTCTGGAAAATTTCGCATATCGTAGGCTAGTGTCCAATTCGATTTCATTTTTATTTTCGATTTCTGGAATATTATCAGTGAAATAGCAATTGCTTCAGGCATATTTACAATATATACAGCAAATCTTCTGATATTAAGCAACAAACAAAAAACAAGGATCTTCAAATCTTTGGTCTTTGCACAACGAAAAGCACGCATGTTCATGAAATACATTCATCCCAAACATGTAGCCAGTACACTTGGAATACCCTGGAATACCCTGGAATGTTGAGCTGAAAATACTTGGCTGCAAAAAGAACTTATCCAACACGAATATTATGGGAATATTTGCCGTTTCTCATCAGTACAATTCAGCAACACGATTAAACCTGCATGTCAGAAAACAGAATGTTAGTTCACGAAAAAAAAATGTTAGTAAATGTAAACAAGCCTGCATTACGAGAATGTGCCCTGCTGTATGCGAGTGCACCCTGCAATATATTTGTACCCTGCAGAGGTGTGGACATTACAAACGGCACGAGGTTCGTTAACGCCTTGACTGGGGAGAAGCACGACAGGAGCAATACCAGGTAGTTTTACGAAACAGATAATATAAGAAGATTGCCTCAGTCGTTCGACCAAAAAAGGGACCAAAACGCGCTATACCTGCTTGTGAGAAGCTAGTGCGGGGAAATTTTTGAAGTAAATCAATTATTATGAAAATGGTCAACGGGGAATGAAGAAAATAAACACTTCTGAGGAAAACAGCAGAGAACAAGGATGTTGTAGGAACAGCAAACAACGTAGTAAAAACACAGCATAAGGAAAATGCTCGAAAACATTTTTAACTCACGATTAAGCGACGAAAAGCATCTGCAGAAACTAACGGCAGATCAGCGAGGAACGAAGCAGACCCAGTAATGACCTACTTTAGCGCGAGAGAATAGGTCCTCACAGGTTTACAAGGGTTGCAACAGAGATGATAATTTTACATGCGCTATAAGGCTTGGGTTCAGTTCAAACATGGGGGCAAGGCATGGGAGGAAGGGAAGCCCAATGTGGTGAAGTTTGCGTTGCATCTGATTTGCTGGCGCTCATGTGGCGATAAGGCAAAACTGAGCGCACAAAACGTCTGCTTCGCTGGCGCTCATCTGCCAGCACTTCTGGTAGTTGTTGGCACAGCGGCGTTCGATGATTGGCTCGTCTAGCAGTGTTGGAGTGTCAACTGGCGACGCCATTGGTTAATTTGATATTCATGTATTCTCTGTTCCAACCACGAAAAACTAGCAAAGTTGTTTTGTGCCCGCTACCCGTAATGTTCTTTGGGGGAATCTGCTAATGTGCTATTACCCAATCAATCTGCAGCATGATCCTGTAAAAATCGTTACAACAGCTGCCATAACTGCCCAAACTCGAAACCGAAGTGACAAAGATGCTTGACGTGACACGCAGGACCAGAACTATTGGACCTGCCAGATGCGCTTCGCCCAATTGACGTGGCGTTGGTCCACCTGCTCCTCGCTGTGATGGTGCACCAAAGTGCTGCTGCACAGCCGCTCGCTTCTCCACTCCACCCTACCACCACCAATCCAGTGATGTAGTGTGGAAGTGTTATAATGTTCTATAAAGTCATGATATATTCAAGCTTGTTGCATTTCTTGCACACACCTTACTTACCAACCCAATTTCAAGGGACGTGTCAACCAAATTGCAATGACAGGTTTTTATTACGTGTATATTAGAACTTTCTTGAAGTACCAGGAACTGTAGGGTTTTATATTGCACAAACAGGTGTCATGTGTTGCGTGTAGTTGTGTCAATGAGCTCAAACCAATTGCAATGGCAAAGCAATTCATAAAACTACGTGAATGTGTGAAGAAATTGTTGGGTGCAAATACACTTTGCACGATATCCTGCCGTCTGTTTGTACGAGTATGCGTGTGTGAATGCATTTGGGTGTGAATGGAATGTTCGTGTGTTTGTTTGCTTTTGCAATTTTCGCTTGATGCATTTGCAGGTACTCGCGCAATGTGCGCTTCGGCACAACATTGTACGCGCTATGAACAGTGCAAGCAGAAAGGATGAGCTCGCAAAGGAACCCAAGATGGAAGCTTTGCAGTTCGGTTGAATTGATTGCGCAGATTCAGTTCTATCCAACTCGAAATTGTACTTTTGTCTGGTTGACTATAGTGTAGCAGGGTAGGCACTATAGGGGTACAATTTAGGTGAAGGTTGGATGTTGTTTGTCTGTATCTGCATGCTACAGGGCCAGGGGAAACCAGCGGAACCAGCATTTGGCTGGTTGGGCAAAGACAAAACAGTTTCTGTTTTTAGAACCTGAACCTGGTTGTTGTTTTCCCAGGTTGGAAAAACAGAACCAGAGGTTGTTTACCAACCTACCACCTGCTATTTTGTCCAGCCAGGCTGGTTCTGTTGCTTGGAATTATTTGGGATCATCCCTGGTTGTTCCCAGGTTGATTCCCAAGGTCCTTGCTAGCTAGAAGTATTTATTCTTCCTCTGTTTGTACCTGGATATAGTCAATTGATTCAAGCGAATTCCTTCCTCGTTGGAATTTCGTTTCTGCGCTATTCGACGGCGGAATGCTACCTATCTGAGCCATAATTTTGTAATGGCAGGAGTTTTCGCGATGCAACTTGGCTTATTTTAAAGCTCTTGGAGAGAGCTTCGATATAGCAAATTCTCAGCTTAATCCGATCGACGGTCTGCACGGCACGCTGCGCGACGTTCAAGGTACTCTCGTTATTTTGGCTAAGTCATTCTTGACTCCTCTCTTACAAACTCGCACCCGAAGATTGGGGCTGGTCTTGTACCAGGCACCCAAGGACCCTTGGAGGTGACCCCGATGAGAGGTTTTAAGTTTGATTGAGTTCATTAGGCCCTTACACTAAGAGAATTGGTGCTAAAAAAAACAACCAAATGAAGAACAGTGACATGTTGCGTACTAGCCTATCGTTGCAAAGTTTCAGGCCATCGAACGCACAAACAAGCGTCACGTGCTGCGTAATTGTACGAATGAGTTCAAACAAGTTCCTATGGCAAGGTAATTGATTGAACTACTTGATTTTGAAGAATTAGTGCTAAAAAAAACAATCAAATGATGAAACAGTGACATGTTGCGTACTAGCCTACCCTTGCATAGTTTCAGGCCATCGAACACACAAACAAGCGTCACGTGCTGCGTAGTTGTGCGAATCAGTTCAAACAAATTCTTATGGCAAGGTATTTGATTGAACTATCTGAATGTGTGAAGAAATAGTGCTAAAAAAAAACAACTTCATGATGAAACGGTGACATGTTGCGTACTATCCCATCCTTGCACAGTTTCAGACCATCGAACGCCCAAACAAGCGTCACATGCCGCGTAGTTGTGCGAATTAGGTCAAACCAGTTCCTATGGCAACATAATTGATTGAGATACCCGAATGTGTGAAGAAATGGTGCTAAAAAAAACAACCATACGATGAAACGGTGACATGTTGCGTACTAGCCTACCCCCGCGCAGTTTCAGACCATCGAATACACAAACAAGTGTCACGTGCTGCGTAGTTGTGCGAATGAGTTCAAACAAACCAGTTCCTATGGCAAGGTAATTGATTGCGATACCTGAATGTGTGAAGAAATGGTGCTAAAAATAACAACCAAATGATGAAGCGGTGACATGTTGCGTACTATCCTATCCTTGTACAGTTTGAGGCCATCGAACGCACAGACAAGCGTTACGTGCCGCGTTGTTGTGCGAATGAGGTCAAACCAGTTCCTATAGCGAGATAGTTAATTGAAATACCTGAATGTGTGAAAAAATGGTGCTAAAAGAAAAAAACTACATGATGAAACGGTGACATGTTGCGCACTGGCCTATCCTTGCACAGTTTTAGTCCATCAAACGCACAAACAAGCGTCACGTGCTGCGTAGTTGTGCGAATGATCTCACACAAGTTCCTAAGGCAAGGTAATTGATTGAAATTCCTGAATGTGTGAAAAAATGGTACTAAGAAAACAACCAGACAATGAAACGGTGACATGTTGCGCACTGGCCTATCCTTGCACATTTTCAGTCCATCAAACGCACAAACAAGCGTCACGTGCTGCGTAGTTGTGCGAATGATCTCACACAAGTTCCCAAGGCAAAGTAATTGATTGAAATTCCTGAATGTGTGAAAAAATGGTGCTAATAAAACAACCAGACAATGAAACGGTGACATGTTGCGCACTGGCCTATCCTTGCACATTTTCAGTCCATCAAACGCACAAACAAGCGTCACGTGCTGCGTAGTTGTGCGAATGATCTCACACAAGTTCCTAAGGTAAGGTAATTGATTGAAATTCCTGAATGTGTGAAAAAATGGTGCTAAGAAAACAACCAGACAATGAAACGGTGACATGTTGCGCACAGGCCTATCCTTGCACAGTTTCAGGCCATCAAACGCACAAACAAGCGTCACGTGCTGCGTAGTTGTGCGAATGAGCTCACACGAGTTCCTAAGACAAGGCAATTGATTGAAATACCTGAATGTGTGAAAAAATGGTACTAAGAAAAAAAACCAGATGATGAAACGGTAACATGTTGCGCACTGGCCTATTCTTGCACATTTTCAGTCCATCAAACGCACAAACAAGCGTCACGTGCTGCGTAGTTGTGCAAATGAGCTCAAAAAAGTTCCTATGGCAAGGTAAGCGATTGAAAGACCTGAATATGTGAAAAAATGGTGATAAGAAAAACAACCAGATGATGAAACGGTAACATGTTGCGCACTGTCCTATCCTTGCGCAGTTTCAGTCCATCAAACGCACAAACAAGCATCACGTGCTGCGTAGTTGTGCCAATGAGCTCAAACAAGTTCCTATGGCAAGATAATTGATGGAAATACCTGAATATGTGGAAAAATGGTGCTAAGAAAATCAACCAGACGATGAAACGGTGACATGTTGCGTACTCGCCTATCCTTGCACATTTTTAGTCCATTTAACGCACAAACATGCGTCACGTGCTGAGTAGTTGTACGAATAAGCTCAACTAGTTCCTACGACAAGGTAATTTATTAAAACTAGCTGGAAATGTGAAGAAATGGTATAAAAAAAATCAGACGATGCAATCCCGGACAAACTTAGACAACAATGGTTTAATTGCTAAACAAATATTATTATACGCAGAAGTAACACGCATAAGATTATTAATTCATACTACCGTAGCAAATTGTAGGGTGATTGTGATTATTGGAAGAGATCAGGGGCTGAGAGTTTCACATACATTTACAAATCTTAGAAACGAATCATACATACAACAGTTTCACATCTTTAAAGGTACTCAAATGATATCACAAAAATAATGAGATGAATCAAGCGCCATCAGATGACATGGCAAATCAGAGTCGTGAGCAGGTGAAGATCGAGATCAACATGTTCAGTTTAGTCTGGCGTAATCCATAGCATTCCGTGGCTCTCTAGCCGATCGAGCCTCCCTGTCAGGCATCGTCAGGTTTCCGCCAGTAAACTGCCATATTCTTCCAGCTTGAAACCCGCCCGTTTTCCCCTGAAAGTCGAGATCCCAGAAAATTACAGAAACCAGCCACAACCGACAACAACCGCCAGTTTACCACTGCATGCAAACTTACAACCCTTCCCTTACAGAAAACGACAGAATTCAGGGCACTCAACCAAGTACTCGTCCCCTAGTTTTAGGCAGATCGACATTTTTGTGATGGAGTCCAGCGCAGCAGTTTCCGGCGCATCCGAAGCGGCACATTCGCACGCTGCACGGTCTGACGCACCACTTTCCAACGATGCACTTTCCAACGCGCCTGAATCCCACGCTGCGCCAGTTTATGACGCTGTGGCGTCTTGGTTGCATCCCGCGGCAGTGTGAGTGCGATGCCCGTTGTTGGTGCTGTCGCTCTGCGGCTGTACGCGCCGTGATGCCCTCGACGTGTCACTGTCGAGGGTCTTCCAAAAGCTCAGCGCTGCAGGATACGACGGATACGACGACTCGCACACTGAGGCCATGCTGAGGTAACAAGAACACGACCGGGAAGACTGAGAGGTTTTATTCTCGTAAGGCCAGAACGTTTTGGGTGAAAATTCATATTGCATGACATCCTGCCGTCTGTTTGTACGAGTATGTGTGTGCGAATGCATTTGGGTGTGAATGGAATGTTCGTATGTTTGTTTGCTTTCGCAATTTTTGCTTGATGCATTTGCAGGTACTCGCGCAATGTGCGCTTCGGCACAACATTGTACGCGCTATGAACAGTGCAAGCAGAAAGGACGAGCTCGCAAAGGAACCCAAGATGGAAGCTTTGCGGTTCGGTTGAATTGATTGCGCAGATTCAGTTCTATCCAACTCGAAATTGTACTGTTTTGTTGATTGACTATAATATAGCAGGGCAGGCACTATAGGGGTACAATTTAGATGAAGGTTGGATGTTGTTTGTCTGTATCTGCATGCTACAGGGCCAGAGGAAACCAGCGGAACCAGCATTTGGCTGGTTGGGCAAAGACAAAACAGGTTCTGTTTTTAGAACCTGAACCTGGTTGTTGTTTTCCCAGGTTGGAAAAACAGAACCGGAGGTGGTTTACCAACCTACCACCTGCTATTTTGTCCAGCCAGGTTGATTCTGTTGCTTGGAATTATATGGGATCATCCCTGGTTGTTCCCAGGTTGATTCCCAAGGTCCTTGCTAGCTATAACTATATATTCCTTCTCTGTTTGTACCTGAACATAGTCAATTGATTCAAGCGAATTCCTTCCTCGCTAGAGTTTCGTTTCTGCGCTATTCGACGGCGGAATGCTACCCGAGTCAACGCTAGTATGCTAGCACTCTAACGCTAGGCAAACGCTGTCCGAGCCAGAACTTAGTAATGACAGAACTTTTCGCGAGGCAACTTGGCTTAGTTAAAAGCTCTTGGAGCGAGCTTCGATATAGCAAATTGTGAGCTTTATCCGATCGACGGTCTGCACGGCACGCTGCGCGACGTTCAAGGTACTCTCGTTATTTTGGCTAAGTCATTCTTAACTCCTCTCTCTACAAACTCGGACCCGAGGATAGGGCTGGTCTTGTACCAGGCACCCAAGGACCCTTGGAGGTGACCCCGAGGAGAGGTTTTAAGATTGATTAAGTCTTAATAGCCTGAGTTTATTAGGCCCTTACACCAACAAGCTGGTATCAGAGCTGCGTTATAGCGATCCTCGTTATAGGTAGCTATGGCGGGCAACACCTCGGCGGGAGCTGGTGAATCTTCAGCCCAAGATCGTAGCGGCAGCCAAGATTCTGGTGTTTCGGCGCCAAGGGGAGCGCGAACCAACCAGGGCTCGCTGATCAAAGAGGTGCTGAAGAATTTCACCGTCGAGAAGTTCAATGGTGAGGGCTATGATGATTGGGCCTGGAAAATGCAGCTTTACTTCCGTCAGATTGGATTGCTGAAACTAATGACTCGGAAGGAGCCTAGACCGAGTGACCCCGCGCTGCAGGAAGATTGGGACGAGCGCGCCTCGGCTGGCTACTACTTGATGTCGCAGAGTTTGGAGCTGAACCAGCGTCACCACGTCATGCACCTGCTGCCGGAGGTTGATTGCGGTCCAAAGGCATGGACCGTGCCTAAGGAGCTGCACGCTTCTACCTCCGTTGCCGCGACATGCATGATGGAGAGGGAGCTGGGCGCGTTGCGATTGAGCGAGGGAGAGCTGGTGCAACCAGTCCTGGACAAGATGCGCGACCTCTACGCAAAGTTGGCGACCGCGGGAATCACCTATCCGGAGCAGACCAAGTGCTTGAAGATGCTGTCGTTGCTGTCAGAGTCGTGGCTTCAATTCACGAGCGGATTGAGCCTGCCGCAGAACCAGAGCTCGTGGACGCTCGAGTGGGTGCGGACGAAGATTCTGGAGGAGGACTTCCGTCGCCGCCAACTGAGGGGTGGAGACGACGGCAGCAGCGGCTACGGGATGCAAGGGAACCGACGTGGCAGAGGACGTGGCTTCAGTGGTGCTGGGCGCGGTGCAAAAAAGGACGACGACTCCAACGACCAACAAGGAGGTACCGGTTGGGGTCGCGGTGCGAAATCTGGACGTGGGGGCAAGTCGGGTGCTGGTGGCAAAATGAAAGGGAGTTGCTGGTATTGTGAGAAGGAGGGGCACCCCTGGTTTTTGTGCTATAAGAAACCCGATGGATGGACCCCCCAGAATCGTCACCAGGATGGCGGCGCGCGGAGGAACCAGAAAAACGGCGCGAACATGATCGGTGATTCGTGCAACAACAAGGACAGCAACGGTGGTGCGGAGAAGAAGAAGGAGCGCACCGCGGGCCAGTTCTTCCATATTGGAGAGCAGGGGGAGCAAGGAGACGCCTCTGCCAAGGTTGGAGCAGAGCTGCACCCCCTGGACTATTGGGTGTTGGACACGGGCGCTGCTTGGACGATGACGCCGCGCGAATACCTGCTGGACGACGTACGCGCTGCACCGATTAACGAGGTGTGCTCCGCCTCTGGGCACGCGCTGAAGGTGGCAAGTGCAGGACGAGCTGCGTTTAAGGGAGCGGATGGCAAGCCGGTGGTGCTGCACGACGTTCTCCTCCTCCCCGACCTTAAGGCCAACCTCATCTCCCTCCGTAAGCTTGCCAAGGCTGGGGTGAGCACTAGCACGGATGGGGCTCGCACGTATAAGGGGCAGCTGGGCAATCGGGTGCTTTGGGATCTTCATGACAGCAATGACGTGTACAGATCCATGTGGCAGCTGCCGACGTTGGCGTGGCACGGTGGGGGGCAGGCTAGAGAGGGGTCTGCATCCCAGGGGGAGTGCAACGCCGTTGGAGGGGTTGGTGTGAAAGTGTCGGCCAGATCTGGGGAGACGGATTGGGCAACGGCACACCGACGCTTGGGGCATGTGGCAATGCCTTTGCTGAAGCAGCTGGAGAAAGATGGAGCCGTTAAAGGATTGAAGCTGAACGGACAGCCATCCGATGAGAACTGTGAAATTTGCCTGCTTTCAAAGTTCACCCGTTTCCCTTTTCATAGTGTCGCTGGCAGGAGCAAGAAGCCTTTGGAGCTGGTCCACATGGACTTGGTGGGGCTGCTGCCGGTGCAAAGGCACAAGGGGGAGCGGTATTTTCTTACAATTATGGATGACTGGAGCAGACTGATTTAGGCGTATCCGCTGAAGCAGAAGGACCACGCCACATCCACAATACAGGACGATTGGCTGCCGTTCGTAGAGAAGCAGGCGGAGTGTGTAGTGAAGCGGATTAGGACAGACCGGGGTGGTGAGTTCCTTGGAGCTGAGATGACGGCCTGGCTCAAGAAGCAGGGCATCCAGAGGGAGCTGACCACGGCTTACACCCCACAGTCCAATGGTGTAGCAGAACGGGCAAACCGGACAATTCTGGAGATAGCTAGGGCGCTGTTCATAGAATCTGGGCTGAGCAATTCTATGTGGCCTCATGCTGTCCGGCACGCTACCGTTGCTAGGAACAGGGTGCTCACCAAGGTTGGGGATGACTCGTGGGTGCCTTTGGAGAGGTGGCTTGGGAGGAAGCCACCGGTGGACATGCTGAGGGTGTTCGGTTGCATGGTAGTCGCCCACGTCCCCAAGACCTACCACAGTAAGTTGGGGGCGAGTGCAATGTGGTGTTTGCATTTGGGGCTGGCTGCTGAGAGCAAGGGATGGCTGCTATGGGAGCTGGGAGAAACAGCCGGAGGCCCGGGTGTCCCAGCAGATGGAGCAGATCACCATGCAGCTGGACCTGACTCCTAGTGTGTGGGAGGAGGGAGAGGAGGCAGCTGCGGGGAATGGTGATGGAGAGAAGGTACAGGAGGCATCTGCTGGTGGAGAAAATGGTGTGGAAACTGGCGGCAGCACTAGTGGAGGGGATGGGAGACACCCGTCTCCAGGCTAGGACGTACCCGTATGGCTACTAAGAAGCTGACTGCAGGATCAAGTGTAGTGGAGCAGCAGCTTGGGACCAAGGAGGCAATGCTGATTCTACCTCATGGCTATGACTCGGATGAGGAGGACGAGCCTCCAAAATGATTTCTTGCCCCTGCACCAGAGGAACCAGCTAGCATGGAGGAGGCACTAGCTGGACCAGATAGGGACAAGTGGCTGGCTTCTAGGGATGCTGAGTACCAGAGTCTGCTAGAGAATGGGACATGGGATCTGGTGGTGCTGCCTGATGGGAAGAAAGCAATACAATGCAAGTGGGTGCTGAGGATCAAGACCGATGACAAGGGGCAGGTCACCATCTACAAGAGTAGGCTGGTGGCAAAGGGGTTTATGCAGAAGGAGAAGCAGGACTTCAACGAGATCTTTGCTCCCACTGCCAAACCCCCTACCCTCCGTGTCTTGTTGGCAGATGCAGCCGTTAGTGGGAAATTCATCATTCAGATGGATATATCAACGGCATTCCTCAACGGGATTTTAGAGGAGGAGGTGTTCATGACGCAGCCGCCTGGGTATGAGGATGGTATGGGCAGGGTGTGCAAGCTGAAAAAGTCCATCTACGGCTTGAAGCAGGCGCCACGTTGCTGGTACCAGAAGTTGGCTGCTGTTTTAGAGGAGATGGGATTCAGGACCAGCAGCTGTGATGAGAGCCTCTTTCTCAAGGGCGAGGGGGAGAAGCTGGTGCTGTTTCTGGTCTATGTGGACGGCATTCTTCTCTTCAGCAGCAGCATGAAGGAGATCCAGAAAGTGCAGCAGCAGCTGATGGAAAACTTAGGGAGGTAAAGTACTACCTCGGGATGCACGTGGAGAGGGATCCTGATCACAGGTGGTTGAAGCTGCACCAGGAGAAGTTCATCACGAGGCTGGGGGAGAAGTATGGGATTGAGAATGAGCGCAAGGTTGCAACTCCCCTGCCAGCAGAATTCAAGCTTGTGAAGGCTGCAGAGAATGAAGGGGTTGAAGCCGAAGAGCAGCAGCAATTTCAGTCCTTGGTGGGCAGCCTCTTGTATGCAGCGGTTCATACGAGGCCCGACATCTCTTTCTCGGTTGGGCAGCTGGCTAGGGTGGTGCAGAATCCATCAGAGAAGCAGGTGGATGCAGCTGAGCGTGTGGTGAAGTACCTAAACTCTCACCCAACCATTGGAGTTCAATACTCCGCATCTGCACAGGTGAAGCAGAAATGGGAGGAGGTACTGAAGAGAAGGGAGAGAGGCTTGGAGAAGGCAAGCTCTTTCTAACTTGCTTTACCGATGCTACGTGGGCTTCTAAGAAGGAGGATTCCTCATCTGTGGGAGGATACATCTGCGTAGTTGGGGGAGGACCTGTTAGTTGGAGGTCCAAGAAGCAGACGGAGACGGCACTCTCTTCTGTAGAATCAGAGTACATGGCGATGTTCCATGAGGTGAAGGAGGTGATTTGGCTGAGGAGGCTGTTAGAGGAGATTGGCCAGGAGCAGAAGGTTGCTACGCCGCTATTTTGTGACAGCAAAGGGGCTCTTGGGATAGCCAGGAACGCTGTGCTTCATGGGCTGAACAAGCACATGCGTATCAAGTGGCACTGGCTACGTAAGGAGGTGAAGAGGGGGACGGTGAATCCGATCTACATCAAGACTCACCAGCAGCCAGCAGATTTTCTCACCAAGAGGCTTGCGGATGAGCCTCATTGGCGTTGTGTGCGCATGAGTGGAATGAGCATGAACTAGCATGGAATGGTGGGGATGCAGCCGGCAGGCTGAAGGGGAGTGTGTTGGGTGCAAATTCATATTGCACGACATCCTACCGTCTGTTTGTACGAGTATGCATGTGCAAATGCATTTGGGTGTGAATGGAATGTTCGTGTGCTTGTTTGCTTTCGCAATTTCCGCTTGATGCATTTGCAGGTACTCGCGCAATGTGCGCTTCGGCACAACATTGTACGCGCTAAAAATAGTGCAAGCAGAAAGGACGAGCTCGCAAAGGAACCCAAGATGGAAGCTTTGCGGTTCGGTTGAATGGATTGCGCAGATTCAGTTCTATCTAACTCGAAATTGTACTGTTTCGTTTGGTAGACTATTGTGTAGCAGGGCAGGCACTATAGGGGTACAATTTAGGTGAAGGTTGGATGTTGTTTGTCTGTATCTGCATGCTACAGGGCCAGGGGAAACCAGCGGAACCAGCATTTGGCTGGTTGGGCAAAGACAAAACAGGTTCTGTTTTTAGAACCTGAACCTGGTTGTTGTTTTCCCAGGTTGGAAAAACAGAACCAGAGGTTGTTTACCAACCTACCACCTGCTATTTTGTCCAGCCAGGTTGGTTCTGTTGCTTGGAATTATTTGGGATCATCCCTGGTTGTTCCCAGGTTGATTCTCAAGGTCCTTGCTAGCTAGAACTATATATTCCTTCTCTATTTGTACCTAAATATAGTCAAATAGTTCAAGCGAATTCCTTCCTCGCTGGGGTTTCGTTCCTCCGCTATTCGACGGCGGAATGCTACCCGAGTCAACGCTAGTGTGCTAGCACTCCAACGCTAGGCAAACGTTGTCCGAGCCATAACTTCGTAATGGCAGAACTTTTCGCGAGGCAACTTGGCTTATTTTAAAGCTCTTGGAGCGAGCTTCGTTATAGCGAATTCTCAGCTTAATCCGATCGACGATCTGCACGGCACGCTGCGCGACGTTTCAGGTACTCTCGTTATTTTGGCCAAATCATTCTTAACTCCTCTCTCTACAAACTCGGACCCGAGGATAGGGGCTGGTCTCGTACCAGGCACCCAGGGACCCTTGGAGGTGACCCCGAGGAGAGGTTTTAAGTTTGATTAAGTCTTAATAGCCTTAGTTTATTAGGCCCTTAGACCAACAGGTGATGATGTCCTTGGAGGAAAACCTCCCACTCTGCCCATCGAGCCTCATTTTGGCGGGCAACACAAGTTGTCAGCCTCGCATGTCAGGTATCCAATCAAATCTTCACACCAATTCGCTTACCACGTGTAGACAAACTTCGTCAGGCAAAACCTAAACGGCCGAACGTGAAGGTTGCGCCTGTCGTAAAATTTTAGCATACTAGTTAAATCAAGTAAACGTGGGTGATATTGGCAGCTTCACGCAAAAATGGGTTGCGTGGGCAGCTAAGGAAAGGTAGCAAGACGACGATGAGTACAAAACTGACATATCTTACACCGAATTCCCACACCCTGCAAACGTGGCACGATCTTCATCGTCGCACACCGACGGACAAGCCGGGCATTGCAACCGTGGTCAATGAAACTCAAGGTGTCCAAACGTCGAATCGCATGAGCCAACTTTGAAATATAAATGTATGACACGTCAACATTTTTATACGCGTGGGAAAACCTCGGATGGTGTCCAGACTTGAGAATGCGCCTTAACCTGTACTAGAGTCGCAACGTAATCAGAGGCTACTTGATGCAACACAGTAAACCTTAAAAGGATTGCAATACTGTAATTGCCCGATAGTAGACATAAATGTACTATCTTATAAGACTGTCTTGTAAATAGGATGGCTTAGGGTGTCATATAACTC
Source organism: Closterium sp. Yama58-4 (assembly GCA_947470075.1). Lineage (NCBI taxonomy): Eukaryota > Viridiplantae > Streptophyta > Zygnematophyceae > Desmidiales > Closteriaceae > Closterium > Closterium sp. Yama58-4. The sequence goes on along the minus strand of CANIUD010000079.1, from coordinate 109,274 downwards.
TTATAAACATGAACTTTTAAAAATACTTAAAAAAAAATTCACATTTCTAAAAATGAGTTTCTCATAATGACGGCGGATACTTCAAGGATTCTTACTTCGGCAATTATTCTTCGGGATGTGACGTCATGAAGAATGTATGCTGATGCCAAATTTGGAGTTTAGTAAGCACGTGGACGAATTCGCGTTTTGCATAGACTAAACGTACGCGTTATATTGATTTTCGCACTAGTATATTACAGTTTTGATTAAAAAAACATGTGTCTAAGTTCGTACACACACGTGGGTACCTTATAATCACAACTCTCCTTTATAAGCCAGTATTCTAATTAATGACACCTCTTGTCTTCAATTCGACAATGTCTTATATCCGAGCGATTGTTACTGCAACTGTAGCAATGCTTGTATTACAGCTAATACGGGAATGCACTGCTAAAAACGCATGGTCTCAGGGTAGCGGAAACTTGAATGTAAAATAGAATAGAACAAAAAGCTTGCAATAGAATGGAGTGAGAACAACTCTTTTTGTCACAATGGTATTTCTGTAGGCAGCTACCCTATCGACAGTCCGACCATCCACACCAATAATGGTACCTCCAATAATGCCAAATCCAATAAAGGAGTGGCAATGATTTTACCCAATTGTACAGGTATTGTAGGGTTGGGAGTCTCATAAAGAGGAATATAGTAAAATCTAATAGCATTTTTATTTCGTTTATATTTCCAACATGTACCCCTGAGAGTACATGGCTAGCTAGGACTATATTAACTCATTGTACTTATATTTTTTACAACATTGTTACTTACATTCACTATAGCAAGGCCATATTACACTTCTGCCGTCTTAAAAACTTTGGCACCTTATCTCGTCCACCAGTTTTCCCTCATTTCGACATGAAACAAATGCAAGGAAGGCATAGTGCCAGCGTAACTGAAACTTAAATGTAAAACAGAAAAAAAAAAAACTTGCAACATGATAGATTGTGAACAATGGAATGATTACAAGATCACACAGAAGGGTATAATGCTTGCAGCTACCCCTCTTAAACCTCCCCCATCCACACCAATAATTATGCACCAATCATTCTTCCTGCTAATAATTATACCCTCCAATAATTCTATTCTCCTAAAATTTTAGCCCTACAATAATTTTTTTATTATTGTAGGTCCTAGATATATAATAAACTCTGTTATCATAAAAAAAAATTCTTTGTCTCTTGTATTTCCAAAACCCCCCCTTCCTGTAGATTCTAGTGATGATTATCCGTATAGAGGATGGGTTATATGGAGGTGATTGAGGTTGAATGTTGGCGACGACGTTAATTGCGGCGGGGATTAAGCTGTGGCACTGATCACGGAAGTGATTCAATTATCGTAGATTCCATACCACCACCCAAGGGTTATGCAGGTTCGGTTAAGAAGTGTTGGCGAGAACCACAGTAGCAGTAGTTATCAATTCTGCTGCGCGTTCCACCTTGAGCAGGTGCATGGTTTTCTGCTCAGGTGATTCCATCTGCTGCACCCTATTTCTAGTTCCTCTCTTCTTCCTACAATTCTCGCGACCTCGTTCAGCAGGGGGTTATTTCAGTATGTCATTTCATTTCTTTCTAGATCTAGTTTTCTCCGTCTCAGATGGCGTTCAGAACAAGTTCCCCCAACTCGAAGTTCCTCTAACAACAGTGCACATGGCACATGTTGGGGGCTTGTCATTTCTAAGGGGTGAACGTGGAGGTCGCTAGAGTAGACAGGTGAGGGTTATTGCACGTCAGAATCGAACAGTTGCACAGTGATTTAGCACAAAATGTGACGGAGAAATTTGAGCAGCAAAATGTCGCGCTCAAATTTCCGAAACCAGTTCCAATCGGCTCTACTCTCCAACACAATATTTACAGCGCCTTTGTCATGAAGTCAGCCGGCTGCTCGGTGGTCGGGATGTACTTCAGCGAAAACTTCCCGCGCTTCACCATGTGCTGCAGCCAGGCCTGTCGCCGCTCCATGTGCTTGAGGTTGCCCGTCAACCCCATGCCCTCGGCGACCGTGATGGCCGACTTGTTGTCCACCCGGAGGACAGTCGGCTTCCCGGCGTCCAGCTGCCGGAACTCCGCAAGGAGGAACTGAAGGCGACGTCCCTCCTTGCCGGCTTCGACGGCCGCCACGTACTCCGACTCGGTCTACGACAGCGTCGCACACTTAATGCGCAGGTTCGACCAGGAGACCGCGGCCCCTCCGTAGACGAACACGTAGCCGCCCGTGCTCATCCGGTTCTGCTTGTCGCCGGCGTCATCGGCGTCCACGTAGCCGACTAACTCCAGTGACTCCGGACCACCACCAAACTCCAGGGCGGTGTCGCGCATGCTGGCGAGGTAGGCGAGGCAGCGGTCGACCTCGTGCCAGTGCTGGTCGCTCCTCACCGTGAGGCCGCTCCCCAGCTTGCTGCAGGCGAAGGCAATGTCCGGCCGCGTCGTAGTCGCCGCGAAGTGCAGTGAGCCAACCTTCGACCGGTACTCCTCCTCCTGGCGCTCCTGTGCCTCCTCGTCGTCGAAGGTGAGCTCGGCGTAGGCGTCGACTGAGACCGGCGTCTTCGGAGTGCGCCCGGTCTGCTCCTCGTCGATGAAGCGCCTGCGCAGCTTGTCGGCGTAGCCTTGCTGGTGCAACTACAGCTTCCTCGCCGGCCTGTCGCGCACGATCTCCAGGCCGAGATACTTCTGCACCAATGAAATCTCGCGCAGCTTGAAGGCGGCCTCCAGCAGCTCCTTCAGCTCCTTCAGCATCGCGGTGCTGCTGCTCGCGGCGAGAAGGTCGTCGACGTAGACCAGCACCCAGCAGGTCACCTTGTCGTCGCCGACCTTGAAGTACAGAGCCTCGTCGACTTGGCTCTTCTTCCACCCGGCGCCGACCAACACGTCGTTGAGAGCCTTGTACCACAGCAGCGGCGACTGCTTTAGCCCGTAGAGGCTCTTCAGCAGCTTGCACACACGGTCCCGTCGTTGAAGTAGTCTGGCTGGTACATGTACAACACACGGTTGAGCTTGCTCTGCAAAAAGGCGTTCTTCATGTCCAGCTGCATCAGGTTGAAGTCGAGGACGGCGACGATGCTGAGGAAAATCCTCAGCGTGACGTAGCTGCTCACCGGCGCGTACGTCTTGTCGTAGTCGGCGCCATACACCTGCGTGAAGCCTTTCACGACCAGCCTCGCCTTCTCGCGCTCGACGGTGTCGTCGATGCGGTACTTCGTCGTCAGCACCCACCGGTTCTTCATGATGTTTACCCTCGGTGGGCGTTCGACCAGCTCCCAAGTGCCCATGGCGAGGAGGCTACGGATCTCCTCCTCCATGGCGGCCTTCACCGCCGGACCCTTCCAGCTCGCCAGCGCCTCCTTCACTGTCATCGTCGCGATGTCCCAACGGTGCTCGGGATCGGCGTGCATGTCGGGGTCGAGCTCCGGAAACTCCTCATCGTCCTCGGCGTCATCGTACGCCAGGTCGTCGTCGTCAACGTCGTACACTGTGGTAAAGGCAGCTGGGACGAAGAAGTCAGGAGGCCTTCGAATTCGGCCTGTTCGCCTAGGTCCAGGCGGGACCTCCACCACATCGCTGTCGGTGGACTCCTCGCGGTCCCGCGGTCCAGCGGCCCCCCGCGGTCCCGCGGTCCTGCGGCCGTTGGGCCGGCGTCCGAATGCTCCCCGTCGTCATCCCCGGCATCACTGCCCTCTGCGTCCGGCTGCACCACGGTTGGCGACCCTACCGACTGCTCCCTTGTTGTCGGCTCCCCTGCCGGCTTCTCCGCGTTCGGCTTGGGTGCTGCCTGTTCCCCTGTCAGCTGTCTGCTAGCCGCGGTCTCCTTTGCGGTCTCCTGCACCAATGTCCGCGACCCGCTTCTCCGCGACTGGCTGGGCGTCACGTCGGCCACCGGCGATGCTCTTGGCCGGCGCCACAGGCGACGCCCCACTGCTCCCCTCATCGCCGGAGGTCGACACCGGAGTCAGGCCACGCAGGTCGACGGGAAGGGGACGGGAAGAAGGGGCAAGGGAAGGCGAGGCAGGGGCGACCGCGGCATCCTCATCATCCTGCTCACCGACCGCGCTGAGCAGAGGAAGCATTGCTGTCGAGGTGTCCGCCGGCGGGTTGGCCCACGTCCGCCCTGACGCTGGCCCAAGTTCCGACTTCCACACCTCCAGCGACATGGTTTCGTAGAACACCACATCCGACGTGGTGACCACCCGGTTGGCGGCGATGTCGAGGAGCTCCCAGCCTTTGCTCTCCTCCGACACGCCGAGGTGAAGACCCCACCGAGCCTTCGGCTGCAGTTTTCCACAGCGCTGCTGCTCGGGGACGAGAAACTGCGCCATGCAGCCCCACACCCGCGCCATCGACAAGTCGGGCTTCTGCCCGGTGAGGAGTTGGTTCGGCGTCGTCCCCGGTGGCAGCGACGACCGCTCCAGGCAGTTGCGAACCCAGACGGCCTGCCGCAGAGCGAGATGCCACCAGTGGTGCTGCACGCCCATGTGCAGCAGCATCGTCCGCACCGACTCCACCACCGTCCTCATCTCCCGCTCCGCCATGCCATTCTGCTGCGGGGTGTAAGGGCAGGTCAAGTCGTGGACGATCCCTTTGCTATCCACGAACGCGGTGAAGTCCGTCCCGAGGAACTCCCCTCCACGGTCAGAACGCAGTTTCAGCACCGACTTCTTCGTCTGCCGCTCCACCAGCACCAGCCACTTCTGGAACTCCCGCAGCACGTCCGACTTCTTGGCGACCGGCCTCACCCACACGTAGCGGGTCTTGCGGTCCTTCAGCAGCAAGAAGTACAGGCTGCCGTCCTTGGCAGCCACACGGAACAGCCCGCATAGGTCGAGGTGCACAACGGCCAGCACGTCGTCGGCGTCGGAGCCCTGGTCGGGGAAGGTGTGCCGCGCCAGTTTCCCACCGACGCATGAGACACACGGTGAGTCGGCGCCAGACACCGACTTGAGGTCCAGCCCGGTGGCGACCTCGTGCTTCGCCGAGCTCCGGATGGTGTTCATGCTGACATGTGCAAGCCGCGCATGCAGCCGGTCCGGCGTCGACTTTGACGCCAAGACGATCGCCCACAGAGCCACCTCCTCTTTCGCGGGCGGCGTCAACTTTACCGCGCATGTGCGCAGGTCAGTGCAGAGGACACGGCCGGTGTACGTTGCTTGACCGAGCACCTCCCCCGCCGCGGAGACGAGCAACATCATGTCGCCGTCGTCCTTCAGCGTCACCCCGCTCTCCTTCAGCTGGCCGACCGAAAGCAGATTCGCTTGCACAGAACGTCGGGGATGAGCACCCGCTTCCCGGCCTCCCCTTGCAGCGCAACCGTGCCACGGCCGCGAACGTCCTGCAGCGCCCCATTGAAGCCACGCACGTGCTTCACGTCGCCACTCGGCCCCAAGTCGACGAAGGCGTCCTTCGTCCCCATCAGGTGGTGCGAGCAGCCACTGTCGAGCAGGTTCACCGCCGGGTTCGCCTGCACAGCTGCTGCCACCGCCTGGAAGTCCTCGCCAGCCTCCGGTGCCAGCGAGACGGTCGGCTCTACGACGCCGACCAGCGAGCACGACGCCTCCTTGTCGCCTCCATTCTCAATGAGACTGTTGAACTCCGCATCCATGGCAGCCTTCCACTCCTCCTTCTGGGGTCCACTCAGTGCCTCCTCCACTGTGGCTGGTTCTCCAGGCAAGGGTGTGAAGAAACAGAAGGCCATCTCCTCATCCTCTCCCTCATCCGCCTGAACCGCCATGGCACCTTGCTTGGGTCCTCCCAAACGGCTATACTTCAGCCTTGAAGGTGGCGCTGCCACTCTCTTCTCGCGGGTTGCAGCCTGCCGCCCATGTGGTGAAGCTCCTTTCTGCACACTCCTCTTGGTGACCTTGGCAGTTGCAGCAGGCTCGGGCTGAGATGGTGAGTCCACACGTGCCGACTCATCCTCCAACCCCTCCTCCGCAGCAGGACCAGAAACTTGCTGCTCACCACCGCCACTGTGGTCACTGGTCAGCTCTGACCCATGGAGTTCATCAAGGTGCAGCTGAACCTCCTCCACTGCAGACCGCTCAATCTCCTGCAGACGCAAGCCAATCTGCACCTGCTGCTGCTGCTGCCAGTCCTTGTACATGACGTCCTCAACAAACTTGACATCATGGCTGACCAGCGTCTTCTTGCTCTTGGGGTCCCACATCAGCCACCCCTTCGAGTCAGGAGCCATCCCAAGATGGACAGCCCACACAGCAGCAACTTCCAGCTTGTGCCTCTGCTCCTTAGGCACCATCACAAGCCCCATGCAGCCCCACACCCGCAGCATGTCAATGGATGGCTTCTTCCCAAGCCAACGCTCGTACGGCACCCAATGCTTGTCGCCAACATGCGTCAAGACCCTGTTCTTGACCGTGATGACATGGCGAACAGCTTCAGTCCATAACTTGTAGGGCATCCCAGCAGCCCCCAACAGAGTCTTAGCCGTCTTGTCAATGGTCCGGTTGGCACGTTCAGCTTTGCCGTTCTGCTGCGGTGTTCCTGGGCAGGTCAGCTGGTGTCGGATGCCATTCCTCTTGAGAAACTTGGTGAATTCCCATCCAAGGAACTCTCCACCACGGTCACTCCTCAGCACCTTCACCAGCCGCATCGCTTGCCGCTCCACCATCGGCAACCAATCCTCCTTGATCGCCGCTGCAGCATCGCTCTTCTTGGACAAGGGACGAGCCCATGTGAATCTGCTCCATTCGTCCACCATGGTGAGGAAGTACAACACTCCCCCAGTCCCCTCCGTCCTCATAGGACCCACCAGGTCCATGTGCACCACCTCCAAGGGTGCCTTCGCCGATCCCTCCGCACGTGGAAACAAGAACCGCGCAAACTTGTTTTGCATGCACGCCTCGCAGCTGCCCAATGAAGCGCCATCTCCTTGCAGTTGCAGCCCATGCACGCACTTCTCCTTGTGCATCACCTCCAATGTGGAAACAGCCACGTGTGCGAGCCGCCGATGCCAAGTCTCCCAATCCGCTTGGCCCGAGGTAGCCGACGCCTTCACCGTCGTGCTTCCTCCAATCAGCTCCTCTCCTTGCACACCTTGCTGCTCCTCCCCAGTGATGCTCTCCTCCATAGATGCCGCGGCTGCCGCCTTGCCCGATTTCCGCCAAGGGAGGACCGGGATCTGCCACATGCGCTTGTGGACGTCTCCCATCCGCTGCAGGTCCCAAATGAGGCGCTCGTCGTTGTAGGCACGATAGCGCTCCGAGCCAATCGTCTCGGTGTTCACACCCGCATCTCCCAACCGACCAGTAGAAATCAGGTTCGCGCACAAGTCCGGCACCCACAGCACGTTCTTCAGCCCCACGAGCTCTCCATCCGCTCCCATGAACTTGGCGCATCCCATGCCCATGACTTTGGCCTTGGCGCCCGTCGCGGATGTGACTGTAGAGATGGGTGCGGGCTGAATCTCATCGAGTAGGTCCGCACGAGGAGTCATGTGCCAAGAGCTTCCGGAATTAATCACCCAATGGGTGAGGGGGTGTAGGAGAACCTTGGCAGCCATGGCGGGGTCAGTTGCTCCTTCGTTCACGAAGAAGAAGAACCCGGCCTTCCGCTCCTCAGATTTGCCGCCTTTCTCCTCATCCTTCTCCTCTCCACTAGCTCCCATGACTCCCCCACTCCTCTTGCCACCATGCTGGTTGCTTGATGAAGGCGGGGTCCAATCCTTGGGTCGTTGGTAGCACTTCCGCCAACGATGTCCGCGCTTCTTGCAGTAGAAGCACACCTCCCCTTGACCCCCGCCGCCATCGTACTTAGGGTTGTCCTTGTTCTTGCCCTTCCACTTCTTCTTGAAGCCACACTTTCCACCTCCAACTCCATATCCAGCCCCTTCCTCCGAGTGCTCCACACTCCGGTGCTGCAAGTCCTCCTCAAGAATGCGCGCCCGGATGTAATCCACGCTCCATTGGGGTTGTTGGGAGTTGAGGTTGATCGCAAGGGCAGACCATGACTCCGGTTGCCGTATCACAATCTCCACGCACTGCACGAGCTCTGGATACACCACACCGCCGCCTTGGAGCTTCGTGAAGATGTCGCGCATCTCGTCCAACACCGGTTGCATCGGCTCTCCATCAACGAACTTGATGTCGCGCAGCCGCCGCGCGAGTAGCACGATGCCGGTAGCGTGTGTCGGTGAGTGCACATCCAGAAGCTTCCTCCAAGCCTTGGGGCCACACTCTGGATCACCCAAGAGGTCCTTGATGTGGTCAAGTTGTCGTCCGCCAACCGCTTGCACCATGAGCATGTACGCGTCGAAGGATCACTTCATCCACGCTCCTTTCAGCTCCGCGGCCTCCGGCATCTTCTCCTTCCCCTCCACCAGATCCAATAGCTTGTATTGGGTGTACATCAGCCTCATGCGGAAGCTCCAGTGCTCGTAGTCCTCCCCCATGAATTTCTCGATAGAGAACGCCTTCACGGGATCCACGGTTGTTGGAGATGTTGTAGAAGTCGAGGGTAGCGTAGGGTTGGCTGGTTGGTGAGTCCGCACTCCACCACCAGCAACTCCTCCTTGCTCTCCAGCCTCTTTACCTTTAGCAATCTCGCCATTAGCACCTCTGGAGTCCGTTCCAGTCATATTGAGGCCTTATGAACGGTGGAAACTTGAGAAATCATTCGGAGAGAATTCTGCCAGAAATTTTGATTCTACGAAAATAGTCCTCACAGACTGCATACTTCGAATTAGAACGCGATTTGACCACCAATCAAAATTTCGCAAGCAGAGCTACTACACAATGGTCTCACTCGTCAACATTGGTTGAGAATTCACGACGATTCGTCGTCTCAAAGTCGACTACCCGCTCTGATACCACTTGCTATTCAGGATCCGTCACTTCGAGAACTTACGACGAACTCATTTCTCAACTATACGCAAATCCGCTTGGTAGGATGTTGCCCCTTACGCTTAGCTACTATGTCCAAATTTAATCACTTAAAAAGATGGTCTATAGAGTGAGAACCAATTGAAAACTTCCAGCTGCTGCATAACTAGAGTGGTAGAGGGAGTACAAACATTAGAGCATAGGAAGGTTGGAGTTGGGGACTCCAAGAGAACCATGAGAGGGAAGGGGTTCTCCAAGAGCTAGGGAAGGATGGTAAGAACCTTCCTAGCAGCAAGGATGCAACCCTCATCATGAGGTCCTTGAGGTGCCACATGCAATCTAGTTGGATTTTGCCTAGGTGTTGCAACAATTGCAACCCATGCTAGAAACTTCTAGCCACCCCAATCCAAAAGTCAAAGTTGCCTTCCTAACCACCCAACCAAAGATCCCTTTCTATTCATGTCCCAATAATCGCCCAATGTAGATAATATCTCAAAATGAGATAGAATTCCCAAAACTTGGAAATCTTGTAACTTGGGCGATCTTGGTCGGAATAAGGCGATCTTGGTATCGTTGGAAAGCTCTGGATTTCTCCTGCATGATAAAGCATGTAGACTTGGAGAAAAACACAGAGATGGTAAAATCCAACAGCCATGCATAATGACATATGCTCATGCAAATTATGCAAGCACAAATGGCACGAGCACTCGGCAGGACGTTAGGATGACATGCACTCAGATTGACGTGCATCCAACACTACCAGCATCACGCTTGCGAGCCTCATAAAAAATCAACGCCTCCCAAATCCAGGCCTTAGTCGATATCTACTTTTCAAGGTGGAGGTACTGCTATAGGGCATCGTTCGCCTCTTATTCCAGCCTTTGGAGTGCGGTGTATTCGCCTCGTGTAACCTAAAAATATGAGCAGCTATGCGTTGGAAATGTCTTAATCTCTACTTTTCATAATAATAAGGCATGCCTTCAACCAAGTGCATCCGGGTCTCCCTCAGGGGCAAGTAGCATGGCAGCGAGATGAGGTACAGCAACCGCAAGGCACTTTAGCTCAAACTCACCCCCGACGGAGGGAGGGCAGTTAAAAGCATGGTTTGAAACAAGATTTGCAACGTAGTCAAGGTGACACGCAGTAGCAACGTCTACTAGCTTAGTGACTAAGGAAGACGCAACAGCAGAACATGGAACCGTTGGTTGGCGATAGCTATCGTCCCTAGAACATCTGGTTGGGATCCTTATAAGGCGTCAGTTATGTCACCATCGCCTCAACGCGAAATGGACCACGGAAGCGAGGCCAAAGCTTGGACGGAAGATGGGACAAGTCCAAGTTGCGTGTGTCAAGAAGCACCTGATCTCCGACTGCTACCGAGTGATCACGTCGCTGTCGATCGGCATACTGCTTCTAGAAATCTGCATCGTGATGAGATGTTGCTGAGTCTTCTCCCATAGCTACTGCAAGGTGGTGACAAAGTCTTGTGCAGCTTGGACGTGTGCCGGTCTGGTTGGCTGCTACGGTGTAAGTAAGTGGTTCCCGTCCGTAGCACAGGAAGAAAGGAGATTTCCCTGTGGCTGCATGTGTTGCGTTATTGTAAGCGAACTCCAGTATCGATAACTAAAAATCCCAGTGGCTGATGTCGTCTTTGCAAGCTGTGCGCAGTAATTGTTCAACCACCTGATTAAATCGCTCTCTATCCGTTAGGCTGGGGGTGGTATGCAGAGGACATTGCAAGCTTTGTCCCCAACAAACCCATGAGTTCCCTCCAGAACTTACTTGTGAACTTTGGGTCCCTTTTCGAGATGAGTTTAGCAGGGATACTGTGGATGGTGATGATGCGGTCGAAGAAGAGGCGAGCAGTTGCTTCGGCAGTAGCTGTGGCGTTGGTCGGGATGAAGTGACCCATTTTAGAGAACTTATCGATCACCACGAGTATAGCATCATGCCCTCGTGAGGTCGAAGGAAGCCTAGTGATGAAGTTCAGGCTAACGACTAACCATGAGTGCTTCGGTATGGGTAGAGGCTGAAGTAACCCTGCTTTTTTCTGCTTGCTACTCTTCATCCGCTGGCACATGTCGCATGTGGTGACGAACTGCTGCACATCCGCTGCCATCCGAGGCCAGTAGAAATACTTTGTTATCCCTGCTAACAGCTTGTTACTCCCAAAACGTCCCGCGTATGCCACGTCGTGGAACTCCTCCAGTAAGATCTGTCGGAACGGGGCATAGTTCGGTATCTTAATGTTTCCTGAACCTTCCCTTACCGCTAAGTCTTTCTCCCACTGTAACAGCTTTTGTTTCTGTGCTGTAGCGATCCATGCATCCATGGAGTACCCATGTTGGAACACACCCTGTGCAGAGGGTTCATCCTGTCAAGCTGGATGCCTGCTATGTGCCCTAGGCGGCTCAGTGCGTCGGCGTTGTTGTGGAGCCCGGGCTTGTAGACGATGTCGTAGTGGAAGTGTGTTTCTAGACGTTCCATCCATCGCACCTGTCGTCGTGAAAGCGTAGGCTGTGACTTAAGGTACTTGAGACTGCAGTGGTTAGTGTAGACTATAGTTTTTGCTCCCTCTACATGACACATCCATGCCTTGAAGGTTGTCATTATCCCTAAGGCTTCCTTGTCATGGATTGGGTAATTCAGTTCTGCTTCGTGCAGCTTTTTACTGATGTAGACGACGGGCTGCAAACCGCGTCTGTGATCCTGCATCAATACTACTCCAACTGCCTGGCCACAAGCGTCTGCTTCCACCACGTAGTCTCTGTCTGGACCCGGTAGGATCAGTTTGTGCTGTCTATAGTTGCTCCATGGCTTGATGTTCACGAGCATCCCATTTATAGGGCGTATCCTTTTTCAGTAAGTTCGCCACTGATGCTGCTATCTTAGCGTAGTGTGGCACAAATATGTTTTAGTTGTTGTTGAAGCCTAGGAACTACTTTCCATTTTTTTATGGCTTCGATCTTCTGTGGGTCCACGTTTACGCCCTTGGCACTCAGCTCCGCGTATAATTTGTTTTCTCGCAATATCTCGAAGATTTTCCGCAAATGCTTCACGTGCTCCTTCATGTTATTGGAGTAGATCAGTATATTGTCCTAGTACACTACTATGCACAGTAGGGGCCGTAGGATGTGATCCATCCCTATCTGGAACGTCGTCAGCGTTGAAGAGTCCGAACGGCATTACTAAGCATTTGTAGGAGCCATATCTTATATGGAGCGCCGTCTTGTGGATCGAGTTGTCTGCCATCTTGATCAGCAGTAACCCGGCCGTAGGTCCAGCTTTGAAAACGCTGTTGCACCATGTAGTTGGTCTAGAAGATCGTCTATGCGCGGTATGGGGTATTCATTTTTTACTGCTTGTTTGTTCAGTATCCGGAAGTCGATGCACATCCGTAAACTACCGTCCGGCTTTGGACTGAAGAAAACCGGTGCGCCGTAGAGAGAGGTGTAGGGGTGAGCAAAACCACGAACGCCTGTTCGGTTCGCCTCGAACATGTTCAAGGCGAACCGAACAGGCTTTTTTTGTTGGCAAAAAAATGTTCATGGCGAACATGTTCGATGTTCGCCCGAACATGTTCGAGGTTCGCCTGGCCCGGCTGGCCAAGTCGCGTCGAACACGAACATGTTCGTGTTCGACGCGACAATGCGACGAACTCCAAAGTGTTCGTCGATGAATTTGGCCGCAACTAAATTTAGGTCGCGGCCAAATTGAGTTTGAGCTCATTTTAGCAGCTCAAACACACACATTCCTAGGCGCCCGTTCATACGGATATGCCATAAAATCACGGAACAAATGGTTTGTTACCTACCGCTTAAGCATTTGAGCATTCTATCCGCCACGACACGTAGGTTTTTAGGGTTAGTATTCATGGGACATTGGTGGTTATTCGTAGTCGCGTCGGTGGCACTCGAGCTCTACAACTATCTTACCTCGAGTTTAGGGTTTGGAGTAGATCTATGGCTTCCTCCGGTCATCAAGGTGGTGCTCGGATTGGCGAGAGCGATACACCCCCGTCACCACCACGGCCCATGCAAGGGCGAGTAGGGGACGGTCCCGCTGGTGCTGGGGCTTGTTTCGTTGGGGGGTTTCTGGCCGTACCTGCTCCGACATGCCGCCGATCGTTCCGTTACAGTGGCTCCCGGCCCCCTTCAACTGGGCAGATTCCGGGGGATAGTGATAATGAGGAGGATGTGGACGAAGAGGAGGAGGAGGATGCGAACGAGGAGGGGAGCGGGGATGACAGTGAGGAGGGATGGGATCCCGAGAAGGATGGTGGTCGGGAAAGGGGGGGGTGACGAGGACGACGAGTTGGATGGATTGGAGCCAGAGGAGGTGGATGAGGGGGTGGGAGAGGGTGGAGGGGTAGAGATAGAGGCAGCCTCACAGCACGTGGCGGATGGAGGTGGGAGTGTGGGGGTTAAGGCGGGGAGGAAGCGAGCGTCTATTGGGATGCCGAAGCGGAGGAAGAGAGCTTCCAAGTTGAGACCGCGAGCGTATCCATGCATATTTACTGGGGCGCCCTTGGGAGAGGGTGTCATCGCGCCTGAGTTTCTTGACGAAGAGGGGGGGTCCGAGAGTTGTAAGGGGACTGGCAAGGGGAAGAAGAAGCTGGGTTGGCAAGTCCAGATGTTCGGGCCTCTATGGACAGACTACAAGTGTCAGTGCAAGATATGTACCGATAGGATTTCGTGGAAGAGTTCCACTACCACACCAGGCGAGCGTCATTTTGAGAGCTACCACACAGCGCACATGCACATGTGGTATCACCGGTACCACACTTCACACGTTCAGTTACCTGGCGAGACGTTTCCTAGAGGGGGGGGTACGTGGGTGTGCCGGATGGATACGTCGAGGATTGGTCTCCCGCCAAGAGCTGGCCAAATGTCCCACAGAACAAAGGGAAGTCAGGGCAAGGGGAGCAGAGGTCGGGACGGATCAAGCGCTTCATGACGACCAAGCTGTCCCAGGCGCAGCTTCGGCAGGCGATTGCCAAGCTGGTGGTCACCTGTGGCCTTCCCTTCCGCGTTGTCGAGTCCGAGGCGGTGAGTGTTCACAAGCCTGCTATGGTGTGCTGCATGCATGATTTGGACAGTACACTGTACATGGTTTGAGGAGGATGTTGAGGAATGGTATGATGGTGCCAACATGCCACTCCTTCTCCACCACATTTCCTTGCCTTGTAAACCATCTCTTCATTTCACTGTGCTATTTCCCATACAGTTTCGAGGGCTGTTGGTCCTCCTCAACACCAACTGCGCAAAGAAGAACTTCATCCCATCGCGTTGGACTGTATCACGCGACACAGTGGTGTTTGCTGAGGCTGCCCTCCAGTCCGCCATTGCAGAGTTGATGGCGAAGGAGGGGGAGTTGGGATGCAAGGTGTCGTTCGCCATCGACATGTGGACGGCACCCAACAGCAAGGCCTGGCTTGTGGTGACGGGTCACTGGATCGATGAGAACTTTCAGCTGCGCACAGCCGTGCTAGAGTTCCGCGAGATTCTTGGGCGTCATACCGGCGAGGATATGGCGCAGGTGGAGGAGGAGACGGTGGTGTAGTGGGGGTTGCAGAGGCGTTGTCTTGGTCTCATGACCGACAACGCCTCTAGCAACATTGCCGCCTTCAGGCGGTTGTCGGAGGAGGGGGGTGTTGATGCTTCTTCAACACTCGCATGCACTTTCTGTAAGTGTGGGAGTGAGCGTGTGCTGGGGTGTGTGGGTGTGTGGTCGAGTCCATGCCACCTCACCTCCCCCAATGCCATGCACCATGTCACCTCACCACCCCCAATGCCATGCACCATGTACGCTCACCTCCCCCAATGTCATGCACCATGTCACCTCACCAGCCCCAATGCCATGCACCATGTACGCTCACCTCCCCCAATGCCATGCACCATGTCTCCTTACCTCCCCCAATGCCATGCACCATGCCACCTCCCCCAATGCTATGCATCATGCCACCCACAATGCCATGCACAATGCCACCTCCCCCAATGCCATGCACCATGTCACCTTTCCTCCCCAATGCCATGCACCATGCCACCTCCCTCCCCACCCCAATGCCATGCATGCACCATGCCACCTAACCTCCCCACCCCAATGCCATGCACCATGCCATCTCCCCCAATGCCATGCATCATGCCACCCACAATGCCATGCACAATGCCACCTCCCCCAATGCCATGCATCATGCCACCGACAATGCCATGCATGCACCCTGCCACCTCCCCCCCCCCCCCCCCCCCCCAATTGCCACGCGCAGGTGATGGCACACGTGATCAACCTTGCAGTGCAGGCAGCGGTAGATGTCGCGACCATCCGCAGGCTGTTGAGGATCTTGAGAGCCATGGCGACGTGGATAGGATTGTCGCCGCAGCGCTCGGCGGCTTTCTTGGGCCTTCAGCGGACCTTGAACGCGTAGGCCAACAGCAACAAGAAGGCTCTGAAGCTGGTGCCGGACAGACCCACTAGGTGGGGGTCCACCTACGACATGGTCGACCGCACCTGTGCTCTACAGAACCCCATCACGGTGTACTTTGCCTCTACCCAGGTATGACAGCTGGGTCTTGATTTGTTGGTTGGGCAGGGTGTGTTCAGAGTATTGATCAACTCTTATGGTCGAGCTTGTATGTTGCTTGAACCCCAACTGCTCCATTCAATCTGATTCCACTTATTACACTCTTCAACCCTTCCCATATCATACCATACCAATCCCGCACACTGACAGGGTCTGTCGAAGGACGACAAGAAGAAGGTAGCGAAGATGCGCCTGACAGACGCGGACTGGGAGAGGTTGCAGGTGGTGAAGACCTTCCTAAGCCCCTTCGCCAAGGTTTCAAAGGCAGCTAAGGGGGCGGCGTATCCAACGGTGTCGATGGTGGTGCCATACTACAACGGCTTGATCGACGCCATGGAGGCGCGGCTAGCCAAGGGGTCATCAGCGACACTAGAGCCGATGGTGGTGGCGGCGCTGCGCCATCTCAAGAAGTACGCCTACATTACCAGCAACACGTACTGGATCTGCACCTTCCTAGACCCCTCAATGAAAGCGGTGTGGTTTGACGACGCGCGTTGGGAGAAGATGCATCCTGACACACCGAGGAGGGAGAGGTCGTGTCCCTCGTCCGGGGAGGTGATCACGCTGGTACGAGAGCGTGTGGCTGAGTACTAGGCCCGGGCTGCAGAGCTTGCTCCCCGGCCGACTGCGCTTGCCACCGTCAGGGAGGAGGATGAGGGGGAGAAGGAGGATGACGAGGACGCCCAGTATCTTCCTAGTCGCCGGCGACTTGCGGCACGACTGTCGGCGAGCCAGGCGGCAGGGGGGGGGTGGGCTGGTGCCGGATGACGAGGTTAGCAGGTACTTGTCCGAGCGGGTGCGGCCCGATGTGACAGCGCTAGAGTACTAGCGCACAGCCACCAACATGCAGACGCTGAGACGCATGGCAAGGGATTATCTTGCCATCCCTGCCACGTCCGCTGCGAGCGAGCGGGTGTTCTCTCTTGGCCGCAACCTCATCTCCTGGACGCGGCACAGCCTGGCCTCTGAGAGGACGCATTCTGTCATGATTCTCAGGTCATGGTACAGTTCAAACCCTGGCCAGAGGATTGGCGAGGGCCGGCGTCCGAGAGGAGTTGCAGAGCTCGAGTTCGCCATTGAGGGCGAAGAGGTGGATGTGGACGACGACGACGAGGAGGAGGAGGAGGAGGAGGAGGAGGAGGAGGAGGAGGAGGAGGAGGAGGAGGAAGAGGAGGAGGAGGAGGAGGAGCACGAGGGGGTCGACGCAGCGAGGGGCGGGAATGATGTGGTTGGAGGCAGTGGGACCATGGCGTAGTAGCAAGTTGTGTGGTGGTTTTGTGCTACTACAGTAGTGTTGTTAAGCAGAACGTGTTGTATTTGGATTTGGTAGATTGCATTGCATGAACCCCCCCACTGTTCATTATGCAGGGTCCTAATCTAGATCTGGCCAGTGTGTGTGAATGTGACTATGGTGAATATACACCCTGGGCGAACACGAACGTGTTTGCCACGAACTCTATTTTCTTATTAAACTGTTCGCCGAACCGAACACTTTTCGGTTCGGCGAACAGTGATGTTCGTCCTGAGGCGAACACGAACATGTTCTTGTTCGCCCTTTGCTCACCCCTAGAGAGGTGGATGGGCGGATGAGTTTTCAGTCCAATAGGTACTCACAAACATATCATCCGAAACTCGCTCGAAGCTGCAAACCCAATCTCAGTTTTGACAGAAGTAGGGTTAGTATGATTTGTCCTGGGCCTGGAACCTTCCCCTAAGCCTTTGTAGCTGTGTAGGCTTCTTGTGTGGGGAATGCGGAGCCTTAACATAGCGCTGTTGGGAGAAAATATTAACTCCTCAAAACTCTCGACCCTTTTCAACGTTCCGAAGTTGGGACCGCAACTTTTCCGGTACCAGTACAATTTCTGACTCTCCCTTACTTTTTTTTGCGGCTTTAATGTCAAACATTATATATGTTGTGTTTGTGTAGGCTGTAGTGGGTTAGCCTATAGGGGGTCACAACATTAGGGTTTCATATTTGTACTCACCATCCTTTCTAGTTCCCCATTCCTGCCTGTTCATTCTGACATGGTATCAGAGCAGGTCCTTTGCTAGGACCGCTCCTAGGGCCCACCGCTACCTACCTACCTACCTACCTACCTATCGTGCGCCCTCGTGCGCCCTCGTGCGCCCTCGTGCGCCCTCGTGCGCCTCTCACTACCGAGCGCCCTCGTGCGCCTTAGCGCCCTTGTGCGCCTCTACCTACCGCACGCCCTCGTGCGCCTTAGCGCCCTCGTGCGCCTCTACCTACCGCGCGCCCTCGTGCGCCTCTACCTACCGCGCGCACGCAGCCCGCTAGCCACCCGCGCGCGGCTCGTTTTTAACGCGCGCGACTCGCTAGCCGCCCGTGCGCGGCCGATTTTTCGCGCGCGCGCCTCGCTAGCCGCCCGCGCGCGGCCGATTCTTCGTGCGCGCGACCAGCTAGCCGCCCGCGCGCGGCTTAGGGTTTGTCACGCGACCCGTCGCAGCCTTGTGCGGCTCCGCGCACTGCCCGCGAGCTGCCCGCCGCTGCAGGCTCTCGCCGCCCGCCGCGTCGCCTTTCCCGTGGCGTCGTCACCTCCCTACCCGCTCGTGGCGGCCCTTTCAGCCGCCGTCGCGGCTCCTTACCCACGCATCGCGGCCCCTTAGCCGCCCGTCGCAATCCCTCAGCCGCCCCTTCGCGGCTTCGACTTCGTCTGCAGCAGCTGCCGCTACCGAACCTGCAGCAGCAGCCGCCGCCGACCTGCAGCAGCTGCCGCCGCCGAGCCTGCAGCAGCAGCCGCCGCCGACCTGCAGCAGCAGCCGCCGCTCGACCTGCAGCAGCTGCCGCCGCCGAGCTTGCAGCAGCAGCCGCCGCTCGACCTGCAGCAGCTGCCGCCGCCGAGCCTGCAGCAGCAGCCGCCGCCGACCTGCAGCAGCTGCCGCCGCCGAGCCTGCAGCAGCAGCCGCCGCTCGACCTGCAGCAGCTGCCGCCGCCGAGCTTGCAGCAGCAGCCGCCGCTCGACCTGCAGCAGCTGCCGCCGCCGCGCCTGCAGCTGCAGCCGCCACCGACCCTGCAGCAGCAGCCGCCGCCGAGCCTACAGCAGCGGCCGCCGCCGACCCTGCAGCAGCAGCCGCCGCTCGACCTGCAGCAGCTGCCGCCGCCGAGCCTACAGCAGCGGCCGCCGCCGACCCTGCAGCAGCTGCCGCGGAGCTCCCTGCTACGACCTGGCCCCGCCCCGCTGTTGCAGCGGCCACGCTGTCGCCACTGTCTTGCGCCCGCCGCACCAACCACTGGTGAGCTTTGCCGTGCTAGCACTGCTACCGTTACTGCTGCTGCTACTGCCTTTACTGCTCCTGCTGTTGCTGCCGCTACTGCTGCTGCTCCTGACGTGGCCAGATGCAGCTCCAGCAGGCTCGTGAGTGGTACGCCGGCTTGGGCAGTCGGGGTGGCCGTAGTGGTAGTCGCTCTGGAGTGCGTCGTTCGGGAGCCTCTGGTAGTAGACCGGTGCAGCAGACGTGCCCTCTTCTGCTCCAGCAGGCTCGTGAGTGGTACGCCGGTTTGGGCAGTCGGGGTGGCCGGCGTGGTAGTCGCTCTGGCGTGCGTCGTTTGGGCGCCCCTGGTAGTGGACAGGTGCAGCAGCCGTGCCCTCTTCTGGTCCAGCAGGCTCGTGAGTGGTACGCCGGTTTGAGCAGTCGGGGTGGCCGTAGTGGTAGTCGCTCTGGCGTCCGTCGTTCGGGAGCCTCAGGTAGTGGACAGGTGCAGCAGCCGTGCCCTCTTCTGCTCCAGCAGGCTCGTGAGTGGTACGCCGGTTTGAGCAGTCGGGGTGGCCGTAGTGGTAGTCGCTCTGTGAGTGAGGCAGCCGCTCTCGGTGCCAGTACGTCTGTTGCCCTCGGTGCAGGTGAGGCTACCACTCCCGGTACTCGCGTGTCTGCTACTCCAGGTGCTGGTGAGCCTACTGCTCTAGGTGCTAGTGCGTCTGCTGCTCCAGGTGCTCGCGTGTCTGCTACCCCAGGTGATGGTGAGGCTGCTGCCCTAGGTGCTAGTGCGTCTGTGCCCCCTGGTACTGAGTCGACTGCAGCACTGCACACCTTCACCCTGGACTCAGGTGCTTCTCGCTCTTTCTTTCGTGACCGCACTGTCCTTGAGCCACTCGCTCGGCCAGTTGCTGTCTCCCTTGCTGACCCCTCTGGGGGTCCGGTCATTGCAACCTCCTCCACTGTCCTTCCTTGTCCTGCGGTCCCGTCCGGCACGCTGTCAGGTCTCTACCTCCCCTCGTTCTCTACGAACTTGGTGGCGGGTTGTGCGCTCCAGGACTCGGGTGTTCACCAGTTCACCCCTGCCTACGAGCGCGTGACACACTGCACGTGTGCTCGGACGGGTCGCCACCTGGCTACTTTCACTCGAGAGCCGGGGTCGGACCTGTACACACTGACCACTGAGTCCCCTCAGGTAGCTGCGTCTGCGTCTACGTCTGCGTCTGCGTCAGGTCAGCTGTCCGCCCCCTGCTCGTGTCGCTCTCTGGCGCATGAGACTGTCCTTTGGCACCACCGCCTTGGTCACCCGTCTGTGCAGCGCCTTCGGGCCATGCACAAACGGGACCTTGTTGCTGGTCTTCCCAGGGTGCTCCCTCCCCTTCCCGACTCACCTGCTCCTCCCTGTCTTCCCTGTGTCGAGGGGCGGCAGCGCGCCGCTCCTCACTCCTCCTCCTTTCCCCCGACGACTGCTCCTTTGCAGACACTCCACATGGACGTGTGGGGCCCAGCCCGCGTCCGTGGTCAGGGTCAGGAGAGGTACTTCCTGATTGTTGTTGACGACTTCTCGCGCTACACCACGGTCTTCCCCTTGTGCACCAAGGGTGACGTCCCTGATGTCTTGATCCCTTGGATCCGCAGATCTCGTCTCCAGCTTAGTGAGCGTTTCCGCTCCGACTTCCCTGTCCTGCGTCTGCACTCTGACAGAGGTGGAGAGTTTTCCTCTGGCCTCTTGGAGGCCTTCTGTCAGCAGGAGGGCATTGAGTAGTCGTTCACGCTTCCGGCCTCTCCACAGCAGAATGGGGTTGCTGAGCGCCGCATTGGCTTGGTCATGGAGGTCGCTCGTACCTCCTTGGTTCATGCGGCTGCCCCCCACTTTCTGTGGCCGTTTGCAGTCCGATACGCTGCGCATCAGCTCAACCTCTGGCCCCGTGTCTCCTTGCCCGAGACTTCTCCGACACTGCGTTGGACGGGAGAGGCTGGCGATGCGTCGCGTTTTTGGGTCTGGGGATCCCGAGCTTTTGTCCGCAACACGTCCGCGGACAAGCTCTCCCGTCGCGCTGTCCCCTGCGTCTTCCTTGGCTTTGTCCCGGACGCCCCTGGTTGGCAGTTCTACCACCCCACCTCGCGGCGTGTCCTGGCCTCTCAGGACGTCACTTTTGACGAGTCCGTCCCCTACTACCGCCTCTTCCCCTACCGCACTGCCCCGCTCCCCCCCCCGCCTCTCTTCCTCGCTCCAGGTGCAGAGGTACCAGACCCCCTCCCCCCTCAGGGTGCCGCTCCCTCAGGTGTGTCCCAGGTAGACCCGGGTGAGCCTGTCGAGGTAGCTGTTGACTCTCGTCCTGCGTCTAGGGGTGCTGAGCCTGGGGGTGCTGAGTCTGGGGGTGCTGAGCCTGGGGGTGTTGAGCCTGGAGGTGCGGAGCCTGGGGGTGTTGAGCCTGGAGGTGCGGACCCTGGAGGTGTGGAGCCTGGAGGTGCTGAGCCTGGGGGTGCGGAGTCTGGGGGTACTGAGACTGAGCGTGCTACACCTGGAGGAGCCCTCTCCTCCCAGCAGCTGCAGGAGAGGTACCTCGAGTACTGCCGCCTCCGGAGAGGTGCTGCTGGAGCTCGTCCCGGTACTTCCCCTCCTACCCAGGAGGTCTCCCCCATTCAGCAGATCCGAGAGTGGTACACGCGACGCTGCAGTCTTCGGAGTGGTGCTCCGGGTGCTGCGGACCCTGGGGGTGGCACTGCTGCTGGTGCTGAGGACCCGGGCGTTGGAGCTGCTGCTGGTGCTGAGGACCCGAGCGGTGGCGCTGCTGCTGGTGCTGAGGACCCGAGTGGTGGAGCTGCTGCTGGTGCTGAGGACCCGAGCGGTGGCGCTGCTGCTGGTGCTGAGGACCCGAGCGGTGGCGCTGCTGCTGGTGCTGAGGACCCGGGCGTTGGGGCTGCTGCTGGTGCTGAGGACCCGGGCGTTGGAGCTACTGCTGGAGCTGAGGACCCGGACGGTGGAGCTGCTGCTGGTGCTGCGGAGCCGAGCGGTGGCGCTGCTGCTGGTGCTGAGGACCCGGGCGTTGGAGCTACTGCTGGAGCTGAGGACCCGGGAGTTGGAGCTGCTGCTGGTACTGAGGACCCTGCCGCTGGTGTCTCTGCTGGTTCTAGAGACGCTGCGCGGCCGCGACCGTACTTCGTACCACTTCTTCAGCAGGTTCTTGGTCAGGCTCCTCCTCCTTGTCCTCCTCCCTCCGTAGAGTGTCCTCCGCCTGTCCAGTCGCAGTCACAGTTCCCGCCTGCCTCGCCTCTCCCTGCTCCCTCTCCTTACGCTGGTCCCACAGGAGGTCTTACAGAGCGTCGTGAGCCTGAGTCTCGTCCTGCGTCGCCTGTTCGTACTTCTCGCACTGGTCGTCGTGTCCCACGTGAGCGTCCTCCTCCTGTCCCTGGCACTCACTACATGACTCTGCGTCCCTCCACTGCTCCTCAGCGTGTCCCGCTACCGTCTCCTCCTGCTTCCTCTCTGCCTACTCTTCCTGACCCGGAGTCTGACTCCCGTCGTGCTGCCAGTCCCACTGTCACCCGTCTCCTCGCTACTGTTGTCACTGACCCTACCTTTGAGTCCTCTGCTGCGTCTGCTCTAGTCGCTGAGTTGATAGACTTTGCTGCCCGCTGTCGTCTAGACTACGCCACTAGCCTTGTTGCTGAGTCTGAGTCTGTCTGTCCTCCGTCCGTCGGGGGTGAGTGTGCTCTTGGCACGGACGTCCTTGAGGACAGACAGGAGGAGTTCCAGTGCTTTGCTGCTGCTTTACCCCACCTCGTGTCCATGCTAGTTGCCCCTGAGGAAGACCCGGATGCACCAGACATCCCGACCCCGCGCACTTACGCTGAGGCGATGGCGGGTCCCTACTCCTCTCAGTGGCAGACAGCCATGGACGCAGAGATGGCTTCCTGGAAGTCCACACGCACCTACGTCGACGAGGTTCCCCCACCTGGGGCGAACATCGTCAGTGGCATGTGGATTTTCAGGGTGAAGCGGCCACCGGGTTCTCCTCCTGTCTTCAAGGCGCGCTACGTGGCTCGAGGCTTCAGTCAGCGAGAGGGAGTTGACTTCTTTCAGACCTTCTCCCCCACCCCGAAGATGACCACTCTTCGGGTGCTGCTGCACATAGCCGCTCAGCGCGACTACGAGCTTCACTCACTTGACTTCAGCACTGCTTTCTTGCAGGGCAGCCTGCACGAGGAGATCTGGCTGCGCCGCCCTCCTGGCTTCACTGGGTCGGTTCCTCCTGGTACCCAGTGGAGGCTTCAGCGGCCAGTCTACGGTCTCCGCCAGGCACCGCGTGAGTGGCACGACACACTGAGGACGACACTTGCGGCTCTTGGGTTCGCTCCCTCTACTGCTGACCCGTCACTGTTTCTACGCACAGACACCTCACTGCCGCCCTTCTACATCCTCGTGTACGTCGACGACTTGGTCTTTGCCACTGCTGACACCGCGGCACTCGCCCACGTGAAGTCGGAGCTGCAGAGGAGACACACGTGCACAGACCTGGGTGAACTGACAAGCTATCTTGGCTTGCGGATCATCCGGGACAGAGCACGGCGCACCATCACCTTGACTCAGTCACACATGGTGCAGCAGATCCTTCAGCGCTTCCGCTTCACGTACTCCTCGCCTCAGTCCACTCCTCTGCCTACCGGTCACTCGCTCTCAGCTCTGCCTTCGGATGAGTCCGTAGAGCCGAGTGGCCCGTATCCAGAGCTTGTGGGCTGCCTCATGTACCTGATGACCTGCACTCGACCTGACCTTGCATACCCTCTTAGCATCCTTGCACGCTATGTCGCTCCTGGCCGTCACAGGAAGGAGCACATGGATGCCGCTAAGAGGGTGTTGCGCTACTTGTGCAGTATGTCGGGCATGGGGCTAGTGCTTGGAGGGCGAGACCGAGTTGTACTTACTGGACACTCAGACGCTTCTTGGGCGGACGACCAGGCTACTCAGCGGTCGTCTCAGGGTTACACCTTCAGCCTTGGCTCCGGCTCAGTTTCTTGGCGTTCTACACGCTCTTCTTCTGTTCTCAGCTCCAGTTGTGAGGCTGAGATCTACGCCACAGCCATGGCTGCCCAGGAGCTACGCTGGCTGACTTACCTGCTGACCGACTTGGGTGAGCAGCCTCGTTCTCCTCCAGTGCTGTACGTCGACAACCAGGCTGCCATTGCCTTGTGTGAGGAGCACAGATTGGAGCACAGAACGAAGCACATCGCCCTGCGGTACTTCCTTGCTCGAGAGCTGCAGCAGCGCGGTCAGCTTTGTCTGCGTTACGTGGCCACTGAGGCCAACCTTGCTGATGTGTTCACCAAGGCGCTTCCGCCTTGTGACCATCAGCGCTTCTGCACTCTGCTAGGCCTTGTGCCTACTGGACCTCACTTACTTACCTCTTGACCTTGCTTGTACTGTGATCACTATATATATATCTACCTGCATGTTTACTCTTGCTAGGTTGTGATCACTGTATCTCATGCTCTGTTATAAACTTGCATGTGAACTGGTCTTGTGACCACTAGCTTGTGCTCGGAATTTGTGTGGTATCCTTGAGATCCACCCTGAGCTTGTTGTTGCCTTGCTTTGCCTTGACTGGTCTTGTGACCCCTAGGTCTCCCCCACTTTGCCTATGGGGGTGTGTCAAACATTATATATGTTGTGTTTGTGTAGGCTGTAGTGGGTTAGCCTATAGGGGGTCACAACATTAGGGTTTCATATTTGTACTCACCATCCTTTCTAGTTCCCCATTCCTGCCTGTTCATTCTGACATTTAAAACCAGGAGAAGTAATATTCTTAATTAAAGTACCTCTAAAGGATAACCTTAACATATTCTTGCTTATCGAGGTGTATGGCTAGAGGTTCCCGGTCAGTGCAAGGAATCTTGTTTCGCGGAGTCTCCATTTGTCTCGGCGATTTCCCCTGGTGCCAGCCGGTCGTGACGTTTTAAATTCACACCATCATATGCCCTCTTCAAAGTCGCCACGTTGTCCGATCTTCGCTTCTGGGGTGCCGCAGTGTTCTTACCCTCAAGCTCGGCACGTCTTGTTTTCATTTTCCAACACGCTAAGAGTGTATGTCTGGCTGTGCCGCAAAATTCACACATGTCATTTTTTGCTAGCCACTGCTTCGCATCGACCTTGTCGATATCCATCAGGTCGGCAGTCGTGGGCGGTGCCGATCGCTCCTTGCCAAAATCCCTATTTAGCTCATTGTGTCGTGTTCCATAGTAGGTACTATTCCACGCGTCAAACCGTTTGATCAGTGATGCCTGAATCTGTGCCCACGTCCGTTTGCCTTGGAAATTTTTGTTGTTTGCATAAATTCGCTCAAATTCTAGGCCTCATAACAGTGTTGTTACGCGTCGCGTCTTAGGTCTGGGTCGTACATCCAACTGCTCGAATAATTTTTTTATTGCAGCTACAAATGGACAGACGTCGCTCCTTTTCGCGCTAGGATTGAACACCTCTGGTAGCCTTGGCTTCACTGCTTCGAGGTTAACTGTAGCCACTGCCGTTGTTGTCGGTACAATTGTCGGTGTCTCTGCCGCTGCTGCTACTGTCGCTGCTGCATTCGTTGTTGCGTTCGCTGCTGCTATTTCAGCGGTCGCTTGGTTTGCGAGCATCGCCTCGATTCGCTGGAGTGCTACTCGCGTCTGGTCCAGGTCAGTGCGTAACTCCACAATTCCTTGTATGAAATTATCACCAATTTCCTCCATTCGGCGACTTAAAAAAAAAAAAAAGCGACCTAAATAATCGATTCTGTGTGCAGGTGCTTGAGCAATGGGTAAAGGATATCAGGTTCCTCCAGAGTTACATACCTACCGGAGTCAACTAGGACCTAGAAAATGATTTTTTTTCAAACCTCTCGAAAACGTAAGTTTCCGTGCACACACCGTTTTCGTTGACACCAGCGCCTTCCAAAGGCTATGCGTTTGAGATCAGTGGACCTTGACTCCCCATGATCTCCCTACTTTGTTTGCACTCACCACCCTCTATCCCTACACTTTGGGGTCGTCTGAAACTTGAACGGCATAGCGGATGGCCCCGACTCTCTAAATGGTGTTCCGGTCTGCGCCTTGGCTTTCATTCGCTGCCCAGATAGTACACGGGAGTGGCAAGCATGGTTGGTTCCCGACTGCAGATTATACGGGCCAATGTATGTCTGTTAATGACCCAGGCTGCGAGGAGGATGTTAGTGATACCGACCTTATTCCACATCGTCCAACCACAAGGGAAACAAGGGCTGAGGGGAAACACAGTGGAGGGCATGATTTAAACGGAGTATGGGGAATTAGAGCATGGGGGCAAAGGTAAGTATGGGGAATTAGAGAATGGGGTTGTCGGGCGTACAAGGGGGAATGGAAGTGGGAAGGGCAGACATGGAAGGGTGGGGGAAACAAGACTTAGAGATTGGCTCAGGGTTGTTCGCGGGTAGAGTTGCAGCGGAATTGTGTACCTTAGGTCAGAGTGAATGCAAATGACTGAGATCATAAAAGCATGCATACTTCGAGTTTATATAGAAAAACCGAAGGGAAACAAAACATCCTATCTAGCCATGTACTCTAATGGGTACATTCCCTTATTGTAGCGGAAATTAAACTGTGCGGCGCGGGAACTCGTTTCAAACCGAAATCCGCTCTTTTCATTTCAAATGTTTTTGCCTGCATCGGTCTCGATCTGACAGTTGTTGGTGTCGCTTCGACTCTTCTTACTCTTTGATTTCGTACTCGGTAGAGTCGGCTCCTGCAGTGTTTAAGAATGCCTTCTCATATTCATATCTCAACACCCCCACTTCATTTTTGGGCG
The DNA here is from genome assembly GCA_947470075.1 of Closterium sp. Yama58-4. Lineage (NCBI taxonomy): Eukaryota > Viridiplantae > Streptophyta > Zygnematophyceae > Desmidiales > Closteriaceae > Closterium > Closterium sp. Yama58-4. Next base: position 82,802 of record CANIUD010000079.1, on the reverse strand, counting down.
TGCTGAGGGCTGACCCGCATAACTACTCCGGTGGGGTTGGAGCAGTGCTGGTACTACTGACTTGGCAGTCGCTTGGTGAGGAAGTCGGCTGCCATCTCGGTAGTAGGGCAGTGCGCGAGGTCAACCTTGCCTTGGTCAATCTCTTCCTTGACGAAAAAGTATTGAAGCGCGTTGTGCTTCGTGCGGTTAACGAACTCTGGCTTGTTCGCGATCTTGATGGCGCTCTGGTTGTCGCTGTGAAGAAGAACGGTGGGCGAGGTTGGGATCTTCGCCTCCTGCAGCAGCTCTTGCAAGGAGAACAACGCGGAAAGAAAGGAGCTTTCTGCAAATACTGCAAGAAGTCTGGCCACACTATTGACCAGTGCTACAAGCGTCAGGCTGCTGATGAACGGCGCAACGCCTCCAACTAGCAACCATCGGCCCAGTCAAAGCCTTCTGCCGCAACATCCACTGTGTCACCTCCTTCCGTCGCCAGCACTTCTCAGTCTCCTACGCTCATCATGGCACAAGAGAAAGGAAAAGGCACGATCATAAGCTGCATGGCTCGCCGCAACAGAGGTTTCCGCTACTGGGATCGAGTAACATTCGCACGCGACAATCCCATCAACCCTGTTGCGCCCAGCCCACCCAACCATGGATTCCATGGTGGGATGGTCCCTAGGCTAGAAGCCTATGTGGCAATTAGGTTGGGTTGGAAAACCCAACTTTGCACCATTATATGGTTGTATTTTAGATTGAGTAGATTGTAACATTGATCTGGCAGTTTCTGATTGGTTGGAATTCCAACCTTTGGATTTCCACTTTGATGGGTTGGAATGTTCCAAGCCTCAATGTTGAGGTTTGGACAAACCTAACCAACCCTTCCTTCCCAACTCTTCCTTCCCAAACCCAGGTACAATCTCCCGCAGCTCAACTTCATCGAGCTCAATCTCGATGGTTGCAACGATGTACTCTGCTTTAGCTTATGACAATGCAACCAGCTCCTGCTTTTGCGAGTTCTAGGAGATTGGGCCCGTTGGTTCCAGGCGGAAGACGAAGCCGGTTCATGACCGTTGATTATCAGGGTCAGTGGCGTGATCTGTGTCCACATAGCCGATGAGACTGAATGACGTTGTTGTCAGCGTGGAGTAGGAGAGTCTGATGTCAGGCGTGGAGACGAAGTACTGTAGGGTGCGCTCCGGGTCCAGTTGGTTCTCTGATACTGGCTTGCGAGAGTATTGTGCTAGTTGGTTGAGTCAGAATCTAACAAGGGAATGAGTGAACTAGGCAGGAATGTGGTACAAATATGGCAAACCCTAATTGGGTTGTACCCCTTATGGGCTACCCCACTACAGGCTACAATATTTGACACACCCCCATAGGCAAAGTGGGGGAGAACAAGTGGTCACAAGACCAGTCAAGAAAAGCAAAGCAAGCTCAGGGTGGATCACGAAGTCACCACACATTCCGAGCACAAGCAAATGGCCACAAAGCCAGTTCACCGTAGTCGATGGCACGTAGATCTTCAAGGTGAAATAGTAGCATATATCACTGCGTGGCGAGGGGCTTCAGTCAGCGTGAGGGAGTTAGCTTCTTTCATACCTTCTCTCCTACCCAAAAGATGACCACTCTTAGGGCACTCCTGCATGTTGCGGCATAGGTTGACCACGAGCTGCACTCGCTTGACTTCTCTACTGCCTTCCTCGAGGGTAGCCTGAAAGAGGGGATGTAGTTGCGCCATCCTCCTGGCTTCACCACCTGGGATCTAGTGGAGACTGAGGTGACCACTCTATGGTCAGTGCCAGGCACCACGCAATTAGTTCGACCCTCTTTGCTCTACTCTTCATCTTCACTTTTCGCTCATTTCGGGTCCACGCCCTTCTTCATCCTAGTCTACGTTAACGACTTGGTCTTTGCTACTGCAGACAGGGTTGCTCTGGCTGAGGTGAAGTCGGAATTGCTGAAGAGACACCTTTGCACAGACCTTTGTAAATTGTGCAGCTATTTTAGCTTGCTGATCACGAGGAACAGAAACCGCACCATCACTCTGACTTAGTAACGCATGGTGCAGCATGACCTTCTGCAGTTGTACTACGCATGTCGCATATGGATGTGAGTCTATTCTAGGCTACTACGTAATTAGTTACCTAACATGATGCTATCGTGTTCTTCGCTCCTGTCCTTTGGTGACGAGACGAGAGCATTTCCAAAACCCCCCAATTGACGACTCTCCCTTTCCATTGTCAATTCCTCGCTCTCCTTCTCGCCAAGCACATTAGTGTTTCATTGTGGAGATTTTAGGAGGCACACCACGCCCTCAAATTGGTTTCATGGCATGCTGATGGATCAGTGTGCTTTGCCCAAAGTGATGACCAAATCAGTGTTGGTGGTTAAGTTTATGCTGATTTCGTCAGCGTAAAAAATCATGGCTAACTGCGAAACCCGTGTGGTAAATCCATTTGAACTATATGAGAAATGTTACTACCGTCATCACCCGTATAGTCGACATTGTTGAATAGTAGACAGGGGTTGTCTATTATCCGGGTGTCTCTTATAAACAGGCTAGCCTCATTATAAGACACCTATTTGTGTGTACGCGTTAAGCCAGTGTGGAGGTTAGGGGCAATATGAATGTAAGTATACTATATGAATACACTATACTGATGCATCAGTGTTACTGGTACACATGAATACCAATTCGTCAGGGTTGTTCCTACACTTAACCTGAAAAAACAGTGTAAACATAAACAAGACACTGAAATTTCAGCGAAGAAAAAAAAAAAAAAAAAAAACGCAGCTTCAAAATCAATGTAATCCGTATCTTTTACGCAAATAAATAAGGCCCTGATATACACTCTTCAAACTCCAAACCCAACTCAAATGTCTACTTTTGCGGTTATAAGTGTACTGCACTCAACAGTTTAACCAGAGTCGAACATTTATGTGCTAGTTCCACGCGCTGCCTCGCGAAATCAGCGTATGGAAACCAGCATGGACCCACCCAGCAGCTTGGGATTTCGTGCGTCGAAGTAAAGGTATTGTATTTGTTATGAGTTGTACGAATGAAGAGTGCGCAGAATGCAATATCGCGGAAGTGATTACAACTACTGAACACACAACGAGACCTAGAACTAATATAGTGAAACTAGCTAGGCCGAGGTCGCGGAGTCGCGAGATGGTTGGGTGCAGGTTTGGGGTTGGGAAACCCGAAGGCGACGCAGTAGTGGTCCGGAAGTCGAGGTCAGCGGACCGAGCCTGATTTTCGAAAAGTTGGAATTGTACGCGTACAGAGTGCCTCAGTAAGGAATTCGGAAAATTCCTTACACCACCCCCACCCCTTAAGAAAGGTGGTCGATATTGGGCACGCGGCGGCGGGAGAGTTAGTCCCGTAATACCAAGTGGCCTTGCAGTGAGTCCGCCGGGGCCCACGTGTTGTCCTCACTTGTGCGATCCACCCAGCGTAGAATGAAGTCGACGTGGCGTCCTGCTGGTGCCGCACGGCTGCGATGGTTCAAAATCTTCGAGGGCTGAATAATCGGGTCTGCCACTAGCCGGACACTTGGCGCGATGGTGGGTCGGGCGATGTCTGACGACTGCGAGGCCACGTAGTGGCGGAGCAGGCTGACGTGGAAGGCGTCGTGGATTTTCCAGTCGTCGGGTAGCAACAGTTTCGCCGTGACCGGGGTCAACATCCGAACGATGCGGAAGGGTCCCACGTAGCGGGGACGCAGTTTTGCAGGTTGGGGCAGACGAAGGTTCTTGGTGTCCAGGAGGACCATCTGCCCATCACGGAAGAGTAAGTTCCGTCGGTGCTTGTCGGCGTAGCGGCTGGCAATATTATTTGCCTTTTGAATAGACTCCGTTGCTTTGTCGCGTGCCGCTTGTAGTTGCGAAACGAATTGCTGCGATCGTGGTACCGGATTATTGGGGGTCATGGAAGAGGGTACCATGGGAACCATCCCGTAATTGAGGTAGAACGGCGGTTGATTAGTCGTCGCAGACAGGGCGTTGTTGTACGCAAACTCCAGCATGGGAAGCGAATCTTCCCACTTGGTGATGTCGGGGCAGTTCGAGCGAATCAGTTGCTCCATAGTTTGGTTTGTCCGTTCTGTTTGACCGTCGGTTTGCGGGTGGTATGACGACGAAAACTGCAGACGGATCCCGTACTGTGCCCATGTCTCCTGCCAGAACTTTGACGTGAATTTCGAGTCTCGATCACTGAAGGTAACCCATGTAGGCGTACGACGGTTGAGATGAATAGCTTTGCTTTTTCTTCGGCTGTGATCGTCGTGCGGCATGGGGCGAAATGCACCATTTTCATCAATCGGTCAACGACGACCAACACCGAGTCGTTACCACTTGCGCCAGTTGGCAGTCCAGTGACAAAGTCCATCGTCACATGTTGCAACAGTCGTTCAGGTGGCTCGAGGGGCTGTAGCAATCCAGCTGGACGTTGGCGTGATGACTTCATTGCTTGGCAGGTCGGGCAGGCGGACACGTAGCGCTGCACGTCCGACGCCATATCAGGCTAGTAGTAATTCCGCTGCAGCAGCTTCAATGTTTTGTCAACGCCGAAATGCCCGGAAAGGTTGGATTCGTGCACCTCCTGCGTCAGCAATTCTTGATAGGAAGGGTCGGTAGGAAGGTACCCAAACTCAGTTCGTACCAACTTTTAGGTAATAGCTCCCATGTGCTGTAGTGGTCCGGTGGTGTTGATTCGTTCTGAAGAAGCGATCGGTCCTATAGCCATGCTTGAACAATCCTACCAATAAAGGGTTAGAATGGGCGATAAGTACTGCTGCGGTCTGCATCGATGGGCGGGTCAGGGCGTCGGCGATGTTGTTGGCGCCCTTTTTGTATGTGATAGTGTAGCGGAAATTGGACTCGAGGTAATCGAGCCACCGGATTTGTCGCGGGTTGAGCTATAGTTGGTTGCGCATGTACTGTAATGACTTGACGTCTGTCCTGATCGTGACGTCGGCTCCCGTGAGATAACAGCGCCAGGTACGAAATTGCGTGCACGATGGCGAGCATTTCTTTGTCGTATACAGGGTAGTTGCGCTCGGGCGTCTGCATCTTCCGTGACTCGTATGCGATTGGTTGCAGCCCTTTGCCGAAGTCCTGTAGCAGGACGGCGCCGACGGCGAAATCGCTGGCGTCCGTCACGACTTTGAACGGTCGAAAATGGATCTGCCAGCCGAAGCATCGGGGGTGAACTCAAAAATTTCCTGAGCTCGTCGAAGGCCAACTGTTCTCTCTCCCCCCAAAAAAACTGCGTGCCTTTGTGCAGAAGATCGGTTAACGACCTGGTTACCCCCGCCATATTCGGTACAAAACGGCGGACGTAGTTAACGAAGTCAAGGAAACCCTGCAACTCCGTGATGTTCGTAGGTGGCTTCAATTCCGAAATCGTTGTTACTTTGCGAGGGTCAATCTTAATACCCTCCCCTGAAACTACGTGCCCCAGGAGCTCCGGCTTCAAACGTAGGAACTCACACTTAGAGCCCTTCGTAATTAGTCGGTTCTGCTGCAAGTGCCGGAACACCTCCTCCAAATCATGTAAATGCTGCTCCCGAGTCTTGCTATACACCAGGATGTCATCGAGATAAACGATAACTTTTTTGTCCAACATGTCCCGGAACACCCCGTTCATGGTGAGTTGGAACGTCGACGGTGTATTTGTCAACCCGAACGGCATCACTGTATACTCGTAACTGCCGTAGCGGGTGCAAAAATCGGTCTTCGGGCAGTCGTCGGCGGACACACGAATTTGATGGTAGCCACCTCGCAAATCGATTTTCGAGAAGAAGCGAGCCCCGCGAAGCTGATCCAGCAGGTCGTCCGCTCGCGACTTGATGGTGATCTGATTCAGCGCTCAATAGTCGATGCACATGCGCAGGCCTCCGTCTTTCTTCGGTGTGAACAGTATCGGGGCTGTGAATGGTGACGGGCTCGGCCAGATATAACCCTTCGAAAGTAGATAATTCAGTTGTTTCCGCAATTTGTCAAGCTCCGGTTGGCTGAGCCGCCACTGGCTCCGAACGGTTGGTTGTGCTCCTGGCTCTAGTTCGATCCCGTGGTCTTCCGGTCGCTGAGGTGGCAGCCCGTCGCTGAGGTCATCCGCGAAAATTTCGGGATACCTCCGAATTATGCTCGCCACGTCGTCGGGTACAGCAGCGCAGAGCGTGTCAATGTCGGCGACTTTTTCCGATGCCACCCCGTACAGCTGTATGGCGCAGCCTTGCGCTCCCTGCGTGCCCGCGGTAGACCCCCGCTTTCTTCGGGCAGTCGTCACGCCGTCTCTCCTCGCCGTTGCATTTTCCGACGCAAATCACCAGCTGTCGTTTATGCCATGAAGTCACCCACCCGAAATCTTCGCGCACAGTGACGACGATCACCACGTGCCGACGACCTCCGAAATTATCGTGCGCAACATGACGAAATCGTCCGACGCCACGTGCCGCACGCGTTATCACCGAAATTGTCGCGCGCAGTTGTCGACTACGTGCTGACGCAACTCGCACGACGATCATCTCCGTCGATCTCGGACGTGCAGTGACGACGTTCCCTTCGACGTCAGCTGCCACACAGTGTTAACTCCGAAATTGACGAAAACGCCATGCAAGTGACTTACGCATTAAATGCGACGACAGCAAAAGCTGTCCGCCACCCGGGGGGAGGGAGGCCACGGTCGATCTTGACCGTCGGGGCAAGGATCCGTCGGTGCTGCAGGAATGCCAGTGAATTTCATGGCCGCTAGGAGCAACTACCCGTTCTCCTGGCCGGCTACTGCGCTACTCCTGTCACCACGGCATCCTTCCCTGTCCCCCCCCCGAGGGGTAATACACTCTAAAAGACGGGGAACCTAGGAAATTAGGCTCTGATACCAAGTGTTATGAGTTGTACTAAGAAGAGTGCGCGGAAGACTTTATAAAATGGATGAAAGTACCGAATCACGAGAATGATAAAGAAGCGAGCATTTATAGGGTCTAAACCGTGCTAGGCGAGGGCCTCGGGACGTGCGAGGCTTGGAAGTGTCGCGATTGGTGCGGGGCGACTCGGCGCTGGTTCGGTACGAAAGTGTAGGCCGAGCCACACTGACGCGAAGTGCTCGGGCTGTCCTCGCTAGGAGCTGCTTCTACAGTAATGAATTCATGTTCATTACATCTACCCTGGACTGGCGACTCAAGATTCGTTGCAACATTTGGTCCATTTATCCAGGGTGGCGTATAAGTGTACATCAAAGTACTCATCGTGCAAATACAGTATAGTGAATAAGCACTAAGTGGAATGTGTCGGCCATAAATAGCTCCGCTGAGCTTTGTGAAGCATACCTATTGTTCTGCTTTAGCAACAACCACAGATTAAAATTCCATACAACTCTATCAAGCAAACGGTACTCTTTTTTCTCAAGGAGTTTCTGTATTCTGTCATAAAGCCAAGCCCAAGACCATCCTCAATGATTATGGCTTAACAAGATTAAATAGTCCAACACAAGTTGGACATGATTCTTCAGAGATGGTGTTGAATATAACAAGACCGAGCCACGGCGGTGGGAATAGCCCGAGTCGCGACACGGCGATGCGCAGGCGGGCCATGGAAGACGCTTGTCATGAAGGGGCATACCGGTACCAACAGGCTCGCTTCATTTATTTTGGTTTTCCAGGCTTTTGTTTATTCGCTAGAGTTCAGGAGCATGTGAGGGGCGTGGGGCGCAGAGGGGTGTGAGCCAGAGGTCAAGGATGGCGAGGGTGACGGGCCAGGCGTAGTGTGTGCTGTCGGGGCACAGGTCTGGTCGTGGTAGAGTCAGCCCCATCATGCCCATCGCACTGGGTGCCCCGGGCTGTGTGGACGGTAGGCGCCTGACAGGGGGGGGTGTGGAGGGCAGAGGGAGGAAGATGGGCGGGGCCAGGCGTACTGTGTCCTGGTGGCCTTGGCAGAGCCACCATCATCATGCCCATCCCACCCCACTGCGCTCACTGGGAGCCCCGGGTCGTGTGGAACTGGCTGGAGCAGAAACGAGGGGGATTAGGAGGGCGGCAATGGGAGCAGCATCATGGGCAGGTCGGGGGTGGGTTCTCCATGCGGTTGAAAAGGAAGCAGTGCGGTGTGAGGGTGGAAGGTGCGGTGAAGAGGAGCGACATGGCGCCGACAGTGGCAGCATACCAGCACACCGGGGCGCTTTGGGGTGCTCTGGGGCGCTCTTGGAAATGAATGTGACCCAGTACAGACAGATGAGCCTGGTACAGACAGATGAGCCTGGTACAGACAGATGAGCCTGGTGGGACTGGGGCACCGGACGGAACGTGACTTGAAGGCATGTGACACTACACTCCCAGCAGCGCACCTGAGGAGCTCCTCTTCAAACGCCACGGCACGCGCATTGTTGCTGACGGCGATGAACTCGGGCGGCTTGCTGTCCTCCCTCGCCGCCCACGGCCCCAGCAGTGTCACGGCTGAGCGGTCCCTCATGGCTGCTAGCAGCGGAGGGAGCAGGTTGGACTCTGCATGGTGGCAGGCATGGCGCAGCGCATAGACACCAAGGGAGGTGAGCCCACTGATTGATACAGTTGCTGCTCAAGGGTGCTGAGGGTCTGCCATGACTGCTGAGGGTCTGCCATGACTGCCGAGGGTCTGCCCAGCAGAGCACCTACCCAGCAGAGCACCTACCCAGCTGAGCACCTACCCAGCTGAGCACCTACCCAGCAGAGCACCTACCCAGCTGAGCACCTACCCAGCTGAGCACCTACCCAGCTGAGCACCTACCCAGCAGAGCTCCAAAGGCGTGGGCGGTGGGTTGCTGAACGAGGTCGTGCAGAGTGGTGCCCACCAGCGCCATGTCATACTCGCCCTTCCTCCCCTCCCTGCCGCTGCTGCCACCCCTGCTGCTCTCTTCGCTGCTGCCCTCCCCACTGCTGCTGCTACTACTGCTGCTGTCCCCACTGCTGTTACTGCTCTCATCATCGCTGGTGCGAGCAGCGCTGCTCTCATGATGGCGCGAGGCAAAGAGGGCGAGCGCTGGCCCCACAAGGGCGGGGTGGCTCATCCACGCGGGGAACACGGGCTTCATGGCGCCGCACTGCGACACGTATGTCAGGTTGAACGCCCAGGAGGGGCTGCCCGCTGCTGCCTTCACGTTGTACCTGGTGGGTGGGTGCGGAGGGTGGGTTGGCAGAGCGGTCAGATAGGGGCGGGAAAGACAGGGATGGGAACACGGACGCCACACTGCGACACGTACGTGAGGTGGAAGGCAGAGGGGAGGCTGCCCGCTGCTGCCTTCACGTTGTACCTGGTGGGAGTGGGGCGGCCATGGATGAAAGCGCGGGTTGAGATGGGATGGGATGGGCTGAAATTGGTTTGGGATGGGTTGGGATGGTCTTCGCACGTACAAGGCGCGGACATAGCCTTGAAGCACGTACAGGGCGCGGCCATAGCCTTGAAGCACGTACAGGGCGCGGCCATAGCCTTGAAGCACGTACAGGGCGCGGCCATAGCCTTGAAGCACGTACAGGGCGCGGCCATAGCCTTGAAGCACGTACAGGGCGCGGCCATAGCCTTGAAGCACGTACAGGGCGCGGCCATAGCCTTGAAGCACGTACAGGGCGCGGCCATAGCCTTGAAGCACGTACAGGGCGCGGCCATAGCCTTGAAGCACGTACAGGGCGCGGCCATAGCCTTGAAGCACGTACAGGGCGCGGCCATAGCCTTGAAGCACGTACAGGGCGCGGCCATAGCCGTGAAGCACGTACAGGGCGCGGCCATAGCCTTGAAGCACGTACAGGGCGCGGCCATAGCCTTGAAGCACGTACAGGGCGCGGCCATAGCCTTGAAGCACGTACAGGGCGCGGCCATAGCCTTGAAGCACGTACAGGGCGCGGCCATAGCCTTGAAGCACGTACAGGGCGCGGCCATAGCCTTGAAGCACGTACAGGGCGCGGCCATAGCCTTGAAGCACGTACAGGGCGCGGCCATAGCCTTGAAGCACGTACAGGGCGCGGCCATAGCCTTGAAGCACGTACAGGGCGCGGCCATAGCCTTGAAGCACGTACAGGGCGCGGCCATAGCCTTGAAGCACGTACAGGGCGCGGCCATAGCCTTGAAGCACGTACAGGGCGCGGCCATAGCCTTGAAGCACGTACAGGGCGCGGCCATAGCCTTGAAGCACGTACAGGGCGCGGCCATAGCCTTGAAGCACGTACAGGGCGCGACCATAGCCTTGAAGCACGTACAGGGCGCGACCATAGCCTTGAAGCACGTACAGGGCGCGGCCATAGCCTTGAAGCACGTACAGGGCGCGACCATAGCCTTGAAGCACGTACAGGGCGCGGCCATAGCCTTGAAGCACGTACAGGGCGCGGCCATAGCCTTGAAGCACGTACAGGGCGCGGCCATAGCCTTGAAGCACGTACAGGGCGCGGCCATAGCCTTGAAGCACGTACAGGGCGCGGCCATAGCCTTGAAGCACGTACAGGGCGCGGCCATAGCCGTGAAGCACGTACAGGGCGCGGCCATAGCCGTGAAGCACGTACAGGGCGCGGCCATAGCCTTGAAGCACGTACAGGGCGCGGCCATAGCCTTGAAGCACGTACAGGGCGCGGCCATAGCCTTGAAGCACGTACAGGGCGCGGCCATAGCCTTGAAGCACGTACAGGGCGCGGCCATAGCCTTGAAGCACGTACAGGGCGCGGCCATAGCCTTGAAGCACGTACAGGGCGCGGCCATAGCCTTGAAGCACGTACAGGGCGCGGCCATAGCCTTGAAGCACGTACAGGGCGCGGCCATAGCCTTGAAGCACGTACAGGGCGCGGCCATAGCCTTGAAGCACGTACAGGGCGCGGCCATAGCCTTGAAGCACGTACAGGGCGCGGCCATAGCCTTGAAGCACGTACAGGGCGCGGCCATAGCCTTGAAGCACGTACAGGGCGCGGCCATAGCCTTGAAGCACGTACAGGGCGCGGCCATAGCCTTGAAGCACGTACAGGGCGCGGCCATAGCCTTGAAGCACGTACAGGGCGCGGCCATAGCCTTGAAGCACGTACAGGGCGCGGCCATAGCCTTGAAGCACGTACAGGGCGCGGCCATAGCCTTGAAGCACGTACAGGGCGCGGCCATAGCCTTGAAGCACGTACAGGGCGCGGCCATAGCCTTGAAGCACGTACAGGGCGCGGCCATAGCCTTGAAGCACGTACAGGGCGCGACCATAGCCTTGAAGCACGTACAGGGCGCGGCCATAGCCTTGAAGCACGTACAGGGCGCGGCCATAGCCTTGAAGCACGTACAGGGCGCGGCCATAGCCTTGAAGCACGTACAGGGCGCGGCCATAGCCTTGAAGCACGTACAGGGCGCGGCCATAGCCTTGAAGCACGTACAGGGCGCGGCCATAGCCTTGAAGCACGTACAGGGCGCGGCCATAGCCGTGAAGCACGTACAGGGCGCGGCCATAGCCTTGAAGCACGTACAGGGCGCGGCCATAGCCTTGAAGCACGTACAGGGCGCGGCCATAGCCTTGAAGCACGTACAGGGCGCGGCCATAGCCTTGAAGCACGTACAGGGCGCGGCCATAGCCTTGAAGCACGTACAGGGCGCGGCCATAGCCTTGAAGCACGTACAGGGCGCGGCCATAGCCTTGAAGCACGTACAGGGCGCGGCCATAGCCTTGAAGCACGTACAGGGCGCGGCCATAGCCTTGAAGCACGTACAGGGCGCGACCATAGCCTTGAAGCACGTACAGGGCGCGGCCATAGCCTTGAAGCACGTACAGGGCGCGGCCATAGCCTTGAAGCACGTACAGGGCGCGGCCATAGCCTTGAAGCACGTACAGGGCGCGGCCATAGCCTTGAAGCACGTACAGGGCGCGGAGATAGCCTTGAAGCACGTACAGGGCGCGGCCATAGCCTTGAAGCACGTACAGGGCGCGGCCATAGCCTTGAAGCACGTACAGGGCGCGGCCATAGCCTTGAAGCACGTACAGGGCGCGGCCATAGCCTTGAAGCACGTACAGGGCGCGGCCATAGCCTTGAAGCACGTACAGGGCGCGGCCATAGCCTTGAAGCACGTACAGGGCGCGGCCATAGCCTTGAAGCACGTACAGGGCGCGGCCATAGCCTTGAAGCACGTACAGGGCGCGGCCATAGCCTTGAAGCACGTACAGGGCGCGGCCATAGCCTTGAAGCACGTACAGGGCGCGGCCATAGCCTTGAAGCACGTACAGGGCGCGACCATAGCCTTGAAGCACGTACAGGGCGCGGCCATAGCCTTGAAGCACGTACAGGGCGCGGCCATAGCCTTGAAGCACGTACAGGGCGCGGCCATAGCCTTGAAGCACGTACAGGGCGCGGCCATAGCCTTGAAGCACGTACAGGGCGCGGCCATAGCCTTGAAGCACGTACAGGGCGCGGCCATAGCCTTGAAGCACGTACAGGGCGCGGCCATAGCCTTGAAGCACGTACAGGGCGCGACCATAGCCTTGAAGCACGTACAGGGCGCGGCCATAGCCTTGAAGCACGTACAGGGCGCGGCCATAGCCTTGAAGCACGTACAGGGCGCGGCCATAGCCTTGAAGCACGTACAGGGCGCGGCCATAGCCTTGAAGCACGTACAGGGGGCGGCCATAGCCTTGAAGCACGTACAGGGCGCGGCCATAGCCTTGAAGCACGTACAGGGCGCGGCCATAGCCTTGAAGCACGTACAGGGCGCGGCCATAGCCTTGAAGCACGTACAGGGCGCGGCCATAGCCTTGAAGCACGTACAGGGCGCGGCCATAGCCTTGAAGCACGTACAGGGCGCGATCATAGCCTTGAAGCACGTACAGGGCGCGGCCATAGCCTTGAAGCACGTACAGGGCGCGGCCATAGCCTTGAAGCACGTACAGGGCGCGGCCATAGCCTTGAAGCACGTACAGGGCGCGGCCATAGCCTTGAAGCACGTACAGGGCGCGGCCATAGCCTTGAAGCACGTACAGGGCGCGGCCATAGCCTTGAAGCACGTACAGGGCGCGGCCATAGCCTTGAAGCACGTACAGGGCGCGGCCATAGCCTTGAAGCACGTACAGGGCGCGACCATAGCCTTGAAGGACGTACAGGGCGCGGCCATAGCCTTGAAGCACGTACAGGGCGCGGCCATAGCCTTGAAGCACGTACAGGGCGCGGCCATAGCCTTGAAGCACGTACAGGGCGCGGCCATAGCCTTGAAGCACGTACAGGGCGCGACCATAGCCTTGAAGCACGTACAGGGCGCGGCCATAGCCTTGAAGCACGTACAGGGCACGGCCATAGCCTTGAAGCACGTACAGGGCGCGGCCATAGCCTTGAAGCACGTACAGGGCGCGGCCATAGCCTTGAAGCACGTACAGGGGGCGGCCATAGCCTTGAAGCACGTACAGGGCGCGGCCATAGCCTTGAAGCACGTACAGGGCGCGGCCATAGCCTTGAAGCACGTACAGGGCGCGGCCATAGCCTTGAAGCACGTACAGGGCGCGGCCATAGCCTTGAAGCACGTACAGGGCGCGGCCATAGCCTTGAAGCACGTACAGGGCGCGGCCATAGCCTTGAAGCACGTACAGGGGGCGGCCATAGCCTTGAAGCACGTACAGGGCGCGGCCATAGCCTTGAAGCACGTACAGGGCGCGGCCATAGCCTTGAAGCACGTACAGGGCGCGGCCATAGCCTTGAAGCACGTACAGGGCGCGGCCATAGCCTTGAAGCACGTACAGGGCGCGGCCATAGCCTTGAAGCACGTACAGGGCGCGGCCATAGCCTTGAAGCACGTACAGGGCGCGGCCATAGCCTTGAAGCACGTACAGGGCGCGGCCATAGCCTTGAAGCACGTACAGGGCGCGGCCATAGCCTTGAAGCACGTACAGGGCGCGGCCATAGCCTTGAAGCACGTACAGGGCGCGGCCATAGCCTTGAAGCACGTACAGGGCGCGGCCATAGCCTTGAAGCACGTACAGGGCGCGGCCATAGCCTTGAAGCACGTACAGGGCGCGACCATAGCCTTGAAGCACGTACAGGGCGCGGCCATAGCCTTGAAGCACGTACAGGGCGCGGCCATAGCCTTGAAGCACGTACAGGGCGCGGCCATAGCCTTGAAGCACGTACAGGGCGCGGCCATAGCCTTGAAGCACGTACAGGGGGCGGCCATAGCCTTGAAGCACGTACAGGGCGCGGCCATAGCCTTGAAGCACGTACAGGGCGCGGCCATAGCCTTGAAGCACGTACAGGGCGCGGCCATAGCCTTGAAGCACGTACAGGGCGCGGCCATAGCCTTGAAGCACGTACAGGGCGCGGCCATAGCCGTTGAAGTTCTCCCCGTGGAAGAAGAAGGTGGAGCCCGGCTGCTGGCACACGCCTGTTGACATCACCTCGCCCGTGCTGCTGTTGATTGGCGGGTAGATGGACCCGTTGCCACGTGGCACACTGCCACAGGCCAGCATGTTGGGCCAAAACATCTGTTTTGAGGAGGGAGAGTGTGCGGCGAGGGGGGCGGGTCGGGAAGAAGAAACGAAAGAAGAGGACAGCATGGTGTGGGGGGAGAGGTGTTGGTGTGTAGTGGGTAATGAGAGGCAGTGGTGGCGGAAGTGGATCAAGACAAAGGAGAAGAGGGGAGGAGAGAAAGTAAGAAAAGGAGAGAGGAAACAGTAGAAACGAGTTGTCCAACCTAGGTGGCTCCTGCAGCAGCACATCACACAGCTGTGCACAGCTCACCTCTGACTTTACTGCGTTGTGTCTTTGACACCTGCCATGGAAGTAGTCGCCTTGGGTGGGTTAACCACCTTGGGCTTGCCGCCTCACCTTGGGCTTGCCGCCTCACCTTGGGCTTGCCGCCTCACCTTGGGCTTGCCGCCTCACCTTGGGCTTGCCGCCTCACCTTGGGCTTGCCGCCTCACCTTGTGTTAAAAAGCTAGAAGAGATACATTGAATAATGAGCCAAGAGGCCCTTTAGTACAAACAATGAGCAAGAGAGAGATGAAAGGGAAGCTTACCCTATTGGCCAATAAGTTGGCCAATGGGTGAGCTTGCTTGTGACCCAAGCAACCACAAATGTGTGTTGGTTGGGATTGGTTGAGCTAGGGACCAATCCCAACCAACCACAAAATGTGGTTGGAGGGTACACTAAACAACCCCCAATTTATAAGTGTACTACAGATCTAATTCTAGCCTATGTATGTTGTACAAATTATGAAATTACAACACAACCCCCCAACATGCATAAGGCTAGAAGGCTAGAATCAAGAGGCGGGAGGCGACTTAGGAGGAGTGAGGCCAAGAAGACGAAGTAGGAAAGAGTGAGCGACATGAGGAAGAGCTTTTGTGAAGATGTCGGCAAGGTTGGCCGCCGAGTCAACCTTGTCGAGCCGAAGGTGCCCCGCCTGAACAAGATCGCGAATGAAGAAATGACGGAGCTCAATGTGCTTGGAACGCCCGTGAAACACGGCATCTTTGGTGAGGTGAATGGTACTGGCATTGTCACACCAAATGGTGGGACAGCGCTGGGGGGCACCAAGTTCCTCAAGGAGGAAGGTGAGCCAGCGGGCCTCTTGCGCAGCCATGGTGGCGGCATACAACTCCGCCTCGCAGGAGGAGAGGGCGACAGCCGAGGAGCGGGTGGAGCGCCAGCTGATAAGGCCGCTGCCAAGAGAGAAGCCATAGCCCTGGGAGGAGCGACGATCTGGCTGGGAATCAGCCCAGGAGGAGTCACTGTAGCCGCTGAGGGTAGGTGGGGAGGGGCCGCCGAGGGTAAGGACATAGTCCTTGGTGCCACGAAGGTACCGGAGGACACGCTTGGCGGCCTGCCAGTGCTCTTCCGTATGCTTGCCTGCGCCAACAAAACGAGCGAGGACGCTGATGGGGTAGGCAAGGTCAGGGCGAGTGGAGACCATGGCGTACATGAGGGAGCCGATGAGCTCGGGATAAGGATGGGAGGAGGCTGAGGGGGAGGTGGGTGGAGAGAGGTGGTGCCCGACAGAAAGAGGAGTAGGTTGGGCGCCGCCGCGGACCATGTCAAACCGCTCCAAGACCTGCTGCAAGTAATGACCCTGGGAGAGAGAGATGGTGCGGGCGGAGCGATCGCGGGTGATTGTCATGCCCAGGTAATGCTGCAATTCGCCCAAGTCCTTGCACTTGAGACGGCTGCCCAACTCAGCCTTAACACGCTCCAACTCGCTGAGGTCGGCAGTGAGTAGAATCATGTCATCGACATAGACAAGGATGTAGAAGGGGGAGGGGGAGGCGCGGAGGAAGAGGCTGGCGTCAGAACGGGAGGTGCGGAATCCAAGTTCAGCAAGGGTGGCGGCAAGCTTAGCATGCCACTCCCTCGGGGCCTGTCGGAGCCCATACACAGGGCGACGCAGCTGCCAGACAGAGTCCGCAGGGAAGGGAAGGTGAAAACCGGCAGGACGCTCCATGTAGATAAGCTCGCGGAGGACGCCTTGGAGGAAGGCGTTAGAGACGTCCATCGAGTGGATCTCCATATTGAGGCGAGCGGCGAGGTCGAGCACGGCGCGAACAGTAGCGGGCTTGGCAGTGGGGGAGAAGGTATCGAAGAAGTCAAAACCATACCGCTGCGTGAACCCCTTGGCGCAGTAACGAGCCTTGTAGACGGGCGGCTCCCCTGGCAGTTGTTTGACGCGAAACACCCACTTCCCCTTCACCACGTTCGTAGAGGAGGGAGGGCGAGGCACATCAACAAAGGAGGAGTTGGCGACAAAGGCCTCCAGCTCCTTGATAATGGCGGCGAGCCAGAGTGGGGCGTCGGGGCAAGCCATGGCCTCCTCATACGTGGTAGGGATGAAAACGGAGGGAGCAGAGGAGAATGCGAAGACAGGTGTCCCAGAAAGGTCGAAGGTGATGGGTAGAAGGGAAGGGTCACAGAGGTGGAGGTCAAGGAACTCCTCATGGGAGTCCTCAGAGAGGGAGGGTGTAAGTCTGAAGAATGCCATGAGACTGGCAATAGGAGGATATTTGGTTGTTAAGGAACTCACCACCACCATCAGAGTGAAGGCGGCGAACAGGGCGCCCAAAATGGGTGTTTGCTCGCTCGAGCCAGGCGATGATCGCAGCCGGGGCATCTGCCTTCGTCCGAAGGAGAGAGACGGACGAGTACCGACTGTGATCATCGACGAGTACGAGGAGGTATCGATGGCCCTGGCGAGTGGGAGAGGGATTGGGGCCCCAGAGGTCCATGTGAACAAGATCAAGTGGCTGAGCAGCAGCGGAGGGGGAGCTCCGGTGCGGCTGCTGCTTGAGCTTGCTCTGAACGCAGACGGTGCAGGGGGGGGCAGGGGATTTGGGGAGAGGAGGGAGGGAGGAGGGGAGACCATGGAGGAGTCCGGAGGAAACAGAGGAGCGTAGAGTAGCGAAGTTAGGGTGACCTAGCCTGTGATGGAGGAGGACGGCAGGGTGGGAGAGGGAGCGACAGGAGCAAGAGGAGTCAGGGGGGGGGCGTGAAGGGAGGTCCGGGTTAGTGGGAGGGAGAGGAGGGGGTGGGATGAGAGGGTGGAGGGGAGGACGAGAGATGACCTGACAGGAGGGGAGGCGAGGAACACGAAGGGTGTACAGACGGGAGCGAGGGCAAAATGGAATGCGAGAAATGAACTGACCGGTGGCGGAATGGTAGAGAGCGCAATAGTTAGCATAAGCTGGGAATACTGTGGTGATACCGGCTTGTTGAAGGGACCTTTGCGAGAGGAGATTAGCGCGAAGAGAGGGTATGTGGAGACCGGTGACAGTGCCTGAGGGGAAGAGTGGGCAGGGGAGAGTCGAGGTGTTATGGCAGGGGATAGAGAAGCTGCTATCGGCGCCAAGGAGGGAGGTAGGCGTTGGGAGGGGGCGCAAGGTGCCAGCATCGCGAAGAACTGTGTCAGTGGCGCCGCTGTCAAGGACAAAGTCGACAGTGGAGGGGAGGGAGGAGGAAGGGACAGAGGACTGGAACGCAGTTTCTTTAGTGCTAGAGGAGTATGTGGCAGGGGCAGCTGATGTGGCTTGATTGACCATACCAGCAATACCAACGGATGAGAGAGGTGGGACATTGCTTGAAGTGGCGGAGCTTGTGGAACAATGCGGAACTGAGTTCTGCTGGGAAGTTGGGGGAGGAGGAGGAAGAGGCAGCTGCGCTTGTGCGCTAAGGTGCTGCTGCAGGCGGTGAAGCAACTGCTGGAGCTGGAGGAGGAGGTGCCAGAGCTGCTGCTGCTGCTGCTGCTGCTGCTGCTGCTGCTGCTGCTGCTGCTGCTGCTGCTGCTGCTGCTGCTGCTGCTGCTGCTGCTGCTGCTGCTGCTGCTGCTGCTGCTGCTGCTGCTGCTGCTGCTGCTGCTGCTGCTGCTGCTGCTGCTGCTGCTACTGCTGCTGCTGCTGGTGCTGCTGGTGCCGGTGCTGCTGCTGCTGCTGCTGCTGCTGCTGCCGCTGCCGCTGCCGCTGCCGCTGCCGCTGCCGCTGCCGCTGCCGCTGCTGCTGCTGCTGCTGCTGCTGCTGCTGCTGCTGCTGCTGCTGCTGCTGCTGAGGAGGAGGAGGAGAGAAGGGTGGACTCGGGGCATGGTGGGCTTGGGTGGAGATTTTGCACTGAAGTCCCCGAGTCGGGCCATAGCGAGGCACATATTCACGAGGAGAGAAGGCTGCTGCTGCGCCGCAGCCTGCGCTCAAACCCCTGATACCACAATATCCTGCGAGTCTCCCTTGACCACCACCACAGCTACCACTATGCCCTCCTCCATGCCCACCGGCACCACTTCTGCTGCATGCCAGGGCGACTATTGCCATGGAGGGAGCAATGTGAGTGTGGGCGGTTACGGCATGGCGCAGGCGAGCAGGGCATGAAGGTGTGCGGTATGCGTTTGCAAATGTGCGGTATGCCGGGGAGGTGGGCAGGGGGCGGACGAGGGGACGGGGGACAGCGAGCGGGGAAGGAGGGCGTGCGACGAGTGCGCGGACGGGGAGGGCGCGGACGAGCAGGGCGCGCGGACGGGCAGGGCGCGGACGAGCAGAGCGCGCGGACGGGCAGGGCGCGGACGAGCAGGGCGTGCGGACGGGCAGGGCGCGGACGAGCAGGGCGTGCGGACGGGCAGGGCGCGGACGAGCAGGGTGTGCGGACGGGCTGGGCGCGGACGCGAAGGGCGGACGAGCAGGGCGCGCGGACGGGCACGGCGCGGACGAGCAGGGCGCGCGGACGGGCAGGGCGCGGACGAGCAGGGCGTGCGGACGGGCAGGGCGCGGACGAGCAGGGCGTGCGGACGGGCAGGGCGCGGACGAGCAGAGATGGGCGCGAAATGGTCAGATTTCAGCGCGGGAGATGCAGATCTGGTCGCGCGGAGGGCAGATCTGGGCGCGCGGAGGGCAGGTCTGGGCGCGCGGAGTGCAGATCTGGACGTGCGGAGGGCAGATCTGGGTGGGCGGAGTGCAGATCTGGGCGCGCGGAGTGCAGATCTGGGTGCGAAATGTTCAGATCTGGGCGCGGGAGGAGGAGATCTGGTGGCGCGGAATCCAGATCTGGGCGCGGAATGATCAGATCTAGGCGCGGGAGGAGTAGATCTGGTCGCAGGGAGTGCAGATCTGGGCGCTGGAGTTGCAGATCTGAGCGCGGGGAATGCAGATCTGGGCGCTGGAGTTGCAGATCTGAGCGCGGGGAATGCAGATCTGGGCGCTGGAGTTGCAGATCTGGACGTGCCTTGGAGGGCAGCGCCTTAGGGGGCGCACGGGGAGGGAGGACAGCGCCTTAAGGGTGCGTGAAGGGAGGGCAGCTCCGTGGGTGGGGCTAGATCTGAGGAACGGGGAGGAATAGATGTGAGCTCGGGAGGAGTAGATCTAAGCTCGGGAGGAGTAGATGTGAGCTCGGGAGGAGTAGATCTGAGCTCGGGAGGAGTAGATCTGAGCTCGGGAGGAGTAGATGTGAGCTCGGGAGGAGTAGATCTGAGCTCGGGAGGAGTAGATCTGAGCTCGGGAGGAGTAGATGTGAGCTCGGGAGGAGTAGATCTGAGCTCGGGGGGGATAGATCTGAGCTCGGGAGGAGTAGATGTGAGCTTGGGAGGAGTAGATCTGAGCTTGGGACGAGTAGATGTGAGCTCGGGAGGAGTAGATCGGAGCTCGAGAGGAGTAGATCTGAGCTTGGGAGCACCGTAGTAGGACTAGGTCTGAGGGACGGGGAGGAGAGGGTGGCCTTAGGATCGAGGGATTAAGGCGTGAGCCAATAGCTCATGATACCATGTTGAAAAGCTAGAAGAGATACATTGAATAATGAGCCAAGAGGCCCTTTAGTACAAACAATGAGCAAGAGAGAGATGAAAGGGAAGCTTACCCTATTGGCCAATAAGTTGGCCAATGGGTGAGCTTGCTTGTGACCCAAGCAACCACAAATGTGTGTTGGTTGGGATTGGTTGAGCTAGGGACCAATCCCAACCAACCACAAAATGTGGTTGGAGGGTACACTAAACAACCCCCAATTTATAAGTGTACTACAGATCTAATTCTAGCCTATGTATGTTGTACAAATTATGAAATTACAACACCTTGGGCTTGCCGCCTCACCTTGGGCTTGCCGCCTCACCTTGGGCTTGCCGCCTCACCTTGGGCTTGGCAGCGAACTTGGTGAGGAAGGCGGTGCGGGAGGGGAAGCGGAGGAGGAGGCGCAGGAAGCCAAAGGTGTAGCGCAGCTGGGAGTCGCCCAGGAAGAGCAGCGAGCGGCCGTTGAAGCACGCACGCAGGGAGGGGGGGGAGAGGCGGCGCAGCCGGCACGCGTGGGGCTGCCAGAGGTGGCCCAACCAGTAGCCGGAGTGGTGGGATGCGGTCAGGAGCGGTGGCGTGCAGTAAGGTAGGGTGGCTCTGAGGAAGAGGGGGATCGGGGGGAGAGGAACGGGGGAAAGGCGAGGTGAGATGAGGCATGCGCGGGGCTGCCAGCGATGCCCCCACCTGTAGCCCAAGTGGTGGGATGCGGTGAGGAGAGGAGGGGGGCGTGCATTAAGGCAGGGAGGCTGAAAGGGGGGAGGAAGAGGAAGAGGGGAGTTGGGGGGTTGGAGGGTGGAAGAAGGATGGGTGCAGAGACGAAGAAGGATGGGTGCAGAGACGAAGAAGGATGGGTGCAGAGACGAAGAGAGGTTTTGAGGGGAACAAGGATGAGGGTCGGGGAGGCAAGTTGTGGCATAAGAACCAGTGGGAGGCGAAGCAAGAGGCATGGAGGGAAGCACGGAGGTGCTGAGGGGAGGGGATAAAGCACGAGGCGGGGTATGCGTAGGAGGAGGCTCCTCGAGACGTGGTTTCGGGCCAGCAGAGTGGTAGCGGTATGATCAGAAGTGTGTGTGGTGCGGAGCAGTGAAGAGAGGTGGCAGGCTGAGAGAGGTGGCAGGCTGAGAGAAGGAGAGCGTTGAGAGATAAGAAAGAGGGGAGAGGAATGGTTTGAAGTGAGAAGAGAGAGGAGATGTATAACCTGCTGTGTAACTAAAGAAGGACCATTCGAAGAGGGGTGAGGAGGTTGGATGGGTTGAGAAGGTTGGATGGGGTGAGTGGAGAGAGAAGGAACGTGGTGTGAGAGCAGCGAGATAGGAACGTGGTGTGAGAGCAGCGAGATAGGAACGTGGTGTGAGAGCAGCGAGATAGGAGTGAGGTAACTCAGGGCGTTGCAGTGCGGTGAGGTCAGCTGCGACACACTTGAGCAGTCCCCTGCACGCCCCATGGCATGGCATGTGAGGCACCTGTGTGCGTGAAGGGAGAAGGTGGGCCGTGCCCATGCTTCAATGGCCTGCCAGTGCACCACCGTGTAGCTGCAAAAGGGGAGGGGGGGAGGCGGGGGGAAGATAGGGGAAGGAGGGAGGAGGAAGAGGGGAGGAAGGGTGAAGGAGGGGGGAGGAAGAGGGGAGGAAGGGTGAAGGAGGGGGGAGAAATCGGATTAATGGGAAGCGATGGAGGGAAATTGATGGTGATACAGCCATGCCGAGTGCATGTTGACTTGGGCATGCCACCCGTGCCACCCACCCATGCCACCCACCCATGCCACCCACCCATGCATGCACCCATGCATGCACCCATGCATGCACAAGTATGTTTCCCATTCCTGCAAGGAAGCTACGTGAACCAGCACATCCCCTAACTCTCCCGTCCCCCCTTGGACTTCGCCCTTCCGCCTCACTGTTTAAGCCCCCCCAGTGAACGTGCCCCTTCCATCCTCTCCCCCAATCTCCCCCCAAACCCCCCTCTTCCCATGTCTCTCTCCTCTCCCCGGCAGGCAGAGGGCGTTCCTGCTGGCCTTCGTCGCGCTGCAGCGCCGCCACGGCACCACTGACGGCCACGCTGATGCCGAGGAGGGGGCAGCGGCAGCGGCAGTACCAGCAGTGGGAGCAGCGCGGGTGTGGCGGTGCAGGGCAGTGCACGCATGACGGAGGTGCCGGTGGCTGTGAGCGCCCAGGCCAGGGCAGTTGCTGGGCGGGCGGCCGTGCTGGTGGAGGCGTGGGAGCAGGGCGGGGAGGGGGGGCAGGGAGGACAGGGGGAGGGCGGGGAGACAGGGGGAAACGCGGAGAAGGCGGAGGTGGAGGAAGGAGGGGGCGTGGATGTGCGCATGGCAGCGCGGGTGACATACCACCCTGGCAACTCGTCCCACCAGGTCAACACCCTCCCACCCTCCCACCCTCCCACCCTCCCACCCTCCCACCCTCCCACCCACGCGTCCCTCCCACCCACGCGTCCCTCCCACCCACGCGTCCCTCCCACCCACGCGTCCCTCCCACCCACGCGTCACTTCCCATGGGACGATGCCACCCTCTCCGCCATGTCCTCGCATCCAGGCTACTCTACCATTTCCCTCTCCGCTGCTTAGCCCGCCACACACCTCATCGCGCACCGCTGCCTGCTGCGTCTCTCTCCTCCTCTCACCTGCCGCTACTCCCTTGCACCTCGCTCCCCATCACTCCGCCTGCACGTCACCTGTGCTTCCACCTCACCCCGCCTGCCTCTTCCCGCATCTCCTGCCCATCGGTGTCGCCTCACCCCATCCCCTCCCATCCCCTGCCATCCCCCCCCCACCCCCAGGTGTGCTACCAGCTGCCCCTGCCCGGCTGCTACACCCTCTCGCTGCACCTGCTCTTCTCCGCCACCTCCCTCCTCCTGCGCTCCAACGCACGCACCGCCTTCGACGGGGGTTCTCCAAGTGAGGCAGGGGGGAGATGGGGACGGGGTGTGGGTGGGGGGGAAGAGGGGGGTGTGTGGGGGGGAAGAGGGGTGTTTGGGTGAGGCAGGAGCAACAAGGAAAGGAAGGGGCGGAGGCACGAAAGAGTGGATGATGATGATTGGTGGGTGCAGATAGATGCAATGGGAAGGAGACAGACACACGGGCACAGCGAGATGCACGAGCACAGCGAGATGCACGAGCACAGCGAGATGCACGAGCACAGCGAAATGCATGGGCACAGCGAAATGCATGGGCACAGCGAAATGCATGGGCACAGCGAAATGCATGGGCACAGCGAGATGCATGGGCACAGCGAGATGCATGGGCACAGCGAAATGCATGGGCACAGCGAAAAGCATGGGCACAGCGAAATGCATAGGCACAGCGAAATGCATGGGCACAGCGAAATGCATGGGCACAGCGAAATGCATGGGCACAGCGAAATGCATGGGCACAGCGAAATGCATGGGCACGCAGCCATGGCGTATGCGCAGCAGCGGCGTACCTGCACCCATTGTCAAATGGCCTCCCATTGGCGTCCAGTGCTGCACGGCGCACACACAGAGGAGAGCAGGAATGGTTGAAAAGGCACGACGTGATGGAGATGAGATGAGAGCACCCCACCGCACAAGGAGATGAGAGCACCCCACCGCACAAGGATATGAGATAACCTTCCCAATCACAGCCCCCCACCACAGCCCCCACTGGCCACACACAGCCCCCACTGGCCACACACAGCCCCCACTGGCCACACACAGCCCCCACTGGCCACACACAGCCCCACACACAGCCCCTACACTCCGCAGCATCTCCGCTCCTCTTCTCACAACATGGCGTAGCATGTCAAAATGCAGCATGCTGCACGGAGCGTGAATGGCTTCTCTAACAATGTCAACTTAGCTCATCCGCCTCTCCCATAGGTTCACCGCCGTAAGTCTGACCTCTCCCCCCTCCCCATTCCCCCACCCCTTCCCCTTTCCCCCCTCCCCCCTCTCCCCTCTCCCACCTCCCCCCTCCCCCCTCTCCTCTCCTCTCCCCCCTCCCCCCCCCTCCCGTCTCCCCTCTCACCCTCTCCCCTCCCTCTCCTCACCTCACCTCGCACGGTGAAGCACATCTCGTCATTCACCCCCGCCTCCACCACGCAACCCTGCCCGCACTCCCCCTTCCCCTCCCTCTCCACCTGCACGCGTCCAAATGCAACGTGTTCCTCCGCCTGCCATGCGCGCACGTCCTCCTCTGTCAGCGCAGCGCCCTCGCATGCTGCTTGCTCCGCCGCCTCTGATAAGCCACCAGCCTTGCTGCTGTTACCGCCAGCGGACGTGCTGGTATTTAAAGCATCAACGGCTGGGATTGTATTATCTGAAACATCAACGGTCAAGATTGTGGCGTGCAACGACCCAACAGCCGTGCGTGTCACATTAGCAAACCCCACCGCCGCGGCAGCTGAAGCTGCGGAGTCCGCTGGCAGATCACCCGCTGGCGGATCACCCGCGGCCCCAGCAGCCGCGGACGCCTGCTTCGCCTGCTCGCGCGCCAGAGCTTGCGCGTCTACCAACCCGCCAGAGCCCCCTCGTTCACCCGTCTCCACGGCGTGCGCCGCTAAGCCAGCAGCACGCTCCGCATACGCACCCACGCTAGCACCTTCCAGGTCACCCGCCCCGGAGACAGCGCCACTACCTCCCCCCACCGCACTCCCCCCTATGGGCACCTCTCCACCACCCCCCACCGCACTCCACCCTATGGGCACCTCTCCACCACTCCCCACCGCACTCCCCCCTATGGGCACGTCTCCCGCCCGACCCACTACCAGGCGCGGAGCCACGCCCGCCTGAGCGGCATACAGCGCGCAGCCCCACGGGAAGAGCGCCGCCCACGCCTGGCCGGCCGCGGCTGCGGGGAAGGATGGGGGCGGAATGGGGGGAGGGGGAGGGGGGAGGGGAGGTGACGGGGGAAAGAGGGGAATGGCACAGCACGGCGCATAGCAGCGCTGCACTGCACGCAGTCTGTCGGTGACGAACGCACGATGCCTCGGCGGATACCTGGGCGACGAGCGTACGAAACAGAGCCGACGAGCGTGCGATACCTTGGCGACTAATGTAGGATCGCAGCAGCAGCAGCGCGAGCGCGAGGGCGAGCAGCGCCTGCGTGCTGACGAACGCTCCGGAGGCGCTGTGAGCGCGGCGACCTGGGGGACATGGCGGGGGAAAACGATCGGGTAAACGATAGGGGGAAAGGGGCAACCCGACGCGAGAGGGGAAGAGACAACCCGACGTCGCGAATGCTTGTTCTATCCCCTAGCGGAAAATGGAGCGAAAGCGGTTGGGTGGGACTAATCGCAGCACGTACCGCGAGCCATGCGCGTCCACCATCAGGTGCTCCGCTGTCAACGGGAAGAGGATAGCAGTTTCGAGAGTGTTAGACGCTGTGAGCAGAGACCCCTAGCAGCAGCGAGCAGGTTGGCAGGCGCATTTAGAGACTTCATCGCGGACAAAATAATCACATAATTTGACGGAGTAACAAGTAAGCGAGCCACGTAGCAGTTGGGAAGGGAAGCATGCCCGTGGCTTCTGTATTTGCCGAAAGTTGTGCGACCAATCGCAGCCGCACATCTCGAGTGTTGAGTCCTGCTTCCATGAGGCGATAGCATCAATACTAAGGAATTTTCCGAATTTCTTAGTGAGGCACTCTGTACGCGTACAATTCCAACTTCTCGGAAATCACGCTCGGCCCGTTGGCCTCCGGACCACTACCGCGTCGCCTTTGGGTTTCCCAAACCCAAACCTGCACCCAACCATCTCGCGACACCGCGATCTCGGCCTAGCGAGTTTCGCTATATTAGTCTAGGCCTCGTTGTTTGCTCAGTAGTTGTAATCACTTCCGCGATATTGCATTCTGCGCACTCTTCATTCTTACAACTCATAACACCTGGTATCAGAGCTACTTTCCTAAGTAACCCAGCAGTTTCCGGGGTAGTTTAGTGGAGGGGTGCGATAGACATCTGCAATTGCGCAGTCCCCAAACTGTCCCCAAACTATTCTGTCCCAGATCTGTCGCGAATGGGTCCTGAAACCATCCCGAAAGACACTTTCGAAACATTTCCGCCTAGTGGAGCTTTTGCGCCGCAAAACAAGCTGTCCCGAATGTGACTTGTGTTGTAATCTGGCTTGGATCTGCACTGACTGCTTAGCCAAACATAATAGTATTATCACAACATTAACGGCACGACAATGCGTCACTCGCACCAAAGCTCACAGCTACAAAGAATTAATTCCCCAACAAATATAATTGGGAAGCGTTCTATTTCATCCATCACATACTTGGGAAGTCTTTCGAAGGATGTTCGGGCTCTCAAGATACGGCTCATGCACCTAAAACAGGAACCGGTTGACAAGCGAGATGTCTGGCTCCGTGAAGCTGGGAACTATGTGTGCCAGACCAAGAATGCTGTCTACTTCCAACACTACGTAATCATCTCGCCCCATGGTCAGCCTCAGCCTCCGGCATCCTGTGACAAGGCATGGTGTGTCCAGCTCGGTGTAGTACTTGACGATTGCACGTCGGACAACATGTTGACTAGCATCGGTGAAGTGAAAAAGCATGAGGCAGCGACCATACCACACCCCTCCCTGCCCTTCTATCTGCACATGGCTGAACTTCTGCTCCCCCGGCGATGCCTTGATAACCTGACCCTTGTTGCCTCGCTCCATGCGGTTGTGTGGGGGGATGGCCAGCGCACTATGAACCTACACGTAAATGCCGAGGTGCTTGGTGTCAATCACAGCAGATCACACGTGAACAAGTGTAACAGCATATCGTATAGAGGTAGTCACGGGTGCGATCAGCGGGGTGTGTGGGAGGCACCAATGAATGCAAACCTCACTTGAACCGTATCCCCATCGATGCCCACTGCTCTCATCACCTCCACCGCTCTTGCCATGACTTCGGGGCCAAGAGCATCGCGGAACTCCGACCACACAGGATCCATCTCGACGTCGATCTCCATGCGACGGCTTCGTTTGGTGAGGACACGGATGTGGTGCTTCACCGCCTGAGTCAGGTTATGGTTTAGGCATACATAAGACAAAAGGGGTGGAAGGCACTTATCACGCTTGATACAAATAGAGGGGCCGTCAATTCTAGGCATAACACTGCAAATGAGCAGGAGATGGCTCTATGTAAACACCCACGAGCCTGTCAAACTCATATACTATAGTCTGTGTAGGCTGTAGTGGGGTAGCTTACATGGGGTACAACACTTTAGGGTTTGGTACTTGTACTCCTCATGCTGCTCAATGCACCCATTCCTCGTTCTACGTTTCACATGGTTTCAGAGCAGGTTCCCTAGTGGGAACGCTTCCTAGGGCCCACCACGAACCTTTTTTTCCTGCCCGGAGCGCGCTCCTGCCCGAGTCGCGCCCCGTGTGCCCTCCCCTACCGTCGCGCCCTCTTTCGGCCCCTCACGGCCTCTTCGCGTCGCCCTTAGCGGCCCCTCTCACGGCCCCTCGCGCCGCCCTTACGGCCCCTCGCGCCGCCCTTACGGCCCCTCGCGCCGTCCTTCCGGCCCCTTACGGCCCCTCGCGCCGCTCGACGGCCCCGTGCGCCGCCCTTACGGCCCCTCGTGCGGCCCCTTACGGCCCCTCGTGCGGCCCCTTACGGCCTCTCGCGCCACCCTTCGCGGCCCCTCGCGGCCTCCTCCCGTCGCCGCCCTCCGCGGCCCCTCGCGCCGCCCTCCGCGGCCCCTCGCGCCGCCCTTCACGGCCCGTCGCCGCCCTCCGCGGCCCTTCGCGCCGCCCTTCACGGCCCGTCGCCGCCCTCCGCGGCCCCTCGCGCCGCCCTTCACGGCCCGTCGCCGCCCTCCGCGGCCCCTCGCGCCGCCCTTTACGGCCCCCTCTGCCGCCCTTCGCGGCCCGCCGTCGCCGTCCCAGCAGCAGCAGCCGCAGCCGTCCCTGCCGCAGCAGCTGCCGCCGTCCCTGCAGCAGCAGGCGCCGCCGTCCCTGCCGCGGAAGCCGCAGCTGCAGCGGCCTTTCCCAACAGCAGCCGCCGCCGCCGCTGACTGCAGCCACCGGTGCGCCTCGGCCTTACCGACGCGCCTCGGCCCTACCTGCGTGCCTCGGCTCGTCCCGTTCGGTGCGCCTCGGCCCTGCCCCACCACTTGCGGCTCTCTGCCCTGGTAAGAGTGTCGCCGCACTGCGCTGTCACTACTGCCACTGCTGCTACTGCTGCCACTGCTGTCATGGCTACCCCTAGCGTCCTTGTCTTTGATGCTGAGGGTCGGGCTGTTGACTTTGAGGTCTGGCTCGATGATCTGCAGCTTTTCCTACAGTGCGATAGGGCAGACGGTCTCTACCTCTTTGACCTCACTTCTGGTGCCTCTCCTTCCCCTACTGCTGATGCTGACGCCACTGTTCGCTCACAGTGGGCCACGCGCGATGCTGCTGCCCGCCTTGCTGTGCGCCGTCAATTGCCGACCGCTGAGCGTGCGCACTTTAGTCAGTACAAGAGTGCTAAGACCTTGTACGACGCTGTAGTTGCACGCTACTCTTCCCCTGCCACTGCTGCGCTTAGCCGCCTCATGCTGCCGTACCTCTTCCCTGACCTCGCCGCTTTTCCCACTGTCGCTGACCTCATTACGCACCTTCGCACTAGTGATATCCGCTACCGCGCTGCGCTTCCTGCTGAGTTCTGCGCCAAGATCCCCCCCCCCCATGTACATCACCCTCTACTACATAGTCACCCGGCTCCCTGACACCCTTCGCTCGGTCAGGGACCACTTTCTCTCTGTTTGCCCCACCACTCTCACCGTTGACCTCCTCGAGGAGCGTCTCCTAGCAGCAGAGAAGAGCATAGTTGCTGTAGGAGCCTCTCGTGGTGACCCTCGTACCCCTGTCTTTGAGGGGTGCTCCCCCTCCCCCCTCTTGCCCTCTGTTGCCGCTGCTGCTGCGGTCGACCTTGTTGGTCTTGAGTCGGTCGCTGCGGCGTCTACCTCTAGCGGGAGACGCCGCCCAGGCAAGGGCAAGGGGGGCAAGGGCGAAGGGGGAGCAGGCGGCGGCGGTGGAGGCGGCAGTGGAGGAGGCGGAGGGAGTGGGGGTGGCGGTGGGAGTGGTGGTGGGAGTGGTGGTGGGAGTGGGGGCACTAGTGGAGGCAGTGGCGGCGGAGGAGGAGGCGGTGGTGGAGGTAGCGGCGGCGGAGGTGGAGCGGGTCGGGGCGGCTCTACGCAGAGGGTCGGCTCCGGTGGTGGTACGCGCCAGCAGCAGCAGCAGCAGCGTACTCGTGAGACCCCTTCCCCCCAGCAGCTTCGTGAGTGGTACACTGCTCGTCAGCGGGGCGGGGGTGCTGGCCCCTGTACCTACGTTCTCCGTACCGGCGACCGAGTGGGTGAGCAGTGTGGGGGAGCGCACTCCACCCAGCGCTGCTTCGGCCGTCTGACGGACGCGTGGCGTCACCAGTTCCCCGACGCTACTGAGATCCCTCGCTGGGGCGAGCTGTCTAGGGCGGGTGTTGCGATCTTTGATCTTGATTATGATGCTATTCTTGCTGCCATGTATGCTGTGACTATTAGTGATGAGGGTGACTGTTACCGGTGTTTTCCGCCTGACCCGGGCATTGAGGCTGCTGCGCTAGGTGCTTGTGAGGCTGCTGCTCTAGGTGCCAGTGCGTCTGCCGCCCCAGGTGCCGGTGAGTCTGCGCTCTCAGGTACTGCGTCGTCTCCGGACACCCACACCTTCACCCTTGACTCGGGTGCTTCCCGCTCCTTCTTTCGAGACTGCACCACTCTCACGCCACTCAGTCGGCCCGTTGCAGTCTCCCTGGCAGACCCCTCTGGGGGTCCTGTTCTTGCCCACTACTCCACTGTCCTACCGTGTCCGGCGGTCCCGTCTGGCTCCCTGTCGGGTCTTTACCTCCCCTCGTTCTCTACGAACTTGGTGGCGGGTGCTGACCTACAGGATGGGGGGGTTGACCAGTTCACCCCTGCGCGTCAGCGGGTGACTCACTGCACGTGTGCAGACACGGGCCGACACTTGGCCACGTTTACCCGTCGGCCGAGGTCGAGCCTGTACACACTGACTACTGAGTCTCCTCCAGTCACTGAGTCTGCTCAGGTAGCAGCGTCGGGTCAGGTGTTTGCTGCGGCGTCCAGGTCTGGTCCTGAGTCTGCCCCCTGCTCGTGTCGTCTCCTGTCCCACCGGACTCTCCTCTGGCACCACCGCCTTGGTCACCCCTCCTTGCCTCGTCTTCGAGGCATGGCTTCCCGTCTTCTTGTCTCTGGCCTCCCCCGGTCCCTCCCTCCCCTTCCTCCGGGGCCTGCCCCCACCTGCGTTCCCTGCGTCGAGGGGCGGCAGCGCGCTGCCCCTCACTCCTCCGAGTTTCCTCCGACAGAGGCTCCGCTGCAGACTCTCCACATGGACATGTGGGGCCCAGCCCGCGTCCGTGGGCAGGGTCACGAGCGTTACTTCCTGCTGGTGGTTGACGACTACTCGCGTTACACCACAGTCTTCCCCTTGCGCAGCAAGGGTGACGTCACTGAGGTGTTGATCGCCTGGATCCGCGCAGCTCGTCTCCAGCTCCGGGAGAGTTTCGGCTCTGACTTTCCTGTTCTGCGTCTGCACTCCGACAGAGGCGGAGAGTTCTCCTCTGACCTTCTGCGGGCCTTCTGTCGTGCACGAGGCATCCGCCAGACCTTCACGCTTCCGGACTCTCCACAGCAAAATGGGATTGCTGAGCGCCGCATTGGCATGATCATGGACGTCGCTCGTACGTCCATGGTCCATGCGGCTGCCCCCCATTTTCTGTGGCCGTTTGCGGTTCAGTACGCGGCGCATCAGATCAACCTTCACCCCCGGGTCTCCATGCCGGAGACCTCCCCTGCTTTACTGTGGACGGGGAAGGCTGGCGATGCGTCTGCGTTCCGTGTCTGGGGATCTAGGGCGTTTGTCCGCGACTTGTCTGCGGACAAGCTGTCCTCTCGTGCTGTTCCCTGCGTCTTCCTTGGCTTCCCTCCTGACGCGCCAGGCTGGCAGTTCTACCACCCCACCTCGCGCCGTGTTCTGTCCTCCCAGGACGTCACCTTTGACGAGTCGGTTCCCTACTACCGTCTCTTCCCCTACCGCACTGCGTCCCTCCCTCCCCCGCCGCTCTTCCTTACGCCAGGTCCCCCTCCGGTAGACCCCCTCCCCCCTCAGGGTCCTGCTCCCTCAGGTGTGTCCCAGGTAGATGCAGTCGAGCCTGTCGAGGTAGCTGTTGACTCTGGTGCTGCTGGGGGTGCTGAGCCTGGGGGTGCTGGGTCTGGGGGTGCTGCGACTGGGGGTGCTGAGCTTGGGGGTGCTGCGCCTGGGGGTGCTGAGCCTGGGGGTGCTGCGCCTGGGGGTGCTGAGCCTGGGGGTGCTGCGCCTGGGGGTGCTGAGCCTGGGGGTGCTGTGTCTCGGAGTACGGAGCCTGAGGGTGCTGGGCCTGCTCGTGTGGCGTCTGGTGGTGCTGGGCCTGGCGGTTCTTCGGGTGCTTCGTCCCGGCGGGAGCTACTCTCTCCACAGGAGCTGCGTGAGTGGTTCGCCCGGCGCTGGCGGCGTGCTGCTGGAGCTGGTGGTGCTGCGGACGCTGGAGGTTCTGCTGCTGCTGAGGGTGCTGGTGCAGAGGGTCCCAGAGGTGCTCGTACAGGGTGTACTGGAGCTGCTGGGCCTACGGGTGCTCCTCCTGCTGGAGCTGGTGGTGCTACTGGTGCTACTGGCGTTGGTGCTGCTGGTGCTCCTGGAGCTGGAGCTGCTGCGTCTTCGGGTGGTCCGACTGGAGCTGGAGCTACTGGGGGTGTTGGCGCTGGAGGTGCTACTGGCGCTGGTGCTGCTGAGGGTGCTGGAGTTGGCGCTGCTGGAGCCGGGGGTACTCCTGGTACTGGTGCTCCCGTTGGGGGTGCTGGTGCTGTTCCTGCTGGCACTGGTGGCGCTGCGCGGCCACGGCCGTACTTCGTTCCGCTCCTTGAGCAGGTTCTTGGTCTTCCGTCCTCTCTTGGTCCTGCTCCTGGCTTAGAGTGTCCGCCTCCTGTCCAGTCTGAGTCACAGTTACAGCCAGCCTCCCCGCTTCCTTCTCCTTCTCCCTACACTGGTCCTACTGGAGGTCTTGCTGAGCGTCGTGAGCCTGCGTCTCGCCCTGCGTCGCCTGTCCGTGCTGCTCGCACTAGTGGTCGTGGTTCGCGTCAGCGTCCTCCCCCTGTCCCCGGCACGCACCGGAAGTCTCTACGTCGTTCCACTGCTCCACTGCGTGCCCCTTTGCCTTCTCCTCCCGCGTCCTCTCTTCCTGTCTCCTTGCTACTGTCGTCACTGACCCTTCCTTTGAGTCTACTGCTGCGTCTGCTCTGGTTGCTGAGCTTGTCGACTTCGCTGCTCGCTGTCGCCTAGACTACGCTGCCAGTCTCGTCGCTGAGTCTGAGTCTGTCTGTCCTCCGTCCGTCGGGGGTGAGTGTGCTCTTGGCACGGACGTCCTTGAGGACAGGCAGGAGGAGTTCCAGTGCTTGGCTGCTGCTTCACCTCATCTCGTGTCCATGCTGCTTGCCCCTGAGGGAGACCCGGATGCACTTGACATCCCGACTCCGCGCTCTTACGCGGAGGCGATAGAGGGTCCCTACTCCTCTCAGTGGCAGGCAGCCATGGACGCAGAGATGGCTTCCTGGAAGTCCACAGGCACCTACGTTGACGAGGTTCCCCCGCCTGGGGCGAACATCGTTAGTGGCATGTGGATTTTCAGGGTGAAGCGGCCGCCGGGTTCTCCGCCTGTCTTCAAGGCGCGTTACGTGGCTCGTGGCTTCAGTCAGCGGCAGGGAGTTGACTACTTTCAGACCTTCTCTCCCACCCCGAAGATGACCACTCTTCGGGTACTGCTGCACATAGCCGCTCACCGAGACTACGAGCTGCACTCTCTTGACTTCAGCACTGCTTTCTTGCAGGGCAGCCTGCACGAGGAGATCTGGCTGCGCCGCCCACCTGGCTTCACTGGGACTTTTCCTCCTGGCACCCGCCAGGCGCCTCGTGAGTGGCACGACACACTGAGGACTACACTTGCGGCTCTTGGGTTTGCTCCTTCTACTGCCGACCCGTCGCTGTTTCTGCGCACCGACTCTTCTTTGCCGCCTTTCTACATCCTCGTGTACGTCGACGACTTGGTCTTTGCTACAGCTGACACTGCTGGACTTGCCTACGTGAAGTCCGAGCTGCAGAAGAGACACACGTGCACAGACCTGGGTGAACTACGCAGCTACCTTGGCTTGCAGATCACCCGGGACAGAGCACAGCGCACCATTACCCTTGTTGGTGCAACCCTACGGTTTGCACTCGGCTTGTTGTCCGTGTGCGTGCATGCGTGTGTGCATGGAATGGAATGAGTGCATGAAATAAATATATATTTCATGCTTATAATAGTGTGTGAATGATGGGTCATGATGTCGAGTGTGTGTGTCAAGTCAATAGCGAGTTATCGCTAGTCGCGTGTTACGCGGTCATTTTGTGTGTCCCGCGCAGTTTCTATTTTGTCGTGCGCGGTTTCTATTTTGTCGCTTGTCGAACGTTCGGCGTGTCGCAGGTGTGTGCAGCAGACCCATCAAGAACTCAAGGATGAGTTTGTGATGAAGAACCCGAGCCCTGGTGTCAACATTCAAGTGATCGCGAAGCTCGCCAAAAGGGTACACCTCAAGAAATTGAAGATAGTTACATTACTTTGTGTAGTGTAACATTTCACTTGGTGTAGGCCCTAGTGAAGGGTAGTTTCGAGACCCTTCGTGGTTGGGGACAGTCTGGCACTGTTCCACATCACTATACCTCGGCTCTTGGGGTTTGTAGGAGCTGGGAGTCATTCCCAACTCGTAACTCTTCCTAACTCTTCCTATCTTGTGTTCTAAGACTATAGTGGCTGCCATAGTGCCGTTCGTTCAAACCGACGTTGTGTCGTCAATACTTGGTGAAATCATGCGATCTAAATTGCCTATTGTAGGTGACTTCAAAACGCTCCAGATCCAAGTTGAATCAGGTCATTTGAAGCAGTGACCAGAACGCTATGAACGTTTAAAGCCGCTGTTTTGAAATCCGACTGTGCACTCTATCTTTCGTTTTAGGCACATTGAAGCCTACTGTGATTATAACAACCCTGACTCAGTCACACATGGTGCAGCAGGTCCTTCAGCGCTTTGGCTTCACGTACTCCTCGCCTCAGGCCACTCCTCTGCCTACACGCCACTCGCTCTCAGCTCTGCCTTCGGATGAGTCCGTAGAGTCGAGTGGCCCGTACCCAGAGCTTGTTGGCTGCCTCATGTACCTGATGACCTGCACTCGACCTGACCTTGCATACCCTCTTAGCATTCTGGCACGCTATGTTGCTCCTGGGAGACACAGACCAGAGCACATGGCTGCAGCGAAGAGGGTGTTGCGCTACTTGTGCAGTACGTCGGGCATGGGGCTTGTGCTTGGAGGGCAGAGTTCAGTGGTCCTCACTGGTCACGCAGACGCTTCTTGGGCTGACGACCAGGCTACGCAGCGGTCGTCACAGGGTTACACCTTCAGCCTTGGTTCCGGCTCTGTTTCGTGGCGGTCTACCCGCTCGTCTTCTGTTCTCGGCTCCAGTTGTGAGGCTGAGATCTACGCAGGGGCCATGGCTGCACAGGAGCTACGCTGGCTCACCTACCTGCTGACTGACCTGGGAGAGCCGCCTCGTTCTCCTCCAGTGCTGTACGTAGACAACAAGGCCATGCTGGCCTTGTGTCGGGAGCACAGACTGGAGCACAGAACGAAGCACATCGCTCTTCGCTACTTCCTTGCTCGTGAGCTGCAGCAGCGTGGTCAGCTGCGCCTTGCTTACGTGGCCTCTCAGGCCAACACTGCTGATATCTTCACTAAGGCACTCGCGCCTTGTGATCATCAGCGCTTTTGTACTCTGTTAGGTCTTGTGCCTCACTTGCTCACTTCTTGACCTTGCTTGTACTGTTACATATATATATACCTGCTCTTGCTTGTTTAGCGTTATATATATGTAATCTTGCATGTGAACTGGCCTTGTGGCCTTGAACTTGTGCTCAGAATGTGTGGTGACGTTGTGATCCACCCTGAGCTTGCTTTGCCTTGCTTTGCTTGACTGGTCTTGTGACCCCTTGTTCTCCCCCACTTTGCCTATGGGGGTGTGTCAAACTCATATACTATAGTCTGTGTAGGCTGTAGTGGGGTAGCTTACATGGGGTACAACACTTTAGGGTTTGGTACTTGTACTCCTCATGCTGCTCAATGCACCCATTCCTCGTTCTACGTTTCACAGAGCCGTCTTACCATGCGCATGGCGGTCTCGTAGACCCGGGTTCCCCCCTCGGCACGCACCAGCCCCCTAATGGCGGCCATCCGCGCGTGCTTCACTGTAATGTCGCGGTTGACGTCTCGCCAGTTTGTGTTCTTAGCGTGACACTTCACAGAGATCTTGTGCTTGGCCTCATACATGTTGGTCGATTACTCGATGGGCATGCCGCGCGTCACGATGGCGGCGGGGAGGTGTGACAGCTGGTGTACCTTCACGATAAGGAACCCCGATCGCTGATTCGGGAACACGGCAACGAGCTTAGCGATGAGCCTGCCACATACACCAACACGTGTTGTCAAGTCGTGCAATACTCCGATGGTGTGAAAGACACACAAACGGTCAGGGCATAGCTATTAACCTCGCAACGGGCATCAAAGACATAGAGCAACGTATGGAACCAGGCCTGGGTTTGGGGTTACAATAAAGCGTCTAGCGAAGATCAACGGACAAGGTTATGTGGTATCACCTCTCTGTCATAATGACCATGGCCGCAAGAGATTGATCAGTGTGATACTCCACGCGGAAGTATGCCCTGTACCAGTCATTGAACATAACGGTCGCCTCTCCAATGTCCTCGTACCCGGGGAGGTGCGTGATGAGGGGAACGATCTGCATCATGGCCCGGTGTTCCCATGCCGCATACTGGGCCACAGTACGGAAGTAGTACGACGGGTCTGGAGCCCGTAAGATCGAGGCCGGGGTGTCCACAAGAA
Source organism: Closterium sp. Yama58-4 (assembly GCA_947470075.1). NCBI lineage: Eukaryota > Viridiplantae > Streptophyta > Zygnematophyceae > Desmidiales > Closteriaceae > Closterium > Closterium sp. Yama58-4. The sequence continues at coordinate 46,650 of CANIUD010000079.1, read as the reverse complement.
CTGCCCGGCAACGCCTGCATGGAACACACGCCAAGTCATGGGCAGCGGAAGGGTAACTTACCAAGGTCATCTTGAAGATGAGCACCAAGGCCATATCTATGCAGCAATCCATGGCGCAGTATGAGATTTGATGTCTGAAAGACGACAATCGCATGTGCTCCCGCAACCACACACACCTCAATAGCTCCGCGCGTAGAGTGGGCGTAAGTCTCCCTAAGATGCACTTCATGATGTGCACCCAGAGACCCTCATCCACCACATGTAAGATACAGATACCGATGGCCTCGTACAGATTACCCCATGGCATATCGACATACGCCCAGTCCCATAGAGCACACTGCACACAAGATGGTCACGAGCATACCCACACTCAACAAAGGACTGACACGACCAATATAGCAAACAGGTCCCCCTTGCGGAAGCTCCCAGCAATGGCATCTTACGGCAGCGTAGTGTGTGGACCATGCCGGATGGGCACTGTATGCATATCTACGGCTGAGAGTGTCCCCGGGGAGTGGCATCAACGGCCTTCTAAGCTACTACGAGGTCGATCCGTGAGCTCCCCTTCCATTTGACGGTTCCAATTTCCCACTCGTTTTCTTATTCCTCATGGGATTGCTACGCTCACCCCACGGCGACCCAGCTGGCTGTTTTCTTCAGTGTTGTATGCGCTCTATTTAGGTAGGTGAGATTGAGACAGCCGCTCACCATGTGTGCTGCAGTCGCACGGCCGGTGCGTGAGAGACGTCCTCCCCAGAGTCTTGATGGTTTTGAAGGCTTAAAAAATGGGCGTAAGACTAAGCCGTCAAGTGCACAATGGGCGGCGGACGTAGAGGCGACTAGGACGTTCTTGAGACAGCACCGGGTGGCCAACCCTACGCCCAAGAGTTATCTGAACGCGGAGCAAGCCCCGGTTGTCGCTGGGTTTGCTGACCCTCCCATTAAACCGTACGGGTTCACCGTCGAGGAGAGGCTGGAACTGCAGGCGCAGCACCGTGGTGGCCGACGCAAGCCGTTGAAACAAGTTGACGCTGACGACGACGTGAAGCAGGAGGCCAACGTTGCTACCGGTGAGCATTGTTCAGTCTACGCGTCGTGTTCTGCCTCCTCTCTTCACTTTAATTGCGTTTTTATATGGTGAAGTATACGTTTCCGTGCCTCTTTGTTGCTATAGAGACCCACCATGCAGTGAGTGACCCAAAACCCGTGGAGAGCGGCGGAACTGATCATGGCGGGCCAAGAAGTTGCGAGTGCGGGCTGGAGCTTTAGTGAAGTACAACGCAATCCTTCATACGGTGTCGTTTTCTGACTGCACCGCGCCGGAGTCGGAGGAGGGAACATCCGAGTCAGGAGCGGCGTCAAGCAGTGGCGATAACACAGCGGACAAAGATTGGGAGGCATCTGGCAACGAGGTTGGAACTGACTCTGATGTACCGCGTATGCCCACTTCCAACGCCAACCCACCAGGCACCCTTGGCACTGTTGTTAAGCCAGTTCCTCCAATAAAGCGCGGATGACAAACAAAGAGGCCGCCCAGAGAAAAGAAGGCCCGGGAGCACAAGCCCGTCGTGCGACAAGTCCGTGGGAGGGCGTCCCGCCAAGAGAATATGTGGCGGCAGGGAGGAAGCATTTACACGCGGAAGGTAGAGGGACATGAGCAACAGCAGCCGGTGACGGCCGTCGCAACGCGCATGGCGTCAGCAGGGATGGTGAACTCGAAGCAGCACCACACCCGTTCTAGAGCGGATGACGCGAATCATGAGCCGAATGGTCGGGTGATGGGCGAGGCTAGTCATACCAGCCCTCATGTTCCGTCGTCTCCTCCAACCGGTCCCAATCGCAAGCCGCCCCTCATTGACCAGAGTTCGCCAGATCAGGGGAGCAAGCGTGATGCAGCCACCAAGTTGAAGCCGTCGGCGGTGCTGACGCCACAAGGAAGTGAGCCGGTACTCAATGCGCGGAGGCAGTGGTCGAGCATTCCCACGCAGCAGTATTGCTCGGCGAAGCGTGGACCAATGTTCTCTCCCGCCTCGGTGCATGCTGCTTCATCGCCGCCGTCACCTTTGGTTCATCGCTCCCCTCTCAAAGCGCAACAAGGAGCGAGCTTGGGCGCTGGCCTCCCTGGAATGGTGCCGACGCCTTTCTTTGATGGTGGTGTAGGACAGACTCTCGACATGGAGGGAGAGCACGGGGACTCGTCACCCGAAGAGGGTGTAGGGGATGCCGGATTGGAGGATACAGAAGTGTTACAGTTGAAGAGGCTGCTAGCCAGTGTTCGCCAGCGACGTGGTGGTGACATATCGGGTATCCTTGCGGCCGCTAACAGTCGTGGCACTCCATTGCTCGCTGCTGATAGGGTAGAGGCGCTGGCGAGTATTGACAGTTCTGTCCGCAGGCGCGAAGAACGTGGAAAGGCTCCCATCACTCACGGTGGGAGTAAATGGGACACGCATGCAGCCGCGAGTAACCAACATCAGGCTGCACGTACGGCTACTGGCACGCACCCTCATGCTTTCACCAATAACCAGCCGGATCCACCCGCGTCGCCTCCCTCGCAGGCCCCACCCCAACCCCAGGCAGGTGGCCACGGGACGGCTGCTGCACCGCGCACTTGAATGAACGGAGGGCTTCACACCAACAGACTCAAGAAGGAGCGAGACCACATCAACAACACCAACGGAGGTGCACCCGCCCCTATTCCTGCGCCACAACCTGTACGTGGGGGTGTGAATGACTAGCAGACAGACACGTACCGAACACGAGGAGCAGCGTACTGCGAGCATGGCGCAGGGGCTGCTGACGGCTTGCAAGCCCGTGGTGTCAAGAGGGAGAGGAACGTCCCGCAGATGACACTGATCATTGACTATGATCCGGAGAGGAGTGGGGAGGGCTTGATACGTGGCGTGCCATCGCCTGATGAGATTGTGGTGAGTATGCGCACATTGTAGAGGGTATGTTGTACACTTGCTCACGAGTGGCCCTCTTCCACACGTAGCACCATCTGCATTCTCCCACCCACACAAGTTGCATGCACTGGCTGCGAACTTGGCATCAGCGGTTGGCCTATTGCCAGAGGGCTCCTACTTGTTGCAATCTTATGCTTGTACCATGCTTTGATCCCGCCCACAGGTGCATGCCAAGATGGCAATGGATTTCCTGCTACGCAACTTCGCAGCGCGGGGTGTGACCCTGTTCCCCGCAAACACAGTGAGGAATGAGGCCCTGCGTATCATTCTTCGTGCTACGCATGACGTGAGCTATGTCCAGGTCTGTTACGCCATGTCCAAGACGGCGTACAGTTCCAAGGTCAAAAAGGTGTGGACGAAGTTCAGGAATGACTCGTCATCGTTTGGATGCCACACGATTGTCTGCGGGCTGGGGATAGACGTCGTGGGAAAGGGGATCTACAAGTAAAAGCTCGATCCTGCCAAAAAGGCAGAGTGGTGGGAGACCCTTGGGCCACGTACGTATTGCTCCACTGCCTTGCCATAGTCCATGCCTTACCTGCATCTCGCCAAACTGCGAGATACGTAATCACTTAGTAACTCTGTTCCCATCCATCCCCTTTTCTGAGTGGCAGAGGAGCACCTTGGACACAAGGTGTCTTCGTGGAGCCATGGGAAGGGCGACAAGAGGCCCTTCACCAGCGCCTTGTTCTTTGCGGCGTGCAAGGCGGCATACCCCGAGTGGGCCATGGCTGACAGGATCCTTGTGCTCGTCCCCTATCACATTGCCTGGGTCCTGTTCTCTGTGAGTGTGCACCGCCCCATGTGATACGTGGGTGTCATAAAGTCGTGTGCTGTGGCATATTGATCTCTCCTAAATCTATTGTAATTTGAATGGTGTATTGTGATCCTGTGACAGTTTGACTATGGCATGACCAACTTGAAGGGGAAGTCAATGACTCTCTCACAAAGCCCCCTGACCAACGAGTGCGAGATGTTGGAGGTGCTTGCCGACGTCGAAGCAGCCATCAAGATGTGGCTGGGCGCCTGTATGTATGTTCATGAGCTGGGGGCTTTCAAGTGGGGTGAGGCTGGGCTGTTGGTACATCAACGAGAGTGGGTTCAATGAGTATCTGCCGGAGGAGTATCAGGTGCGACCTGCGTCGCACATGGGTGACCAAGGTCCGTGGCTGGAGTGATTCAAGATGGCTGGTCACCAGGGTTGGGAAAGTGGCTGGGACCTCCCCTGCCGCAATAGTGGTTTCGGGACATGGGTGTTGGGTTCTTGGGAAATAAGTTTTTTTTTTTTTTTTTTTTTTCCTTTTCTATAGAACTTCAGTAACCGAAAGGGAGTGAACTAGTAGTTTTTGATAGTAATGCCAGCTCCTCTTCGGATTTTGCTGTTTGCGCTGTTTTTGTAATAGATATGTTTGAAACACAGCTGCTCATTGAACTAATAACGGGTACAATTATGGGGGCAAGGGCAGACGTGATATACAGTGGTCTATTTCAAATTGTCTCTAAAGTGTCCCGAATCTGTCCTGGGGAGAGTCACTTGTCGGCTGGTTGCATATGTCTCGCAGGTGTCTCGAAAGTGTCTCGAAAGACACTTCCGGGACTGTTCCGCTAGACACTTTCGGGGCACATTTGACTTGGTCTCGAAAATGTCTTTCGAGACACTTTTCAACCTGTCCCGAAAGTTTTTACAAAGAGTCTTTAGGGATGGTTTCGGGAGATAACATTTTGGAGATGGATTTGGTGGGCTGCAAAGCGGTCGGATGAGAAATAGAGACAATTATTTCGCTCCGACTAATAGCGTTTGCGCCTTCATCAAGTCATAAAAGTCGCTGTTAACCCCCTGCTTGTTAGGAGAAGCCTGAGAAACATGAATCAAGCCGAGTTTGCCCGCTTCATGCAGGACTGAGGGTGGAAAACGCCGAACTACGCCAGGCGCGAGGTGAATCGCGTTAGGAGTTGCCCCGTCGTGGACGAAGCAAGTAGCAGCTCATCACTTAACGAGAACGTGTTTAACGAGCTACAGGGCTCGCTAGACGCTGACGAGGAGTGGGTGGCATGGCAGCAACAAGCACAAGGGGGGCCGGAGCAACAGTCGTCGCAGCAGCAACACGCACGAGCGACGCCGAGACAACAGTCGCAGACAACGCCAAGGCAGGCGCCAGCGACAAACCCGGCAATGGCTTCAACGGCACCCACAGTACATGCGACAGCAACAGTTTCGACAACTATCAAGATAAAACCAACGAACCCTGCCCCCGTTCAACCCAAGCGACGAAACCGTCACTGTGTCCGCATGGTTGTTCGGTGTGGAAGCTTTCTTTCATGCTGCGCAAATTGCTGATGATGTCACTCGCATTAATTTTGCAGTGTCATTGTTATGTGGTGCTGCGTTGGAGTGGTGGAAACGAACGCTTCAGACAGAGGGGACTTCGGCAGGGTTATCACATGCAAACAACGGGACATCGACACCTGTCACTCAACGAGCAACTTCAATCTTCGGAGTGGCCACGATACGCACATGGACGGAGTGGGGCGCCGTGCTGCAAGCTAGGTTCGAGCATGTATCCGCCTCGGATTCTGCTCGCATGAAGGTGCGTGCCTGGAAGCAGGTGACATCGCTCCAAAACTACACTGCGACGTTCTGGGCCTTGGCCGACCAAGTGGACGATATGAGCGACGCAGAGCGGCTCGAAAAATACGTCGCAGGCCTCAAGTATGAGGTGCAGTACGAAGTGCGACGGACAAGGCCACGCGATTTTCTTAATGCCGTCCAGCTTGCCGAATCAACGCGCTGATGCAGTGGGCGAGATTGAGTTCCCGGGAGGGCAATCAATTGCGTGGATCGCCTCGCCAGCCCACAATCAACGGTGTGGATGCGCCGAGACGTGCACCAAACACGTGCTTCAACTACAACCAACCGGGCCACTGGAGAAAAGACTGCCCGAAGCTGAAACAGGGGAACGGGAACGACGGAGAGGGGTCGGGAAAAGAGACGAGTCAGTAGCAGTCGGGCCACCTACTGACGAGACCCCGTCGCCCGGCAATCAACATCCACACCGAGTGGTGGTACCGATACGGGCTATCGACCGCAACCGGACGAATAAGGTGGATGAACACGTGGATCACTTTGTGCTGGTCGTGGGGAGGGTTAACGGACATAAAATAAAAATATTCGTTGACGGTGGGGCGAGCCACAGTCTCGTCAAGCTGGCAACGGCAAAAAAAATTGGAGTTAAGCTGGACAGGTGTCTGCCCAAGATTGATGCGCGACTGGTGGATGGGACACCGCTGGCGATCAGGGACGAGGTGCGACAAATTCGGATGAAGTGTGGCGACGATTTCGGGTTTTCGATGAAGATGCTGGCGACGACGCTGGACGGCTGCGATGTGCTGCTAGGACGAGATTGGCTTTAGCGATACAATCTGACGATCCACTGGACGACGAGGGCCGTCACGGTGCTGAGCAACAAGGGACGTGTGACGCTTCCGAAATGGGCAGAGCCAGAGCCGATGACGACACGTGTCAACGCGATAACGCTGAAGCGAGCGATCAGCGCAACCACGGGACCACGGGAGACCACGGGAATCGGAGACCACGGGAATTCTGCTGGCAGGGGAGTTGCAACCTTGCGCTCATTCTCAATCCTATACTTCTCCCCCAGCTCTTTGATGAACTTCTCCTGGTGCAGCTTCAACCACCTGTGATCAGGATCCCTCTCCACGTGCATCCCGGGGAAGTACTTTACCTCCCCAAGGTTCTTGCACTTGAAGTTTTCCATCAGTTGCTGCTGCACCTTCTGGATCTCCTTCATGCTGCTGCTGAAGAGAAGAATGTCGTCCATGTAGACCAGAAACAGCACCAGCTTCTCCCCCTCGCCCTTGAGAAAGAGGCTCTCATCACAGCTGCTGGTCCTGAATCCCATCTCCTCTAAAACAGCTGCCAACTTCTGGTACCAGCAGCGTGGCACCTGCTTCAAGCCGTAGATGGACTTGTTGAGCTTGCACACCCTGCCCGTACCATCCTCATACCCAGGCGGCTGCGTCATGTACACATCCTCCTCTAAAATCCCATTCAGGAATGCCGTTGAAATATCCATCTGAATGATGAATTTCCCACTAACGGCTGCATCTGCCAACAAGACACGGAGAGTAGGGGTTTGGCAGTGGGAGCAAAGATCTCGTTGAAGTCCTGCTTCTCCTTCTGCATAAACCCCTTCGCCACCAGCCTACTCTTGTAGATGGTGACCTGCCCCTTGTCATCGGTCTTGATCCTCAGCACCCACTTGCATTGTATCGCTTTCTTCCCATCAAGCAGCACCACCAGATCCCATGTCCCATTCTCTAGCAGGCTCTGTTGGGTGCAAATGCACATTGCACGACATCCTGCCGTCTGTTTGTACGAGTATGCGTGTGCGAATGCATTTGCGTGTGAATGGTGTGTTTGTGTGTTTGTTTGCTTTCGCATTTTCCGCTTGATGCATTTGCAGGTACTCGCGCAATGTGCGCTTCGGCACAACATTGTACGCGCTATGAACAGTGCAAGCAGAAAGGACGAGCTCGCAAAGGAACCCAAGATGGAAGCTTTGCAGTTCGGTTGAGTTAATTGCGCAGATTCAGTTCTATCCAACTCGGAATTGTACTGTTTTGTTTGGTTAACTATAGTGTAGCAGGGAAGGCACTATAGGGGTACAATTTAGGTGAAGGTTGGATGTTGTTTGTCTGTATCTGCATGCTACAAGGCCAGGGGAAACCAGCGGAACCAGCATTTGGCTGGTTGGGCAAAGACAAAACAGGTTCTGTTTTTAGAACCTGAACCTGGTTGTTGTTTTCCCAGGTTGGAAAAACAGAACCAGAGGTTGTTTACCAACCTACCACCTGCTATTTTGTCCAGCCAGGTTGGTTCTGTTGCTTGGAATTATTTGGGATCATCCCTGGTTGTTCCCAGGTTGATTCCCAAGGTCCTTGCTCGCTAGAACTATTTAATCCTTCTCTGTTTGTACCTGAATATAGTCAAATTGATTCATGCGAATTCCTTCCTCGCTGGAATTTCGTTTCTACGTGGTTCGTTGGCGGAATGCTACCCGAGTCAACGCTAGTACGCTAGCACTCTAATGCTAGGCAAACACCGTCTGAGCCATAACTTCATAATGGCAGAACTTTTCGCGAGGCAACTTGGCTCATTTTAAAGCTCTTGGAGCGAGCTTCGATATAGCGAATTCTCAGCTTAATCCGACCGACGGTCTGCACGGCACGCTGCGCGACGTTCAAGGTACTCTTGCTGTTTTGACTAAGTCCTTCTTGATCCCTCTCTCTACAAACTCGGACCCGAGGATAGGGGCTGGTCTTGTACCAGGCACCCAGGGACCCTTGGAGGTGACCCCGAGGAGAGGTTTTAAGTTTGATTAAGTCCTAATAGCTTGAGTTTATTAGGCCCTTACACCAACAAGCTGGTATCAGAGCTGCGTTATAGTGATCCTCGTTATAGGTAGCTATGGCGGGCAACACCTCGGCGGGAGCTGGTGAATCTTCAGCCCAAGATCGTAGCGGCAGCCAAGATTCTGGTCTTTCAGCGCCAAGGGGAGCGCGAACAAACCAGGGCTCGCTTGTCAAGGAGGTGCTGAAGAATTTCACCGTCGAGAAGTTCAATGGTGAGGGCTATGATGATTGGGCCTGGAAAATGCAATTATATTTCCGTCAGATCGGTTTGCTGAAACTAATGATTGGGGAGGAGCCTAGACCGAGTGACCCCACGCTGCAGGAAGATTGGGACGAGCGCTCCTCGGCTGGCTACTATTTGATGTCGCAGAGTTTGGAGCTGAACCAGCGTCACCACGTCATGCACCTGCTGCCGGAGGTTGAATGCGGTCCGAAGGCGTGGACCGTGTTGAAGGAGCTGCACGCCCCGACCTCCGTTGTCGCAACGTTGATGCTGGAGAGGGAGCTGTCCGCGTTGCGCCTGAGCGAGGGAGAGCCGGTGCAACCAGTCCTGGACAAGATGCGCGACCTCTACGCGAAGTTGGCGACCGCGGGAATCACCTACCCGGAGCAGACCAAGTGCTTGAAGATGCTCTCGCTGCTGCCAGAATCGTGGCTTCAATTTACGAGCGGATTGAGCCTGCCGCAGAACCAGAGCTTGTGGACACTCGAGTGGGTGCGGACGAAGATTCTGGAGGAGGACTTCCGTCGCCGCCAACTGAGGGGTGGAGACGACGGCAGCAGCAGCTACGGGATGCAAGGGAGCCGACGTGGCAGAGGACGTGGCTTTGGTGGTGCTGGACGCGGTGCAAAGAAAGACGACGACTCCAACGACCAACAAGGAGGTACCGGTTGGGGTCGCGGTGCGAAATCTGGACGTGGGGGCAAGTCGGGTGCTGGTGGCAAAATGAAAGGGAGTTGCTGGTATTGTGAGAAGGAAGGGCACCCCTGGTTTTTGTGCTATAAGAAACCCGATGGATGGACCCCCCAGAATCGTCACCAGGATGGCGGCGCGCGGACGAACCAGAAAAACGGCGCCAACATGGTCGCTGATTCGTCCGACAACAACCCGAAGGGCAACGGCGGTGCGGAGAAGAAGAAGGAGCGCACCGCGGGCCAATTCTTCCATGTGGGAGACAAGGGGGAGCAAGGAGACGCCTCTGCCAAAGTTGGAGCAGAGCTGCACCCCCTAGACTATTGGGTGTTGGACACAGGCGCTGCTTGGACGATGACGCCGCGCAAGGACCTGCTGGACGAAGTACGAGCTGCACCGATCAATGAAGTGTGCTCCGCCTCTGGACACATGTTGAAGGTGGCTGGTGCGGGACGAGCTGCGTTTAAGGGAGCGGATGGCAAGCCGGTGGTGCTGCACGACGTTCTCTTCGTCCCCGACCTGAAGGCCAACCTTATCTCCCTCCGTAAGCTTGGCAAGGCTGGGGTAAACACCAACACGGATGGGGCACGCACTTATAAGGGGAAGCTGGGCAATCGGGTGCTTTGGGATCTGCACGAGAGCAAGGACGTGTACAGATCTATGTGGCAGCTGCCGGCCCTGGCGTGGCATGGTGGGGGGCAGGCTGGAGAGGGGTCTGCATCCCAGGGGGAGTGCAATGCCGTTGGAGGGGTTGGTGTGAAAGTGTCGGCCAGATCTGGGGAGACAGATTGGGCAACGGCACACCGGCGCTTAGGGCATGTGGCAATGCCTTTGCTGAAGCAGCTGGAGAAGGATGGAGCCGTTAAGGGTCTGAAGCTGAACGGACAGCCATCCGATGACAACTGTGAAATCTGTTTGCTTTCAAAGTTCACCCGTTTCCCTTTCCATAGTGTGGCTGGCAGGAGCAAGAAGCCTTTGGAGCTGGTCCACATGGACTTGGTGGGGCCGCTGCCGGTGCAAGGGCACAAGGGGGAGCGGTATTTTCTTACAATTGTGGATGACTGGAGCAGGCTGATGTGGGCGTATCCGCTGAAGCAGAAGGACCACGCCGCCTCCACGATACGGGACGATTGGCTGCCATTCGTGGAGAAGCAGGCGGAGTGTGTAGTGAAGCGGATTAGGACAGACCGGGGTGGTGAGTTCCTTGGAGCTGAAATGACGGCCTGGCTCAAGAAGCAGGGCATCCAGAGAGAGCTGACCACGGCTTATACCCCACAGTCCAATGGTGTAGCAGAACGGGCAAACCGGACCATTCTGGAGACAGCTAGGGCGCTGCTCATAGAATCTGGGCTGAGCAATTCTATGTGGCCTCATGCTGTCCGGCACGCCACTGTCGCTAGGAACAGGGTGCTCACCAAGGTTGGGGATGACTCGTGGGTGCCGTTGGAGAGGTGGCTTGGGAGGAAGCCGCCGGTGGACATGCTGAGGGTGTTCGGTTGCATGGCAGTCGCCCACGTCCCCAAGACCTACCGCAGTAAGTTGGGGGCGAGTGCAATCTGGTGTGTGCATTTGGGGCTGGCTGCTGAGAGCAAGGGATGGCTGCTGTGGGAACCATCCAAGGGTGTGTTGTTTGACAGCAGGGATGTGAAATTCATTGAGGGCATGATGTATGGGAGCTGGGAGAAACAGCCGGAGGCAAGGGTGTCCCAGCAGATGGAGCAGATCACCATGCAGCTGGACCTGACTCCTAGTGTGTGGGAGGAGGGAGAGGAGGCAGCTGCTGGAAATGGTGATGGAGAGAAGGTACAGGAGGCATCTGCTGGTGGAGAAAATGGTGTGGAAACTGGCGGCAGCACTAGTGGAGCTGCTGGACCCGAGGGAGGAGAGAAGCAGCAGGGAAAAACTAAGAAGCCGAAGGGTGTCGTTATGAAGGGATGGGAGACACCCGTCTCCAGGCCAGGACGTACCCGTATGGCTACTAAGAAGCTGACTGCAGGAACTGATGCAGCAGAGCAGCAGCTAGGGACCGAAGAGGCATTGCTGATTCTACCTCATGGCTATGACCCGGATGAGGAGGATGAGCCTGCGTACTGTTTTCTTGCCCCTGCACCAGAGGAACCAGCTAGCATGGAGGAGGCATTAGCTGGACCAGATAGGGACAAGTGGCTGGCTTCTAGGGATGCTGAGTACCAGAGTCTGCTGGAGAATAGGACATGGGATCTGGTGGTGCTGCCTGATGGGAAGAAAGCGATACAATGCAAGTGGGTGCTGAGGATCAAGACCGATGACAAGGGGCAGGTCACCATCTACAAGAGTAGGCTGGTGGCGAAGGGGTTTATGCAGAAGGAGAAGCAGGACTTCAACGAGATCTTTGCTCCCACTGCCAAACCCCCTACCCTCCGTGTCTTGTTGGCAGATGCAGCTGTTAGTGGGAAATTCATCATTCAGATGGATATTTCAACGGCATTCCTGAATGGGATTTTAGAGGAGGATGTGTACATGACGCAGCCGCCTGGGTATGAGGATGGTACGGGCAGGGTGTGCAAGCTCAACAAGTCCATCTACGGCTTGAAGCAGGTGCCACGCTGCTGGTACCAGAAGTTGGCAGCTGTTTTAGAGGAGATGGGATTCAGGACCAGCAGCTGTGATGAGAGCCTCTTTCTCAAGGGCGAGGGGGAGAAGCTGGTGCTGTTTCTGGTCTATGTGGACGACATTCTTCTCTTCAGCAGCAGCATGAAGGAGATCCAGAAAGTGCAGCAGCAACTGATGGAAAACTTCAAGTGCAAGAACCTTGGGGAGGTAAAGTACTACCTCGGGATGCACGTGGAGAGGGATCCTGATCACAGGTGGTTGAAGCTGCACCAGGAGAAGTTCATCAAGGAGCTGGGGGAGAAGTATGGGATTGAGAATGAGCGCAAGGTTGCAACTCCCCTGCCAGCAGAATTCAAGCTTGTGAAGGCTGCAGAAGATGAAGGGGTTGAAGCTGAAGAGCAGCAGCAATTTCAGTCCTTGGTGGGCAGCCTCTTGTACGCAGCAGTTCACACGAGGCCCGACATCTCTTTCTCGGTTGGGCAGCTGGCTAGGGTGGTGCAGAATCCATCAGAGGAGCAGGTGGATGCAGCTGAGCGTGTGGTGAAGTACCTGAACTCTCACCCAAACATTGGAGTTCAATACTCCGCATCTGCACAGGTGAAGCAGAAAGGGGTGGAGGTGCTGAAAGAGAAGGGAGAGAGGCTTGGAGAAGGCAAGCTCTTTCTCACTTGCTTTACCGATGCTACATGGGCTTCTGAGAAGGAGGATTCCTCATCTGTGGGAGGATACATCTGCGTAGTTGGGGGAGGACCTGTTAGTTGGAGGTCCAAGAAGCAGACGGAGACGGCACTCTCTTCCGTAGAATCAGAGTACATGGCGATGTTCCATGGGGTGAAGGAGGTGATTTGGCTGAGGAGGCTGTTAGAGGAGATTGGCCAGGAGCAGAAAGTTGCTACGCCGCTGTTTTGTGATAGCAAGGGGGCTCTTGGGATGGCCAGGAACGCTGTGCTTCATGGCCTGAACAAGCACATGCGTATCAAGTGGCACTGGCTGCGTAAGGAGGTGAAGAGGGGGACGGTGAATCCAATCTACATCAAGACTCACCAGCAGCCAGCAGACTTTCTCACCAAGAGGCTTGCGGATGAGCCTCATTGGCGTTGTGTGCGCATGAGTGGAATGAGCATGAACTAGCATGGAATGACGGGGATGCAGCCGGCAGGCTGAGGGGGAGTGTGTTGGGTGCAAATGCACATTGCACGACATCCTGCCGTCTGTTTGTACGAGTATGCGTGTGCGAATGCATTTGCGTGTGAATGGTGTGTTCGTGTGTTTGTTTGCTTTCGCATTTTCCGCTTGATGCATTTGCAGGTACTCGCGCAATGTGCGCTTCGGCACAACATTGTACGCGCTATGAACAGTGCAAGCAGAAAGGACGAGCTCGCAAAAGAACCCAAGATGGAAGCTTTGCAGTTCGGTTGAGTTAATTGCGCAGATTCAGTTCTATCCAACTCGGAATTGTACTGTTTTGTTTGGTTAACTATAGTGTAGCAGGGAAGGCACTATAGGGGTACAATTTAGGTGAAGGTTGGATGTTGTTTGTCTGTATCTGCATGCTACAAGGCCAGGGGAAACCAGCGGAACCAGCATTTGGCTGGTTGGGCAAAGACAAAACAGGTTCTATTTTTAGAACCTGAACCTGGTTGTTGTTTTCCCAGGTTGGAAAAACAGAACCAGAGGTTGTTTACCAACCTACCACCTGCTATTTTGTCCAGCCAGGTTGGTTCTGTTGCTTGGAATTATTTGGGATCATCCCTGGTTGTTCCCAGGTTGATTCCCAAGGTCCTTGCTCGCTAGAACTATTTAATCCTTCTCTGTTTGTACCTGAATATAGTCAAATTGATTCATGCGAATTCCTTCCTCGCTGGAATTTCGTTTCTACGCGGTTCGTTGGCGGAATGCTACCCGAGTCAACGCTAGTACGCTAGCACTCTAATGCTAGGCAAACACCGTCTGAGCCATAACTTCATAATGGCAGAACTTTTCGCGAGGCAACTTGGCTCATTTTTAAAGCTCTTGGAGCGAGCTTCGATATAGCGAATTCTCAGCTTAATCCGACCGATGGTCTGCACGGCACGCTGCGCGACGTTCAAGGTACTCTTGCTGTTTTGACTAAGTCCTTCTTGATCCCTCTCTCTACAAACTCGGACCCGAGGATAGGGGCTGGTCTTGTACCAGGCACCCAGGGACCCTTGGAGGTGACCCCGAGGAGAGGTTTTAAGTTTGATTAAGTCCTAATAGCTTGAGTTTATTAGGCCCTTACACCAGCAGGCTCTGGTACTCAGCATCCCTAGAAGCCAGCCACTTGTCCCTATCTGGTCCAGCTAGTGCCTCCTCCATGCTAGCTGGTTCCTCTGGTGCAGGGGCAAGAAAGCAGTACGCAGGCTCGTCCTCCTCATCCGAGTCATAGCCATGAGGTAGAATCAGCATTGCCTCCTCGGTCCCAAGCTGCTGCTCCGCTACACCTGATCCTGCAGTCAGCTTCTTAGTAGCCATACGGGTACGTCCTGGCCTGGAGACGGGTGTCTCCCATCCCCTCATAACGATACCCTTCGGCTTCTTAGTTTTCCCCTGCTGTTGCTCTCCTCCCTTGGATCCAGCAGCTTCACTAGTGCTGCCGCCACTTTCCAGACCATTTTCTCCACCAGCAGGTGCCTCCTGTACCTTCTCTCCATCACCATTCCCCGCAGCTGCCTCCTCTCCCTCCTCCCACACACTAGGAGTCAGGTCCAGCTGCATGGTGATCTGCTCCATCTGCTGGGACACCCGGGCCTCCGGCTGTTTCTCCCAGCTCCCATACATCATGCCCTCAATAAATTTCACATCCCTGCTGTCAAACAGCACACCCTTGGATGGTTCCCACAGCAGCCATCCCTTGCTCTCAGCAGCCAGCCCCAAATGCACACACCAGATTGCACTCGCCCCCAACTTACTGCGATAGGTCTTGGGGACGTGGGCGACTGCCATGCAACCGAACACCCTCAGCATGTCCACCGGCGGCTTCCTCCCAAGCCACCTCTCCAAAGGCACCCACGAGTCATCCCCAACCTTGGTGAGCACCCTGTTCCTAGCGACGGTGGCGTGCCGGACAGCATGAGGCCACATAGAATTGCTCAGCCCAGAATGGTCCGGTTTGCCCGTTCTGCTACACCATTGGACTGTGGGGTGTAAGCCGTGGTCAGCTCCCTCTGGATGCCCTGCTTTTTGAGCCAGGCCGTCATCTCAGCTCCAAGGAACTCACCACCCCGGTCTGTCCTAATCCGCTTCACTACACACTCCGCCTGCTTCTCCACGAACGGCAGCCAATCGTCCCGTATCGTGGAGGCGGCGTGGTCCTTCTGCTTCAGCAGATACGCCCACATTAGCCTGCTCCAGTCATCCACAATCTTTTCGCTCCCCCTTGTGCCCTTGCACCGGCAGCGGCCCCACCAAGTCCATGTGGACCAGCTCCAAAGGCTTCTTGCTCCTGCCAGCCACACTATGGAAGGGAAAACGGGTAAACTTTGAAAGCAAACAGATTTCACAGTTGTCATCGGGTGGCTGTCCGTTCAGCTTCAAACCTTTGACAGCTCCATCTTTCTCCAGCTGCTTCAGCAGAGGCATTGCCACATGCCCCAAGCGTCGGTGTGCCGTTGCCCAATCTGTCTCCCCAGATCCGGCCGACGCTTTCACGCCAACCCCTCCAACCGCATTGCATTCCCCCTGGGATGCAGACCCCTCTCTAGCCTGCCCCCCACCGTGCCACGCCAGCGCCGGCAGCTGCCACATGGATCTACACACGTCCTTGCTCTCGTGCAGATCCCAAAGCACCCGATTGCCCAGCTGCCCCTTGTACGTGCGAGCCCCATCCGTGCTAGTGCTCACCCCAGCCTTGGCAAGCTTACGGAGGGAGATGAGGTTGGCCTTGAGGTCGGGGACGAGGAGAACATCGTGCAGCACCACCGGCTTGCCATCCGCTCCCTTAAACGCAGCTCGTCCCGCACCAGCCACCTTCAGCGCGTGTCCAGAGGCGGAGCACACCTCGTTAATCGGTGCAGCGCGCACGTCGTCCAGCAGGTCCTTGCGCGGCGTCATCGTCCAAGCAGCGCCCGTGTCCAACACCCAATAGTCCAGGGGGTGCAGCTCTGCTCCAACCTTGGCAGAGGCGTCTCCTTGCTCCCCCTGCTCTCCCATATGGAAGAACTGGCCCGCGGTGCGCTCCTTATTCTTCTCCGCACTAGCGTTGCTTTTCGGGTTGTTGTCGGACGAATCAGCGACCATGTTCACGCCGTATTTCTGGTTCCTCCGCGCGCCGCCATCCTGTTGACGATTCTGGGGGGTCCATCCATCGGGTTTCTTATAGCACAAAAACCAGGGGTGCCCCTCCTTCTCACAATACCAGCAATTCCCTTTCATTTTGCCACCAGCACCCGACTTGCCCCCACGTCCAGATTTCGCACCGCGACCCCAACCGGTACCTCCTTGTTGGTCATTGGAGTCGTCGTCCTTCTTTGCACCGCGCCCAGCACCACCGAAGCCACGTCCTCTGCCACGTCGGTTCCCTTGCATCCCGTAGCCGCTGCTGCTGTCGTCTCCACCCCTCAGTTGGCGGCGACGGAAGTCCTCCTCCAGAATCTTCGTCCGCACCCACTCGAGCGTCCACGAGCTCTGGTTCTGCGGCAGGCTCAATCCGCTCGTGAATTGAAGCCACGATTCCGGCAGCAGCGAGAGCATCTTCAGGCACTTGGTCTGCTCCGGGTAGGTGATTCCCGCGGTCGCCAACTTCGCGTAGAGGTCGCGCATCTTGTCCAGAACTGGTTGCACCGGCTCTCCCTCGCTCAATCGCAACGCGGACAGCTCTCTCTCCATCATAAGCGTCGCGGCGACGGAGGTAGGAGCGTGCAGCTCCTTCAGCACGGTCCACGCCTTTGGACCGCTATCATCAACCTCCGGCAGCAGGTGCATGACGTGGTGACGCTGGTTCAGCTCCAAACTCTGCGACATCAAGTAGTAGCCAGCCGATGCGCGCTCGTCCCAATCTTCCTGCAGCGCGGGGTCACTCGGTCTAGGCTCTTCCCCAATCATTAGTTTCAGCAATCCAATCTGACGGAAGTAAAGCTGCATTTTCCAGGCCCAATCATCATAGCCCTCACCATTGAACTTCTCGACGGTGAAATTCTTCAGCACCTCCTTGATCAGTGAGCTCTGGTTGGTTCGCGCTCCCCTTGGCGCCGAAACACCAGAACCTTGGCTGCCGCTTCGATCTTGGGCTGAAGATTCACCAGCTCCCGCCGAGGTGTTGCCCGCCATAGCTACCTATACCGAGGATCACTATAACGCAGCTCTGATACCAGCTTGTTGGTGTAAGGGCCTAATAAACTCAAGCTATTGAGACTTAATCAAACTTAAAACCTCTCCTCGGGGTCACCTCCAAGGGTCCCTGGGTGCCTGGTACAAGACCAGCCCCTATCCTCGGGTCCGAGTTTGTAGAGAGAGGAGCTAAGAAAGACTTAGCCAAAATAACAAGAGTACCTTGAACGTCGCGCAGCGTGCCGTGCAGACCGTCGATCGGATTAAGCTGAGAATTCGCTATAACGAAGCTCGCTCCAAGAGCTTTTAAATAAGCCAAGTTGCCTCGCGAAAAGTTCTGCCATTACGAAGTTATGGCTCGGACAGCGTTTGCCTAGTGTTGGAGTGCTAGCATACTAGCGTTGACTCGGGTAGCATTCCGCCGTCAAATAGTGCAGACACGAAATTCCAGTGAGGAAGGAATTCGCTTGAATCAATTGACTATATTCAGGTACAAACAGAGAAGGAATAAATAGTTCTAGCTAGCAAGGACCTTGGGAATCAACCTGGGAACAACCAGGAATGATCCCAAATAATTCCAAGCAACAGAACCAACCTGGCTGGACAAAGTAGCAGGTGGTAGGTTGGTAAACAACCTCTGGTTCTGTTTTTCCAACCTGGGAAAACAACAACCAGGTTCAGGTTCTAAAAACAGAACCTGTTTTGTCTTTGCCCAACCAGCCAAATGCTGGTTCCGCTGGTTTCCCCTGGCCTTGTAGCATGCAGATACAGACAAACAACATCCAACCTTCACCCAAATTGTACCCCTATAGTGCCTGCCCTGCTACACTATAGACAACCAAACAAAACAATACAATTTCGAGTTGGATAGAACTGGATCTGCGCAATCAATTTAACCGAACCGCAAAGCTTCCATCTTGGGTTTCTTTGCGAGCTCGTCCTTTCTGCTTGCACTATTCATAGCGCGTACAATGTTGTGCCGAAGCGCACATTGCGCGAGTATCTGCAAATGCATCAAGTGAAAATTGCGAAAGCAAACAAACACACGAACATTCCATTCACACCCAAATGCATTCGCACATGCATACTCGTACAAACAGACGGCAGGATGTCGTGCAATGTGCATTTGCACCCAACAGGGATGAGGTTGTCCCACGAGTTGTCGAGCACCGAGATGATCTTGGTGCACTGCTGGATATGCGACACGTTCCTGCCCGCCGCTGCCATCCTCGCATAAGTGTCCTTGATCTTGTCAAGGACCGGCTTCACATCGTCTCCCAGTCGCATGGAGAGGGCGGCCAGCTCCTTCTCGAATACAATCTCCATCGGCAGCGTGTTGGGCTGAACCACGTCGCGTACTAGCTTCCATGCCTTCTGTCCGGATTCATCCAGCTCCACCATGTCCTTGATATGCTGGAACATCTCGTTGTTGACCGGTTGAAGAATAAGGTCAAACAGCACCGCGCTCTTCTCAATCCACCAATCACTGGCAGCTCCTTTCTCTGGCATCTTCACTTCTCCCATTAAAATTTTCAGCAGCTTGTAGCGCTTGAACGCACTCCGCATCCGCCCGCTCCATTCCTCATAGTTGGAGCCATCCAATGCCTCAATCTTGGATGGTGGCGGCTCACTCCTCTTTTCAGCTGCATTTCCACTCCCTTCACTCATCTTTTCTTCACCCAATCTTAAGTTTCAGCTCCCCCTTTCTGTCCACAATGAAGTCCCACACAATTTTCACAAGTGTCGGCGCCAACAAAATTTTGGCAGAGTTTCCCCTTAGCGGAAGTCACATCCAACCTCTAGAACTCCACTTAGGCATGCCCACAGGCCATGGTGGGTCTAGGAGGGTCTTCACACCTCAGTAGACTCTTCACAACGTCCTCAATCAGCTCTGATACCACTTGTTAGAGACAAGGACTGAGTCTATGAATATTAGAGGCCGAAATAACTCAAAATCGTTGGACTGGAAATCTGGACAGAACTGTCGACTTCACAAGAAACATCGTCGACGAAAATATAATTGTTAGAATATTCTCAAACTCGAGTATGTTGTAGCCCTTGACTATCTTTCCAATTTGAATCGTATCAAAAGATGGAGTAAAACTCGAGTTATAAATTTCGGCGCACCATGGGATATGCACTAGCTGAAACTTAACTCAAACTCAATTGTTCATCCAAGAACCACAGAAGAGAATTAAAGTAGCTAGAAACCAGATAGGGGAGGATGAGGAGGACGAGAGGGAAAGTTCTCTAGGGAGCCCCAACCAAGAAATCCCCATATGCTCACCCAAAAGATTCCCTCCCTATAGGAACCCAACCTTCACCCTTGTCTTTTCCCAACCTCTCAAATCAACCTCACCCCAATTTGGCCACACTTGCCAACCTGGTTTGGTTTCTCCCAACCACTTGGCATCATCTACAGTAGAAGTGACGAATTTCCCAACCCCCAAAAGTCTATACCCCATATAGAGTCAACCCACAAACTCCCAAAGTCGCCGCAACCAAATATGAAAAACATACAAACTTCGAACGTTCGTAACTTTCTCGCCCGTGGTCCGAACGCGACTATTCTTGGTTCGTCGGAAAGCTCTTGAGCAGAGAAGTCACTTCAGATATCTGCTCAAGCCAAATAACATTCCCACACACTCAGGCAATCCAATCCATGCCAAACACAATTCTTATGCACGCGCACAATACGCATGCAACGTACGAGCAAAGATGGGAGACATACAGACGTGAATGCAAATGATTGCATCACACAACATGTATGTGCTGTCCAAACTAACCAGCAAACCAAAATGCAACAATACTCTAAATCAAGCGGGTCTTCAAATACTTACATAACACTGCGGACGTGGAGCTGGTCTATGGAGGATGGGTCATGGTGCTCCGCGAATTACACGGAACCCGAAATATGCAAATGAAATGGGTGTAACTCAATTGGAGGCTACGTATTTACCTTAGGAAGGGCTGCTGTCAGTTGAAGGATAAAGGGGAAACAGTCATTGCTACACCAACAATTGAAGCCGAGTACATTGCAATCTTTGAAAGGGCAAGAGAAGTTGTTTGCCTTGTGTTGCCTCTAACCGATTCCACCAAGTGCAGCATCTGTAAATAATCAGCTGTCAAATGCTCTGCCATTGCACTTACACATGTGGCGTTATCATAAAGCGCAGCCCAAATTAGACATCACATAACTCCACACATCTCACTCATGTGATAGTTGCTATGAGCGTGCTCACAAACGTTCACAACTACACACGAGTGAGAGGGGGAGTGGGATGTAGAGTAACTTGGTGTGCAACGGATCAAGATGTGCATTTTCATTTTCATTTCCATCATTAGCACAGTCAGTACATGCGTATCATGAAGACCTATGTTCAGCATTGAACAAGACAAGGGATGCATGTTGCTGGAGTGCTCCAACTGCTGCTGTCTGCGAAAAGCCATTGCTACAAGTTTACCTGCTGGTTTCAGGGGAAGCGATAAAAGAGAGCATGAGTTCATATCAGTCAAGAATGGCACACAAGGCAAGGAGTGGGCAGCATTACACCATGAGTAAAATCAGAAGGCAATATTGCTAGAGTGAGTAGAGGACTACAAGGTCATGAGTGGAAAAGCAACTTATCAATATCAAAAGACCAGCTGCTGTTACAAGCAGCCAACTGATGCTAAAGCAAGCCGCAATGTGGAGCAGCTGACTACCTGGTAGAGCAACTAGCCGCAAGGTGCTGCTGGTGCAGGCCACCAAGTGCTGGTGCAATCGCCAACCGTTGCTGGAGCGCCTACTGCAGCTGCTCACGTGCTCGAACTGGTGTGAAGAGGGGGCGCATCACATGACATGAGAAGAATTATATGCTATTTAATGGTGTGAATTCTTGCACAAACTAATGAGGAACATGAGGCAGCCGAGTCACGCAAGGGGAAAGCCGTGTCTATCTCACTATGGTACCGCTGCAGAGCGCTAGGTGTTGCGCAAGCTGTTGGGGGCCAGGTGTTGCCGCCGCTGCTACCATGATGCTCCATCCGTCCGCCTCTGCTCCAGCAGGCCGCAACCTCTTGTAAAGGGTGCACGTCTCCGCCATGGCTACAGCTTTAACTTCGGCACGCCCAATGTCACTCAATTTCCTGCCTGATGGCACTTTTTCTTGGACCAAACAGCTCATCTCGGCTAGCGCTTTAAGAGGATACCGTTCTTGTGTTCAGACAGTGAACATTGGTGAATCTTACCTAGTCGCTGGTACTACCAAGGTCCAGGCCATATCAGCAGGCTCCTTGGGTTTCTCATGGTTTCCTGGTTTTCGGTTGCTGCATGGGGGTTGGTCAAAGGTTCCTGACCCGCCAGATGTGCAGATTGCGTTATCTACTTCATCGGGAACGTTTTCCAGTTCTGGTTTTATCATCAAGCAACATCATACAGCAGTATCGAGCTACTTAAACAATGGCTATGACACTCAACAGATCATATTGGTGCTCAGAGGAGGTTTTTTTATCAAGCTTTGTTCCAAGCTTGTTTCTCTCATCTCATCATCGCACAATGGCGGGACGATGTCGCACTGGACAGGGTGGTGGAAAGGCTGGAGGGAAGGTTAATGGTACTGCTGGAAACTCCCCTCTGTCAAACACGGAACACTCTCCTGAGAAAAGTCCGCTGGTGTCGGCACAAGCCTCCCCTCAAGCTCTTCCCAAGACGGCGGTCGACGTGCTGGGTGACGTGGTGAAGATCTCCTTGCAGGAACGCTTGTCTGCTGTGAAGGACAACGGGCTTAAGGACAACGAAGAAGGGAACGTGTCTCAGCATCAGCAGCCGGGCTCGTCAGGCGCTGGGTCATCTGATCGTCAGCCGGCACCTGTGACGGAGGCAGCGGGATGCAGCAAGTACGTGGTTGAAGATAAATGCTGGGACAGTGACGACGACGATGACTTCGACCCGACTGCGGTCAATCTCCTCGCAACACAAGTCAGCTTCCCGATCACGCTCCTGATTCCTATCAAGTGGGAAAGCGAGGTCCCGAAGCTAAAGCATACGGTCATTGCGCACCTAGATCACTGGAAGGCCTCGTTGACGGCTGACGCTCAGAAGACTATGAGGTATCGGGAACTGCTCCCGGCATGGTTGTCTAAGAAAAGGTTCGGCAGGCTTCAGGTCACTTTTCAGCACGCGAGTGATGCAGCTTTTGTTTGGATGCGATCGATTGAACATAATGTGGGCAAAGGTGTTACTCTGACGCTTGATTGGCAGCACCCGGAGAACGCGACTTACAGGCGTGAGCGTCAGCTGAACCCGGAAGCGGTGGAAGTGTTGTTAAAGTCCGTCCCGGCCGGCGTCTCTCCAGAGCTGATTCGCAAGATGCTGACGGAGGTTACGCTGCTCAAGAAAGGGAAAGCCGCTTTCAGCAAAGGTGTGGGCTTCCACAGAGTGCAAGACCCTATCACTGGAATGGACACTGACAAGGTGCGGGGTCTGGTGATTGAGCACGAGAATGATGAAGATCCATGGCGTCATGCGGTTGCGGACTTGTCCAATCCCGGTAGGAAGCTGATGGTGCATTACCCCGCATTCACTTGCAATTACTGCAAGGGCCAGCACATGACGCAGTTCCACAATGCTTATGTCACGGAGCGTCAACCCAGCATCGGCAAATGGAACTTGTATGTCAGAAAGGTCAATGAGATCAACGGTATCAGTGTCTCGTTTTTTGTACCTTTGTCAATCCAGTTTTTTCTTCCGGCTTTTACTGACATCCCGGCTCAAACCCCTCCACGCAGCTGCATCGCTGAAAGTAACAGCGTTTACAAAAGACATTCTCAAGGACCCGACCATAGTTTCCACCTCCACAGGGGGGTCGCGGGAGGACTGGGTATGCATGGTTGCTGCCTGCGACAAGGCGCAAGGCACCAGCTTCGAGCAGGCATCTGCTCATGTCGCGTCGCTCCGTCACAAGACGAACCTGGCGAAGCCGGGAGCTGCTACCCGTGCCAGCAAGGGTTCCCTCAACCACGCCGCACTTTGGAAGGATTTCGCCAAGTAGCTGCCTGGCTGGACAAGTGCGGTATGTTGTTCCGGCGTTGCACATCTGCAGGAGAATAGAGGGGGGTTGGATGGTTGACTTTTGTTTGTTATGGCAATAGTAGCAGTAGCGATTGTGTGTTAGGTGACCTGTACCAAGACTCAGCCCGTCGATGCAACGGGGCTTCTCACCAGTTTTTAAATGAATAAGAGGAACTCAATCGTTTTCTGCGAGCTTAACATTAACGGGCTCGGCAGCGCGGGGAAGCAAATCAAATGTAAAGACTGGCTAAGGAACAAGGCGGACATTGCGATACTCACAGACACGCGAATTCAGGCAGATCACAACTTCTGGACACAGTTTAAGCCGTCCACGGTGTTGGCTGTGGAGCCAGCTGGGTCGGCAGGAGGTGTGGCGGTGTTGAGCTTCGCGCCTGGGGTGGACTTCACGAGCACGTATACACATGCATCAGGAAAGCTGGCAGGGGTGGTGATCCGTTGGGGTGACCTGGAGTTGATCCTGATTGCGATATACTCACCGGCGCAACCGGAGAACAGGGCTCCCTTTTACAGGGACTGCCTGGAGCCTTTTTTGAACACCTTACCAAAGTTGCCGAACATCCTGGTGATGGGTGACCCGAACGTAGTAGAGGACCCAGCGTTGGACAAGTCATCAGGAGTGGGGTCGTGGAGTAGAGAACCGGAGGCTGATGGGGTACTAGGCGAACACCCCACTCACTGATGCCTTCCGCTTTACGCATCCTGGGAAGAGGGAGTACACTTTCCACATGAGGTCAAAGGGAGTGAGCACCAGAATTGACCGCGCGTTGGTGACGCAACCGCTGTTGAGCAAGCTGGTGAAGGTGCAGCACGCAGACATCACGAACAAGATGATGGACCACTGGAGTGCGGTGGTGGTTGCGCTTGAGTTGTCGGAGGTGGTCGATAGAGGGCCCGGCATCTGGCGGTTAAGGGCTGCGCAGACAAAAAAGAGAGGGGTCAGAAATCGGGTGGAGCGGGTGCTCAAGGACGCAGGCGGGGATCTCAGCAGGATGCTGCCCAGGCTGACTGCGTGCCTGCGGGCGTACACATGGGAGGAAAAGAAGAGGGTTGGGGCGACAAAAAGACAACTGGAGAAGGAGGTGAAGATCTTCAAACAGCGGCTGTCGCAAAACCCGAACTGCAAGCGAACAGGAGCAATCCTACTCAAGAAAGAGGAGCTACTCGATGCGTATGAAAAAAGCAACCATGAGAAGCTGCAGGAGTGGCTTGGGGTAAAAGCGGAGCTGGATGGGGAGACGACAACCGGTTTCCTGTCCGGGAAGGTGAAAGTGCGTAAGGCAAAGACGGAAATGTCAGTTGTTCATTTCAAGGGAAGAACTCACTCGGGTGCAAGGGAGGTGCTCGTGGCGGCGACAGATTTCTTCAGAGACTCCTTCGGCGGGCGTGGGGAGACAAGTTCACGTGTGTCGGAGCCGAGAGCTATGAGCCGGACGCTATGCGAAGCTTGCCGAAATGCACTCAGCGCACCATGGTCGGAGGAGGAAGTTCAGACGGCGGTGCGTGAGCTAGCCTCGGGGAAGTCACCCGGGCAGGATGGCCTTCCTAAGGAGCTATTTGAGCATAACTGGGACCTGCTCGGCCCAGTGTTGATGAAGTTTGTTGGCGATTTCACGCGAACGGTGGAACTTCTTCGTGAAATCTCAACTGCAGTCACGATCCTACTGCATAAGAAGGGGAGTAAGGAGGAGTTAGGGAACTACAGGCCAATCACGCTGCTGAGCACGATCTACAAGGTGCTGGCGAAAGTAATGGCGACAAGGTTTAAGAAGGTCCTACACGAGGTGATCTCGGAGGATCAGGTGGGGTTCTTACCTGGTCGGAAACTGGAGGACGCCGTTGCGGTGGTGGCGGATGCGATTGAGGTAGGGGACAGCAGCGGGAAGGATTGGATCCTTCTAATGGTTGGTTTTCAGAAGGCCTTCAACTCCATCTCGAGGCCTTTCCTTTTCCGTACGCTGCGAGGGATGGGATTTCCGGAGAATTTTGTGTCTTGGGCGGAAGGCCTGCACACAGGAGCAGGAACCCTCCTGCACATCAATGGGTGAACAGGCAGCAGAGTTGCGGTGGAGAGGGGAGTGTGGCAAGGCTGCCCGCTGGCGCCGTACCTTTTCTTGTGTGCGCTGGAGCCGCTCTATCAGGATTTTGCGCAGCGGAGGCTGGGCATCGGTAACGGGGGGGGGGGGGGGGGGGGGGGGGGGGAAGGCTGGCGTATCTGGGGTACGCTGATGACACTTCGCTCCTGCTGCATGGGGAAGAGCAGTTGGCAGCCGCAGCTGAAGCGCTGGAAATTTTCGGGGAGGCATCGGGGCTAAAAGTAAACAAAGATAAAACGGTGGTCTTTCCGTTCGAGAAGAACAGAAGGAAACTCCCGCCGGCGGGCCTGGAATACAAATGGGGTGACAAGGATGCACCAGAGAGGCTGCTGGGTGTCTGGATCACTCCGAACGGTGATCCATTCCCGTCCTGGAAAAAGGCGTTGGACAGGGCGTGCAAAGAATTAGCCAAATGGGAGATTCAGCACCTAACAATGTTGGCAAAGGTTACGATAATCAACGGATACATCTCGCTCATCTTCATGTTTCAAGCGTATATCTACCCCCCGCCGGAGGAGATATGGACGAAGATCAAGAGGATATGTCACAATTTCGTGTCGGGAGGCGAGGCGACGGATGAGAAGGCTTTCATTTTCTGGAACTACGAGGTGGTCTGCACACCAAAGGAGGAGGGGGGGCAGGGGATGATCTGCCCCAAGAAACAATTTGACAGAATAGTGGTGCAAAATGTCAGGCGCATGATGTTGCAAGTGTTGGGTGCAAATTCATATTGCACGACATCCTGCCGTCTGTTTGTACGAGTATGCGTGTGCGAATGCATTTCGATGTGAATTGAAAGTGTGTTCGTGTGTTTGTTTGCTTTCGCATTTTTCGCTTGATGCATTTGCAGGTACTCGCGCAATGTGCGCTTCGGCACAACATTGTACGTGCTATGAACAGTGCAAGCAGAAAGGAGGAGCTCGCAAAGGAACCCAAGATGGAAGCTTTGCGGTTCGGTTAAATTGATTGCGCAGATCCAGTTCTATCCAACTCGAAATTGTACTGTTTTGCTTGGTTGACTATAGTGTAGCAGGGCAGGCACTATAGGGGTACAATTTAGGTGAAGATTGGATGTTGTTTGTCTGTATCTGCATGCTACAGGGCCAGGGGAAACCAACGGAAACCAGCGGAACTAGCATTTGGCTGGTTGGGCAAAGACAAAACAGGTTCTATTTTTAGAACCTGAACCTGGTTGTTGTTTTCCTAGGTTGGAAAAACAGAACCAGAGGTTGTTTACCAACCTACCACCTGCTATTTTGTCCAGCCAGGTTGGTTCTGTTGCTTGGAATTATTTGGGATCATCCCTGGTTGTTTCCAGGTTGATTCCCAAGGTCCTTGCTAGCTAGAACTATATATTCCTTCTCTGTTTGTACCTGGATATAGTCAAATGATTCAAGCGAATTCCTTCCTCGCTGGAGTTTCGTTTCTGCGCTATTCGACGGCGGAATGCTACCCGAGTCAACGCTAGTACGCTAGCACTCCAACGCTAGGCAAACGCTGTCCGAGCCATAACTTCGCAATGGCATAATTTTTCGCGACTTGGCTTTTTTTAAAGCTCTTGGAGCGAGCTTCGTTATAGCAAATTGTCAGCTTAATCCGATCGACGATCTGCACGGCACGCTGCGCTACGTTCAAGGTACTCTTGTTATTTTGGCTAAGTCATTCTTGACTCTCTCTCTCTACAAACTCGGACCCGAGGATAGGGGCTGGTCTTGTACCAGGCACCCAGGGACCCTTGGAGGTGACCCCGAGGAGAGGTTTAAGTTTGATTAAGTCTTAATAGGTAGCTATGGCGGACAACACCTCGGCGAGACCTGGTGAATCTTCAGCCCAAGATCGTAGCGGCAGCCAAGATTCTGGTGTTTCGGCGCCAAGGGGAGCGCGAACCAACCAGAGCTCGCTGATCAAGGAGGTGCTGAAGAATTTCACCGTCGAGAAGTTCAATAGTGAGGGCTATGATGATTGGGCCTGGAAAATGCAGCTTTATTTCCGTCAGATTGGATTGCTGAAACTAATGATTGGGGAAGAGCCTAGACCGAGTGACCCCACGCTGCAGGAAGATTGGGACGAGCGTGCCTCGGCTGGCTACTACTTGATGTCGCAGAGTTTGGAGCTGAACCAGCGTCACCACATCATGCACCTGCTACCGAAGGTTGATTGCGGTCCATAGGCATGGACCGTGCTGAAGGAGCTGCACGCTCCTACCTCCGTTGCCGCGACACTCATGATGGAGAGGGAGCTGTCCGCGTTGCGCTTGAGCGAGGGAGAGCCGGTGCAACCAGTCCAAGGCAAGATGCGCGACCTCTACGCGAAGCTGGCGATTGCGGGAATCACCTACCCGGAGCAGACCAAGTGCCTGAAGATGCTCTCGCTGCTGCCGGAATTGTGGCTTCAATTCACGAGCGGATTGAGCCTGCCGCAGAACCAGAGCTTGTGGACGCTCGAGTGGGTGCAGACGAAGATTCTGGAGGAGGACTTCCGTCGCCGCCAACTGAGGGGTGGAGACGATGGCAGCAGCGGCTACAGGATGCAAGGGAGCCGACGTGGCAGAGGTCGTGGTTTCAGTGGTGCTGGGTGTGGTGCAAAGAAGGACGACGACTCCAACGACCAACAAGGAGGTATCGGTTGGGGCCGCGGTGCGAAATCTGGACGTGGGGGCAAGTCGGGTGCTGGTGGCAAAATGAAAGGGAATTGCTGGTATTGTGAGAAGGAAGGGCATCCCTGGTTTTTGTGCTATAAGAAACCCGATGGATGGACCCCCCAGAATCGTCACCAAGATGGCGGCGCGCGGAGGAACCAGAAAAACGGCGCAAGCATGGTCGCTGATTCGTCCGACAACAACCCGAAGAGGAACGGTGGTGCGGAGAAGAAGAAAGAGCAAACCGCTGGCCAGTTCTTCTATGTTGGAGAGCAGGGGGAGCAAGGAGACGCCTCTGCCAAGGTTGGATTAGGTGTTGGACACGGGCGCTGCTTGGACGATGACGCCGCGCAAGGACCTGCTGGACGACGTACGCGCTGCACCGATTAACGAGGTGTGCTCCGCCTCTGGACACGCGCTGAAGGTGGCTGGTGCAGGACGAGCTGCGTTTAAGGGAGCGGATGGCAAGCCGGTGGTGCTGCACGACGTTCTCCTCGTCCCCGACCTCAAGGCCAACCTCATCTCCCTCCGTAAGCTTGCCAAGGCTGGGGTGAGCACTAGCACGGATGGGGCTCGCACGTACAAGGGGCAGCTGGGCAATCGGGTGCTAGGGGATCTGCACGAGAGCAACAACGTGTACAGATCCATGTGGCAGCTGCCGGCGTTGGCGTGGCACGGTGGGGGGCAGGCTAGAGAGGGGTCTGCATCCCAGGGGGAGTGCAATGCCGTTGGAGGGGTTGGCGTGAAAGTGTCGGCCAGATGGTCCACGTGGACTTCGTGGGGCCGCTGCCGGTGCAAGGGCGCAAGGGGGAGCAGTTTTTTCTTACCATTGTGGATGATTGGAGCAGACTCATGTGGGCGTATCCGCTGAAGCAGAAGGACCACGCCGCCTCTACGATACGGGACGATTGGCTGCCGTTCGTGGAGAAGCAGGCGGAGTGTGTAGTGAAGCAGATTAGGACAGACCGGGGTGGTGAGTTCCTTGGAGCTAAAATGACGGCCTGGCTCAAGAAGCAGGGCATCCAGAGAGAGCTGACTACGAATTACACCCCACAGTCCAACGGTGTAGCAGAACGGGCAAACCGGACCATTCTAGAGACAGCTAGGGCGCTGCTCATAGAATATGGGCTGAGCAATTCTATGTGGCCTCATGCTGTCCGGCACGCTACCGTCGCTAGGAACAGGGTGCTCACCAAGGTTGGGGATGACTCGTGGGTGCCTTTGGAGAGGTGGCTTGGGAGGAAGCCGCCGGTGGACATGTTGAGGGTGTTTGGTTGCTCGGCAGTCGCCCACATCCCCAAGACCTACTGTAGTAAGTTGGGGGCTGGCTGCTGAGAGCAAGGGATGGCTGCTGTGGGAACCATCCAAGGGTGTGTTGTTTGACAGCAGGGATGTGAAATTCATTGAGGGCATGATGTATGGGAGCTGGGAGAAACAGCCGGAGGCCCGGGTGTCCCAGCAGATGGAGCAGATCACCATGCAGCTGGACCTGACTCCTAGTGTGGAGGCAGCTGCGGGGAATGGTGATGGAGAGAAGGTACAGGAGGCACCTGCTGGTGGAGAAAATGGTGTGTAAAACTGGCGGCAGCACTAGTGGAGCTGCTGGATCCGAGGGAGGAGAGCAGCAGTAGAGAAACACTAAGAAGCCGAAGGGTGTCGTTATGAGGAGATGGGAGATACCCGTCTCCAGGCCAGGACGTACTTGTATGGTCACTAAGAAGCTGACTGCAGGATCAGGTGTAGCGGAGCAGCAGCTTGGGACCGAGGAGGCAATGCTGATTCTACCTCATGGCTATGATCCGGATGAGGAGGATGAACCTGCAGACTGTTTTCTTGCCCCTGCACCAGAGGAACCAGCTAGCATGGAGGAGGCACTAGCTGGACCAGATAGGGACAAGTGGCTGGCTTCTAGGGATGCTGAGTACCAGAGCCTGCTAGAAAATGGGACATGGGATCTGGTGGTGCTGCCTGATGGGAAGAAAGCGATACAATGCAAGTGGGTGCTGAGGATCAAGACCGATGACAAGGGGCAGGTCACCATCTACAAGAGTAGGCTGGTGGCTAAGGGGTTTATGCAGAAGGAGAAGCAGAACTTTAACGAGATATTTGCTCCCACTGCCAAACCCCCTACCCTCCGTGTCTTGTTGGCAGATGAAGTCGTTAGTGGGAAATTCATCATTCAGATGGTTATATCATCGGCATTTCTCTAACCACGGGATTTTAGAGGAGGAGGTGTTCATGACGCAGCCGCCTGGGTATGAGGATGGTACGGGCAGGGTGTGCAAGCTGAAAAAATCTATCGACGGCTTGAAGCAGGCGCAACACTGCTGGTACCAGCAGCTGTGATGAGAGCCTCTTTCTCAAGGGCGAGGGGGAGAAGCTGGTGCTGTTTCTGGTCTACGTGGACGACATTCTTCTCTTCAGCAGCAGCATGAAGGAGATCTAGAAAGTGCAGCAGCAGCTGATGGAAAACTTCAAGTGCAAGAACCTTGGGGAGGTAAAGTACTACCTTGGGATGCACGTGGAGAGGGATCCTGATCACAGGTGGTTGAAGCTGCACCAGGAGAAGTTTATCAAGGAGCTGGGGGAGAAATATGGGATTGAGAATGAGCGCAAGGATGCAACTCCCCTGCCAGCAGAGGATGAAGGGGTTGAAGCCGAAGAGCAGCAGCATTTTCTGTCCATGGTGGGCAGCCTCTTGTATGCAGCGGTTCACACGAGGCCCGACATCTCTTTCTCGGTTGGGCAGCTGGCTAGGGTGGTGCAGAATCCATCAGAGGAGCAGATGGATGCAGCTGAGCGTGTGGTGAAGTACCTGAACTTTCTGTCGAGAGAATTAGGCAAAAAGAGAGGGGTGAACTAGCAAGAATGGGGATACAAATAGCAAACCCTAGAAGGGTTGTACTCGCTACAGAGCACCCCACTGCAGGCTAGACAAATATAACATTCTGACACACCCCCATAGCCAAAGTGGGGTGTAATCAGCAGAGCAAGCAAAGCAGTACAAGCTCAGGGTGGATCACGATGTCACCACACATTCTGAGCACAAGTTCAAGAAGCAACAGTTTATAAGTTATGAGCAAAGCTAGAGGCGGTCACAGAGGACAAATGAGGAGGAGGAGGGCTGGCGAGAGGAGAAAGGAGTGGAGGCGACGACTGAAGCTGCAGACACACGGGCATCAGACGGCTCTGGCGCAACGCTAGTGGCTACCGGAAGCAGAGCCCCGGACTACAGGGGTAATAGTCGCTGCGGAGGGTGCAGCGGACCCACGGGCGACAGGTGCAGCCGGCTCTCTGAGCTACCGGAGGTCCGCGGAACCCCGGAATACAGGTGCTGCGGACGACACGACGGCAGTCTCCGCTCAACCTCCCCCAACAGTCCCACACCCCTCGACACACACCCCTTGCTTCACCCCTAGCTCCACTCCCACGGTACCCCCCCTTAAACCCCAAACCCTAGACTCCCACACACCACCCCCCTCAGCGGCAGCTGCAGTAGAGGGAGACTAGGGAGGAGGAGGAGTAGGTAGAGTAACGCACAACCGACACCCCCACAGCCGCCACCCCCACACTCCCCACCCCCAAACCCTAAAACGGGCGAAAGGGAGAAGGAGCGCGGGGGACGGCGAGGGGGAAGGCGCGCGACCCCCAGGGCGCCACCTCTGGGCAGCGGGGGCCGCGCGCGGCTCCCCAGGGCGCCTCGACGGGGCAGCGGGGGGCCGCGCGCGGCTCCCTAAGGCGTCGCGACGAGGCAGCGGGGGCCGCGCGCGGCTCCCCAGGGCACCTCGACGGGGCAGCGGGGGGCGACGGGGCAGCGGGGGGCCGCGCGCGGCTCCCTAAGGCGTCGCGACGAGGCAGCGGGGGCCGCGCGCAGCTCCCCACGGCGTCGCGACGAGGTAGCGGGGGGCCGCGCGCGGCTCCCCAAGGTGTCGCGACGAGACGTCGGGGGCGACGCGCGGGGCTGCGGGGCGACGCGGGGGGTCGACGGCGACGGGGGGAGGGCGCTTCGACGGTGGGAAACCGCCGCGCGCCTCGGGGCGCACGGCGTGCAGAAAACCGCCGCGCGCCCCGAGCGCACGGCGGGATGAAAACCGCCGAAACCCTAGAAAAAATTCGCGGCAGGAAGAAGTCGTCGCGCGCCCGAGGCGCCCGGCAGGAAGTACAGCAGCGGAAGCATTAGGTGGTGGGCCCACCCACAGGATCGACCCAGGAGGGTCGACCTGCTCTGATAGCATGTCGAGAGAATTAGGCAAAAAGAGAGGGGTGAACTAGCAAGAATGGGGATACAAATAGCAAACCCTAGAAGGGTTGTACTCGCTACAGAGCACCCCACTGCAGGCTAGACAAATATAACATTCTGACACTTTCACCCAAGCATTGGAGTTCAATACTCCGCATCTGCACAGGTGAAGCAGAAAGTGGTGGAGGTGCTGAAAGAGAAGTGGGAGACGCTTGGAGAAGGCAAGCTCTTTCTAACTTGCTTTACTGATGCTACTTGGGCTTCTGAGAAGGAGGATTCCTCATCTGTGGGAGGATACATCTGCGTAGTTGGGGGAGGACCTGTTAGTTGGAGGTCCAAGAAGCAGACGGAGATGGCACTCTCTTCCGTAGAATCAGAGTACATGGCGATGTTCCATGGGGTGAAGGAGGTGATTTGGCTGAGGAGGCTGTTAGAGGAGATTGGCCAGGAGCAGAAAGTTGCTACACCGCTGTTTTGTTACAGCAATGGGGCTCTTAGGATGGTCAGGAACGCTGTGCTTCATGGGTTGAACAAGCACATGCGTATCAAGTGGCACTGGCTGCGTAAGGAGGTGAAGAGGGGGACGGTGAATCCGATCTACATCAAGACCCACCAGCAGCCAGCAGACTTCCTCACCAAGAGGCTTGCGGATTAACCTCATTGGCGTTGTGTGCGCATCAGTGGAATGATGGGAATGCAGCCGGCAGGCTGAGGGGGAGTGTGTTGGGTGCAAATTCATATTGCACGACATCCCGCCTTCTGTTTGTACGAGTATGCGTGTGTGAATGCATTTGGGTGTGAATGGAATGTTCGTGTATTTGTTTGCTTTCGCAATTTTTGCTTGGCACATTTGCATGTACTCGCGCAATGTGCGCTTCGGCACAACATTGTACGCGCTATGAACAGTGCAAGCAGAAAGGACGAGCTCGCAAAGGAACCCAAGATGGAATCTTTGCATCTCGATTGAATTGATTGCGCAGATTCAGTTATATCCAACTCGAAATTGTACTGTTTTGCTTGGTTGACAATAATGTAGCAGCGTTTGCCTAGCGTTGGAGTGCTAGCATACTAGCGTTGACTCGGGTAGCATTCCGCCGTCGAATAGCGCAGAAACGAAATTCCAGCGAGGAAGGAATTCGCTTGAATCAATTTGACTATATTCAGGTACAAACAGAGAAGGATTAAATAGTTCTAGCTAGCAAGGACCTTGGGAATCAACCTGGGAACAACCAAGGATGATCCCAAATAATTCCAAGCAACAGAACCAACCTGGCTGGACAAAATAGCAGGTGGTAGGTTGGTAAACAACCTCTGGTTCTGTTTTTCCAACCTGGGAAAACAACAACCAGGTTCAGGTTCTAAAAACAGAACCTGTTTTGTCTTTGCCCAACCAGCCAAATGTTGGTTCCGCTGGTTTCCCCTGGCCTTGTAGCATGCAGATACAGACAAACAACATCCAACCTTCACCTAAATTGTACCCCTATAGTGCCTTCCCTGCTACACTATAGTTAACCAAACAAAACAGTACAATTTCGAGTTGGATAGAACTGAATCTGCGCAATCAACTCAACCGAACTGCAAAGCTTCCATCTTGGGTTCCTTTGCGAGCTCGTCCTTTCTGCTTCCACTGTTCATAGCGCATACAATGTTGTGCCAAAGCGCACATTGCGCGAGTACCTGCAAATGCATCAAGCGAAAAATGCGAAAGCAAACAAACACACGAACACACCATTCACACGCAAATGCATTCGCACACGCATACTCGTACAAACAGACGGCAGGATGTCGTGCAATGTGCATTTGCACCCAACACACTCCCCCTCAGCCTGCCGGCTGCATCCCCGTCATTTCATGCTAGTTCATGCTCATTCCACTCATGCGCACACAACGCCAATGAGGCTCATCCGCAAGCCTCTTGGTGAGAAAGTCTGCTGGCTGCTGGTGAGTCTTGATGTAGATCGGATGCACCGTCCCCCTCTTCACCTCCTTACGCAGCCAGTGCCACTTGATACGCATGTGCTTGTT
The DNA here is from genome assembly GCA_947470075.1 of Closterium sp. Yama58-4. NCBI lineage: Eukaryota > Viridiplantae > Streptophyta > Zygnematophyceae > Desmidiales > Closteriaceae > Closterium > Closterium sp. Yama58-4. The sequence continues at coordinate 12,391 of CANIUD010000079.1, read as the reverse complement.
CAGCCCATGAAGCACAGCGTTTCTGGCCATCCCAAGAGCCCCCTTGCTATCACAAAACAGCGGCGTAGCAACTTTCTGCTCCTGGCCAATCTCCTCTAACAGCCTCCTCAGCCAAATCACCTCCTTCACCCCATGGAACATCGCCATGTACTCTGATTCTACGGAAGAGAGTGCCGTCTCCGTCTGCTTCTTGGACCTCCAACTAACAGGTCCTCCCCCAACTACGCAGATGTATCCTCCCACAGATGAGGAATCCTCCTTCTCAGAAGCCCACGTAGCATCGGTAAAGCAAGTGAGAAATAGCTTGCCTTCTCCAAGCCTCTCCCCCTTCTCTTTCAGCACCTCCACCCCTTTCTGCTTCACCTGTGCAGATGCGGAGTATTGAACTCCAATGCTTGGGTGAGAGTTCAGGTACTTCACCACACGCTCAGCTGCATCCACCTGCTCCTCTGATGGATTCTGCACCACCCTAGCCAGCTGCCCAACCGAGAAAGAGATGTCGGGCCTCGTGTGAACTGCTGCGTACAAGAGGCTGCCCACCAAGGACTGAAATTGCTGCTGCTCTTCAGCTTCAACCCCTTCATCCTCTGCAGCCTTCACAAGCTTGAATTCTGCTGGCAGGGGAGTTGCAACCTTGCGCTCATTCTCAATCCCATACTTCTCCCCCAGCTCCTTGATGAACTTCTCCTGGTGCAGCTTCAACCACCTGTGATCTGGATCCCTCTCCACGTGCATCCCGAGGTAGTACTTTACCTCCCCAAGGTTCTTGCACTTGAAGTTTTCCATCAGTTGCTGCTGCACTTTCTGGATCTCCTTCATGCTGCTGCTGAAGAGAAGAATGTCGTCCACATAGACCAGAAACAGCACCAGCTTCTCCCCCTCGCCCTTGAGAAAGAGGCTCTCATCACAGCTGCTGGTCCTGAATCCCATCTCCTCTAAAACAGCTGCCAACTTCTGGTACCAGCAGCGTGGCGCCTGCTTCAAGCCGTAGATGGACTTGTTGAGCTTGCACACCCTGCCCGTACCATCCTCATACCCAGGCGGCTGCGTCATGTACACATCCTCCTCTAAAATCCCATTCAGGAATGCCGTTGAAATATCCATCTGAATGATGAATTTTCCACTAACAGCTGCATCTGCCAACAAGACACGGAGGGTAGGGGGTTTGGCAGTGGGAGCAAAGATCTCGTTGAAGTCCTGCTTCTCCTTCTGCATAAACCCCTTCGCCACCAGCCTACTCTTGTAGATGGTGACCTGCCCCTTGTCATCGGTCTTGATCCTCAGCACCCACTTGCATTGTATCGCTTTCTTCCCATCAGGCAGCACCACCAGATCCCATGTCCTATTCTCCAGCAGACTCTGGTACTCAGCATCCCTAGAAGCCAGCCACTTGTCCCTATCTGGTCCAGCTAATGCCTCCTCCATGCTAGCTGGTTCCTCTGGTGCAGGGGCAAGAAAACAGTACGCAGGCTCATCCTCCTCATCCGGGTCATAGCCATGAGGTAGAATCAGCAATGCCTCTTCGGTCCCTAGCTGCTGCTCTGCTGCATCAGTTCCTGCAGTCAGCTTCTTAGTAGCCATACGGGTACGTCCTGGCCTGGAGACGGGTGTCTCCCATCCCTTCATAACGACACCCTTCGGCTTCTTAGTTTTTCCCTGCTGCTTCTCTCCTCCCTCGGATCCAGCAGCTCCACTAGTGCTGCCGCCAGTTTCCACACCATTTTCTCCACCAGCAGATGCCTCCTGTACCTTCTCTCCATCACCATTTCCAGCAGCTGCCTCCTCTCCCTCCTCCCACACACTAGGAGTCAGGTCCAGCTGCATGGTGATCTGCTCCATCTGCTGGGACACCCTTGCCTCCGGCTGTTTCTCCCAGCTCCCATACATCATGCCCTCAATGAATTTCACATCCCTGCTGTCAAACAACACACCCTTGGATGGTTCCCACAGCAGCCATCCCTTGCTCTTGTTGGGTGCAAATGCACATTGCACGACATCCTGCCGTCTGTTTGTACGAGTATGCGTGTGCGAATGCATTTGCGTATGAATGGTGTGTTCGTGTGTTTGTTTGCTTTCGCATTTTTTCGCTTGATGCATTTGCAGGTACTCGCGCAATGTGCGCTTTGGCACAACATTGTATGCGCTATGAACAGTGCAAGCAGGAAGGACGAGCTCGCAAAGGAACCCAAGATGGAAGCTTTGCAGTTCGGTTGAGTTGATTGCGCAGATTCAGTTCTATCCAACTCGGAATTGTACTGTTTTGTTTGGTTAACTATAGTGTAGCAGGGAAGGCACTATAGGGGTACAATTTAGGTGAAGGTTGGATGTTGTTTGTCTGTATCTGCATGCTACAAGGCCAGGGGAAACCAGCGGAACCAGCATTTGGCTGGTTGGGCAAAGACAAAACAGGTTCTGTTTTTAGAACCTGAACCTGGTTGTTGTTTTCCCAGGTTGGAAAAACAGAACCAGAGGTTGTTTACCAACCTACCACCTGCTATTTTGTCCAGCCAGGTTGGTTCTGTTGCTTGGAATTATTTGGGATCATCCCTGGTTGTTCCCAGGTTGATTCCCAAGGTCCTTGCTAGCTAGAACTATTTAACCCTTCTCTGTTTGTACCTGAATATAGTCAAATTGATTCAAGCGAATTCCTTTCTCGCTGGAATTTCGTTTCTGCGCTATTCGACGGCGGAATGCTACCCGAGTCAACGCTAGTATGCTAGCACTCCAACGCTAGGCAAACACTGTCCGAGCCATAACTTAGTAATGGCAGAACTTTTCGCGAGGCAACTTGGCTCATTTTAAAGCTCTTGGAGCGAGCTTCGATATAGCGAATTCTCAGCTTAATCCGACCGACGGTCTGCATGGCACGCTGCGCGACGTTCAAGGTACTCTTGCTGTTTTGACTAAGTCCTTCTTGATCCCTCTCTCTACAAACTCGGACCCGAGGATAGGGGCTGGTCTTGTACCAGGCACCCAGGGACCCTTGGAGGTGACCCCGAGGAGAGGTTTTAAGTTTGATTAAGTCCTAATAGCTTGAGTTTATTAGGCCCTTACACCAACAAGCTGGTATCAGAGCTGCGTTATAGTGATCCTCGTTATAGGTAGCTATGGCGGGCAACACCTCGGCGGGAGCTGGTGAATCTTCAGCCCAAGATCGTAGCGGCAGCCAAGATTCTGGTCTTTCAGCGCCAAGGGGAGCGCGAACAAACCAGGGCTCGCTTGTCAAGGAGGTGCTGAAGAATTTCACCGTCGAGAAGTTCAATGGTGAGGGCTATGATGATTGGGCCTGGAAAATGCAATTATATTTCCGTCAGATCGGTTTGCTGAAACTAATGATTGGGGAGGAGCCTAGACCGAGTGACCCCACGCTGCAGGAAGATTGGGACGAGCGCTCCTCGGCTGGCTACTATTTGATGTCGCAGAGTTTGGAGCTGAACCAGCGTCACCACGTCATGCACCTGCTGCCGGAGGTTGAATGCGGTCCGAAGGCGTGGACCGTGTTGAAGGAGCTGCACGCCCCGACCTCCGTTGTCGCAACGTTGATGCTGGAGAGGGAGCTGTCCGCGTTGCGCCTGAGCGAGGGAGAGCCGGTGCAACCAGTCCTGGACAAGATGCGCGACCTCTACGCGAAGTTGGCGACCGTGGGAATCACCTACCCGGAGCAGACCAAGTGCTTGAAGATGCTCTCGCTGCTGCCGGAATCGTGGCTTCAATTTACGAGCGGATTGAGCCTGCCGCAGAACCAGAGCTTGTGGACGCTCGAGTGGGTGCGGACGAAGATTCTAGAGGAGGACTTCCGTCGCCGCCAATTGAGGGGTGGAGACGACGGCAGCAGCGGCTACGGGATGCAAGGGAGCCGACGTGGCAGAGGACGTGGCTTCGGTGGTGCTGGACGCGGTGCAAAGAAAGACGACGACTCCAACGACCAACAAGGAGGTACCGGTTGGGGTCGCGGTGCGAAATCTGGACGTGGGAGCAAGTCGAGTGCTGGTGGCAAAATGAAAGGGAGTTGCTGGTATTGTGAGAAGGAAGGGCACCCCTGGTTTTTGTGCTATAAGAAACCCGATGGATGGACCCCCCAGAATCGTCACCAGGATGGCGGCGCGCGGAGGAACCAGAAAAACGGCGCCAACATGGTCGCTGATTCGTCCGACAACAACCCGAAGGGCAACGGCGGTACGGAGAAGAAGAAGGAGCGCACCGCGGGCCAATTCTTCCATGTGGGAGACAAGGGGGAGCAAGGAGACGCCTCTGCCAAAGTTGGAGCAGAGCTGCACCCCCTAGACTATTGGGTGTTGGACACAGGCGCTGCTTGGACGATGACGCCGCGCAAGGACCTGCTGGACGAAGTACGAGCTGCACCGATCAATGAAGTGTGCTCCGCCTCTGGACACATGTTGAAGGTGGCTGGTGCGGGACGAGCTGCGTTTAAGGGAGCGGATGGCAAGCCGGTGGTGCTGCACGACGTTCTCTTCGTCCCCGACCTGAAGGCCAACCTTATCTCCCTCCGTAAGCTTGGCAAGGCTGGGGTGAACACCAACACGGATGGGGCACGCACTTATAAGGGGAAGCTGGGCAATCGGGTGCTTTGGGATCTGCACGAGAGCAAGGACGTGTACAGATCTATGTGGCAGCTGCCGGCCCTGGCGTGGCATGGTGGGGGGCAGGCTGGAGAGGGGTCTGCATCCCAGGGGGAGTGCAATGCCGTTGGAGGGGTTGGTGTGAAAGTGTCGGCCAGATCTGGGGAGACAGATTGGGCAACGGCACACCGGCGCTTAGGGCATGTGGCAATGCCTTTGCTGAAGCAGCTGGAGAAGGATGGAGCCGTTAAGGGTCTGAAGCTGAACGGACAGCCACCCGATGACAACTGTGAAATCTGTTTGCTTTCAAAGTTCACCCGTTTCCCTTTCCATAGTGTGGCTGGCAGGAGCAAGAAGCCTTTGGAGCTGGTCCACATGGACTTGGTGGGGCCGCTGCCGGTGCAAGGGCACAAGGGGGAGCGGTATTTTCTTACAATTGTGGATGACTGGAGCAGGCTGATGTGGGCGTATCCGCTGAAGCAGAAGGACCACGCCGCCTCCACGATACGGGACGATTGGCTGCCATTCGTGGAGAAGCAGGCGGAGTGTGTAGTGAAGCGGATTAGGACAGACCGGGGTGGTGAGTTCCTTGGAGCTGAAATGACGGCCTGGCTCAAGAAGCAGGGCATCCAGAGAGAGCTGACCACGGCTTATACCCCACAGTCCAATGGTGTAGCAGAACGGGCAAACCGGACCATTCTGGAGACAGCTAGGGCGCTGCTCATAGAATCTGGGCTGAGCAATTCTATGTGGCCTCATGCTGTCCGGCACGCCACTGTCGCTAGGAACAGGGTGCTCACCAAGGTTGGGGATGACTCGTGGGTGCCGTTGGAGAGGTGGCTTGGGAGGAAGCCGCCGGTGGACATGCTGAGGGTGTTCGGTTGCATGGCAGTCGCCCACGTCCCCAAGACCTACCGCAGTAAGTTGGGGGCGAGTGCAATCTGGTGTGTGCATTTGGGGCTGGCTGCTGAGAGCAAGGGATGGCTGCTGTGGGAACCATCCAAGGGTGTGTTGTTTGACAGCAGGGATGTGAAATTCATTGAGGGCATGATGTATGGGAGCTGGGAGAAACAGCCGGAGGCAAGGGTGTCCCAGCAGATGGAGCAGATCACCATGCAGCTGGACCTGACTCCTAGTGTGTGGGAGGAGGGAGAGGAGGCAGCTGCTGGAAATGGTGATGGAGAGAAGGTACAGGAGGCATCTGCTGGTGGAGAAAATGGTGTGGAAACTGGCGGCAGCACTAGTGGAGCTGCTGGACCCGAGGGAGGAGAGAAGCAGCAGGGAAAAACTAAGAAGCCGAAGGGTGTCGTTATGAAGGGATGGGAGACACCCGTCTCCAGGCCAGGACGTACCCGTATGGCTACTAAGAAGCTGACTGCAGGAACTGATGCAGCAGAGCAGCAGCTAGGGACCGAAGAGGCATTGCTGATTCTACCTCATGGCTATGACCCGGATGAGGAGGATGAGCCTGCGTACTGTTTTCTTGCCCCTGCACCAGAGGAACCAGCTAGCATGGAGGAGGCATTAGCTGGACCAGATAGGGACAAGTGGCTGGCTTCTAGGGATGCTGAGTACCAGAGTCTGCTGGAGAATAGGACATGGGATCTGGTGGTGCTGCCTGATGGGAAGAAAGCGATACAATGCAAGTGGGTGCTGAGGATCAAGACCGATGACAAAGGGCAGGTCACCATCTACAAGAGTAGGCTGGTGGCGAAGGGGTTTATGCAGAAGGAGAAGCAGGACTTCAACGAGATCTTTGCTCCCACTGCCAAACCCCCTACCCTCCGTGTCTTGTTGGCAGATGCAGCTGTTAGTGGGAAATTCATCATTCAGATGGATATTTCAACGGCATTCCTGAATGGGATTTTAGAGGAGGATGTGTACATGACGCAGCCGCCTGGGTATGAGGATGGTACGGGCAGGGTGTGCAAGCTCAACAAGTCCATCTACGGCTTGAAGCAGGCGCCACGCTGCTGGTACCAGAAGTTGGCAGCTGTTTTAGAGGAGATGGGATTCAGGACCAGCAGCTGTGATGAGAGCCTCTTTCTCAAGGGCGAGGGGGAGAAGCTGGTGCTGTTTCTGGTCTATGTGGACGACATTCTTCTCTTCAGCAGCAGCATGAAGGAGATCCAGAAAGTGCAGCAGCAACTGATGGAAAACTTCAAGTGCAAGAACCTTGGGGAGGTAAAGTACTACCTCGGGATGCACGTGGAGAGGGATCCAGATCACAGGTGGTTGAAGCTGCACCAGGAGAAGTTCATCAAGGAGCTGGGGGAGAAGTATGGGATTGAGAATGAGCGCAAGGTTGCAACTCCCCTGCCAGCAGAATTCAAGCTTGTGAAGGCTGCAGAGGATGAAGGGGTTGAAGCTGAAGAGCAGCAGCAATTTCAGTCCTTGGTGGGCAGCCTCTTGTACGCAGCAGTTCACACGAGGCCCGACATCTCTTTCTCGGTTGGGCAGCTGGCTAGGGTGGTGCAGAATCCATCAGAGGAGCAGGTGGATGCAGCTGAGCGTGTGGTGAAGTACCTGAACTCTCACCCAAGCATTGGAGTTCAATACTCCGCATCTGCACAGGTGAAGCAGAAAGGGGTGGAGGTGCTGAAAGAGAAGGGGGAGAGGCTTGGAGAAGGCAAGCTATTTCTCACTTGCTTTACCGATGCTACATGGGCTTCTGAGAAGGAGGATTCCTCATCTGTGGGAGGATACATCTGCGTAGTTGGGGGAGGACCTGTTAGTTGGAGGTCCAAGAAGCAGACGGAGACGGCACTCTCTTCCGTAGAATCAGAGTACATGGCGATGTTCCATGGGGTGAAGGAGGTGATTTGGCTGAGGAGGCTGTTAGAGGAGATTGGCCAGGAGCAGAAAGTTGCTACGCCGCTGTTTTGTGATAGCAAGGGGGCTCTTGGGATGGCCAGAAACGCTGTGCTTCATGGGCTGAACAAGCACATGCGTATCAAGTGGCACTGGCTGCGTAAGGAGGTGAAGAGTGTTGGTGTAAGGGCCTAATAAACTCAAGCTATTAGGACTTAATCAAACTTAAAACCTCTCCTCGGGGTCACCTCCAAGGGTCCCTGGGTGCCTGGTACAAGACCAGCCCCTATCCTCGGGTCCGAGTTTGTAGAGAGAGGGATCAAGAAGGACTTAGTCAAAACAGCAAGAGTACCTTGAACGTCGCGCAGCGTGCCGTGCAGACCGTCGATCGGATTAAGCTGAGAATTCGCTATATCGAAGCTCGCTCCAAGAGCTTTAAAATGAGCCAAGTTGCCTCGCGAAAAGTTCTGCCATTACGAAGTTATGGCTCAGACGGTGTTTGCCTAGCATTAGAGTGCTAGCGTACTAGCGTTGACTCGGGTAGCATTCCGTTGTCGAATAGCGCAGAAACGAAATTCCAGCGAGGAAGGAATTCGCTTGAATCAATTTGACTATATTCAGGTACAAACAGAGAAGGATTAAATAGTTCTAGCTAGCAAGGACCTTGGGAATCAACCTGGGAACAACCAGGGATGATCCCAAATAATTCCAAGCAACAGAACCAACCTGGCTGGACAAAATAGCAGGTGGTAGGTTGGTAAACAACCTCTGGTTCTGTTTTTCCAACCTGGGAAAACAACAACCAGGTTCAGGTTCTAAAAACAGAACCTGTTTTGTCTTTGCCCAACCAGCCAAATGCTGGTTCCGCTGGTTTCCCCTGGCCTTGTAGCATGCAGATACAGACAAACAACATCCAACCTTCACCTAAATTGTACCCCTATAGTGCCTCCCCTGCTACACTATAGTTAACCAAACAAAACAGTACAATTCCGAGTTGGATAGAACTGAATCTGCGCAATCAACTCAACCGAACTGCAAAGCTTCCATCCTGGGTTCCTTTGCGAGCTCGTCCTTTCTGCTTGCACTGTTCATAGCGCGTACAATGTTGTGCCGAAGCGCACATTGCGCGAGTACCTGCAAATGCATCAAGCGAAAAATGCGAAAGCAAACAAACACACGAACACACCATTCACACGCAAATGCATTCGCACACGCATACTCGTACAAACAGACGGCAGGATGTCGTGCAATGTGCATTTGCACCCAACACACTCCCCCTCAGCCTGCCGGCTGCATCCCCGTCATTCCATGCTAGTTCATGCTCATTCCACTCATGCGCACACAACGCCAATGAGGCTCATCCGCAAGCCTCTTGGTGAGAAAGTCTGCTGGCTGCTGGTGAGTCTTGATGTAGATCGGATGCACCGTCCCCCTCTTCACCTCCTTACGCAGCCAGTGCCACTTGATACGCATGTGCTTGTTCAGCCCATGAAGCACAGCGTTTCTGGCCATCCCAAGAGCCCCCTTGCTATCACAAAACAGCGGCGTAGCAACTTTCTGCTCCTGGCCAATCTCCTCTAACAGCCTCCTCAGCCAAATCACCTCCTTCACCCCATGGAACATCGCCATGTACTCTGATTCTACGGAAGAGAGTGCCGTCTCCGTCTGCTTCTTGGACCTCCAACTAACAGGTCCTCCCCCAACTACGCAGATGTATCCTCCCACAGATGAGGAATCCTCCTTCTCAGAAGCCCACGTAGCATCGGTAAAGCAAGTGAGAAATAGCTTGCCTTCTCCAAGCCTCTCCCCCTTCTCTTTCAGCACCTCCACCCCTTTCTGCTTCACCTGTGCAGATGCGGAGTATTGAACTCCAATGCTTGGGTGAGAGTTCAGGTACTTCACCACACGCTCAGCTGCATCCACCTGCTCCTCTGATGGATTCTGCACCACCCTAGCCAGCTGCCCAACCGAGAAAGAGATGTCGGGCCTCGTGTGAACTGCTGCGTACAAGAGGCTGCCCACCAAGGACTGAAATTGCTGCTGCTCTTCAGCTTCAACCCCTTCATCCTCTGCAGCCTTCACAAGCTTGAATTCTGCTGGCAGGGGAGTTGCAACCTTGCGCTCATTCTCAATCCCATACTTCTCCCCCAGCTCCTTGATGAACTTCTCCTGGTGCAGCTTCAACCACCTGTGATCTGGATCCCTCTCCACGTGCATCCCGAGGTAGTACTTTACCTCCCCAAGGTTCTTGCACTTGAAGTTTTCCATCAGTTGCTGCTGCACTTTCTGGATCTCCTTCATGCTGCTGCTGAAGAGAAGAATGTCGTCCACATAGACCAGAAACAGCACCAGCTTCTTCCCCTCGCCCTTGAGAAAGAGGCTCTCATCACAGCTGCTGGTCCTGAATCCCATCTCCTCTAAAACAGCTGCCAACTTCTGGTACCAGCAGCGTGGCGCCTGCTTCAAGCCGTAGATGGACTTGTTGAGCTTGCACACCCTGCCCGTACCATCCTCATACCCAGGCGGCTGCGTCATGTACACATCCTCCTCTAAAATCCCATTCAGGAATGCCGTTGAAATATCCATCTGAATGATGAATTTCCCACTAACAGCTGCATCTGCCAACAAGACACGGAGGGTAGGGGTTTGGCAGTGGGAGCAAAGATCTCGTTGAAGTCCTGCTTCTCCTTCTGCATAAACCCCTTCGCCACTAGCCTACTCTTGTAGATGGTGACCTGCCCCTTGTCATCGGTCTTGATCCTCAGCACCCACTTGCATTGTATCGCTTTCTTCCCATCAGGCAGCACCACCAGATCCCATGTCCTATTCTCCAGCAGACTCTGGTACTCAGCATTCCTAGAAGCCAGCCACTTGTCCCTATCTGGTCCAGCTAATGCCTCCTCCATGCTAGCTGGTTCCTCTGGTGCAGGGGCAAGAAAACAGTACGCAGGCTCATCCTCCTCATCCGGGTCATAGCCATGAGGTAGAATCAGCAATGCCTCTTCGGTCCCTAGCTGCTGCTCTGCTGCATCAGTTCCTGCAGTCAGCTTCTTAGTAGCCATACGGGTACGTCCTGGCCTGGAGACGGGTGTCTCCCATCCCTTCATAACGACACCCTTCGGCTTCTTAGTTTTTCCCTGCTGCTTCTCTCCTCCCTCGGGTCCAGCAGCTCCACTAGTGCTGCCGCCAGTTTCCACACCATTTTCTCCACCAGCAGATGCCTCCTGTACCTTCTCTCCATCACCATTTCCAGCAGCTGCCTCCTCTCCCTCCTCCCACACACTAGGAGTCAGGTCCAGCTGCATGGTGATCTGCTCCATCTGCTGGGACACCCTTGCCTCCGGCTGTTTCTCCCAGCTCCCATACATCATGCCCTCAATGAATTTCACATCCCTGCTGTCAAACAACACACCCTTGGATGGTTCCCACAGCAGCCATCCCTTGCTCTCAGCAGCCAGCCCCAAATGCACACACCAGATTGCACTCGCCCCCAACTTACTGCGGTAGGTCTTGGGGACGTGGGCGACTGCCATGCAACCGAACACCCTCAGCATGTCCACCGGCGGCTTCCTCCCAAGCCACCTCTCCAACGGCACCCACGAGTCATTCCCAACCTTGGTGAGCACCCTGTTCCTAGCGACAGTGGCGTGCCGGACAGCATGAGGCCACATAGAATTGCTCAGCCCAGATTCTATGAGCAGCGCCCTAGCTGTCTCCAGAATGGTCCGGTTTGCCCGTTCTGCTACACCATTGGACTGTGGGGTATAAGCCGTGGTCAGCTCTCTCTGGATGCCCTGCTTCTTGAGCCAGGCCGTCATTTCAGCTCCAAGGAACTCACCACCCCGGTCTGTCCTAATCCGCTTCACTACACACTCCGCCTGCTTCTCCACGAATGGCAGCCAATCGTCCCGTATCGTGGAGGCGGCGTGGTCCTTCTGCTTCAGCGGATACGCCCACATCAGCCTGCTCCAGTCATCCACAATTGTAAGAAAATACCGCTCCCCCTTGTGCCCTTGCACCGGCAGCGGCCCCACCAAGTCCATGTGGACCAGCTCCAAAGGCTTCTTGCTCCTGCCAGCCACACTATGGAAAGGGAAACGGGTGAACTTTGAAAGCAAACAGATTTCACAGTTGTCATCGGGTGGCTGTCCGTTCAGCTTCAGACCCTTAACGGCTCCATCCTTCTCCAGCTGCTTCAGCAAAGGCATTGCCACATGCCCTAAGCGCCGGTGTGCCGTTGCCCAATCTGTCTCCCCAGATCTGGCCGACACTTTCACACCAACCCCTCCAACGGCATTGCACTCCCCCTGGGATGCAGACCCCTCTCCAGCCTGCCCCCCACCATGCCACGCCAGGGCCGGCAGCTGCCACATAGATCTGTACACGTCCTTGCTCTCGTGCAGATCCCAAAGCACCCGATTGCCCAGCTTCCCCTTATAAGTGCGTGCCCCATCCGTGTTGGTGTTCACCCCAGCCTTGCCAAGCTTACGGAGGGAGATAAGGTTGGCCTTCAGGTCGGGGACGAAGAGAACGTCGTGCAGCACCACCGGCTTGCCATCCGCTCCCTTAAACGCAGCTCGTCCCGCACCAGCCACCTTCAACATGTGTCCAGAGGCGGAGCACACTTCATTGATCGGTGCAGCTCGTACTTCGTCCAGCAGGTCCTTGCGCGGCGTCATCGTCCAAGCAGCGCCTGTGTCCAACACCCAATAGTCTAGGGGGTGCAGCTCTGCTCCAACTTTGGCAGAGGCGTCTCCTTGCTCCCCCTTGTCTCCACATGGAAGAATTGGCCGTGGTGCGCTCCTTCTTTTATCCGCACCACCGTTGCATTCGGGTTGTTGTCGGACGAATCAGCGACCATGTTGGCGCCGTTTTTCTGGTTCCTCCGCGCGCCGCCATCCTGGTGACGATTCTGGGGGGTCCATCCATCAGGTTTCTTATAGCACAAAAACCAGGGGTGCCCTTCCTTCTCACAATACCAGCAAATCCCTTTCATTTTG